>BSBK01003150.1:2500-602500 GCA_027943335.1 Chamaecyparis obtusa
AACAAGGCCATGTGCCAAGAAAAGGGTTATGGTCTAAAGGGTCTGAAAAAACATGTATCTAACTCTAATATTATTGTTCTTTTCTACAAATTAGTAAGATATAAATAAAAGTCTTTGGTTTCCCACAAAAAGGCATTTGGGGTCAGGAACCTCAAAATATTTGAGTCTAGAACCCAAAGGCAACCCCTGAAAAAGAATGCACCAAGCAAAATGTGTAATCTTGGGTTTTGCAGTGGTGGACTAAATAGTAGAAACAAAAGTCTCCAAGCTTTCTAAGAAGACTGCAAATGCCATCATTGATTGAGAATGGTGACCATTGGTAAATGGGGAACCAACCAATGATAACCCATCTTTGGTTTGTAACTAGAAAGAGGAGTCCAAGGATATCACTTCCAATATTTCCACATGGCTTGACAGATTGAATGCCAAGCTTATGTAACATGTGTGAAGGCAAAGTTGAGACCAATAGGTCATAAGTCTGTCGATCTGGGTGAGATAGATGAAATTGGTCTTGAAAGTTATCCCATGATTGAAGGCTCATAGTAGCCCTAGAAAGCAAATCCTTAGGCATTGTAATGTCATGTTTGTGAAAATGCGAGGCACGAATACCCTGGATCTTAGCAAGAGGGATCCCTTGTGAATGAAATAAAGGTGACCACTAGATATTATGTTGGTTCATGGACATCCATCACAAAATACATCTCTAGCCCACTAAAGCCAATGCTTAATAGCTTCTGAGGCTCTCCATATACTTTTGGCGACAAAGGTGCCTAGATTTGAATTGGGTCTTTCATAATAAGAAGGGTTTGGAAACCAATCCCCTTCCACGCATGTCTATTGACCAGAGAGCCTGAAGAAATACTATGTCTAATAAGATTTTTCTAAGCCTCATCACTAGTTAAGGCTCGAATGACCCATTTGGCACAGAGAGACAAACCCTGCTCCTAGGTACAAAGAAGACCTAGCCCTCTAGACTCCTTGGGAAGACAAAAAATACTTCTATGCGACTTTGTAAAACCCATAGTGGCTGGCTCCAAAAGCCCATATAAAATCCTACAACAAATTTTCCAAGTTTATATATGAGGCCTTGGAAAGAGCCCAACATGAAGAGTAGTACACATAGGTGGCAAACCAACACCTAAGAGAAAATCTAGAATTTTCCACCCAAAGAAAGAGGCTTGGTGATCTAGTAAGCTAACTTTTCCTCAATCCTAGCTAAAACCACATTCCATAGGTCCATTAGAAAAGATTGAAAGGCAAAAGGAATGCCAAGAAAGTAGAAAATTTCATAATGTTATATCCACTTCCATCTGTACTACAGAATCTAGGGTGGGGCTGGAAGGAAAGATTGTTTATAGCATTGTGTTTTGTGCCATTGTATAGCTGAACCAAAGGCCAAACAAAAAGTGTCAAGACACTAAAGAGCTACCTGAATATTTTCTTCCACCTCAATGAGAGTGAGAAAAGAGTCATCAAAAAAATGGTCATTGACAAGTTGAGCAGGTGACCCAGGCAGGGAAATTCCTCTAAGACGACCAATAGAGATTGCATTAGCAAGAAAGTACCCAAAGCCTTTAGTAGTAAGAATATATAATGAAGGATCCAAAGGACAACCCTGGTGAATAGACTTGAAAATGCCAAATGCATTAGAATGGTGGTCATTGATGGTAATGCAAGTAGAAGCATCCTGAAAGAGCATCTGGACAAACTTGATGATTCTAGATCCAAATCCCAGTGCTTTAAGCATGGCAAGGATGAAAGGCCACTCAATGGGATCATAGGCTTTAACAAAATTAATCTTGAGAAATATTGCATTTTTCTTAGAGCATCTAGCCCATTCCATACCTTCTCAAACAATAATAATGTTGTCAAGGGATAAATCTAGATTTAATAAATCTAGTCTACTCTAGCTTGACAATAATAGAAGGATATGATAAATTTTGAGAGCCAAAGCTTTGGTAATGATCTTGTAAGAGACATTAGCACGATAATGGGCCTCCAATTACAAATATCTTTTGGGTCTCCAGTCTTAGGAATGAACTTGATATTCCCCTTGTTAATAATTTCTCCCAGAGACTAGGAATGAAAGGCTTCAAGATAGACCTTATGAAGGTCAGGGCCAACACAAGGCCATATCACCTTGTTTAATTCACAAGGAAAGTCATCACACCCAGGGGATTTATCATTTTCCATGGAGAAGAAAACTTCCTTGAGGTTCGCAATGGTAAGCATATGATCATAAAATATCTACTGATCCTCTGAAAGCCTTTTGGCACAATAGCTAAACAATCCTTCAAAGCTTGGTCTATGGTAGGATAATTTCCTTGCACTGTGAAAACCTTCTCATAGTTTCAGACAAAGGATTGAAGAATGTCGGGAAGCTTAGTGAGAACAGATTGACCTTCCTTAATTCTCTTGATCCCTACAGATGTATGACGAGCTCTCAGAGCCAAAAAAATTATTTTGAAGCTCTGTCACCCACCTTAAGCCAATGAAATCTAGCCTTGATCTGAGCTCCTCTGGCATAATAATTTTCTACAATTTATTTATGGTGCCCGATTTGAGAAAACCAAACTTGCAAATCCACACTGAAAGGATTCAAAGCCAAAGCTTTGGTGGCAGCATGGAGGTCTTTGGTAGTTTCATCATATGAATGTCGATGGAACATAGCAAGTTGTCTACCATAAATGTGGAGGAACCTCACAGTGCAAGTAATGACATCATTCCACCATGCAATCCAACATGTAGGTTGATGAGGCTTGAGATCCAGGTTCCAACCCTTTGAATGTGGGCCATGGTGGCCTGGTGATTCAACAATGACAAGTTTAGGTAGAACTGTATCTTAGAAGGACACATCCTAGTTGTCTGTCATTCAATACAAAATTTAATGTGGTAGTGGTATGGACATCGTCACATCAACAAGTGGGAAAACAAGTAACTCTTGATCTTCAGAAAAAGAGAAAAAAGATTATGTTGTGATCATGACATAATCAAGCTTTTAAAGATCTTGTCAGATCTAACTCTAAATTAGACCAAGTGTGCCAGAACGTCATTAGGGCACTAACAGTTGGTATTGGGTCAAAGAGACCCAATTTATTGTGTATGTAGTACCATGCCTCTCTCTCTCTCTCATGTTGTCCAACAAAAAGGTAAAAACCCATCCTTATCTAGCACCCACCTCAAACATATTGAAGTCCCCATACATGACCCAAGTTGCAAGTGCAGAGAATCCACTATCCAATGCTACAAGTGATATCTTTCTACAACATCATTGGGAGCGTATACATTAATAATCCCAAAGGAATGATTGACAACAAAAACCATACAATTCTTTGCATGGGGTCAGAACTTTGATCAATAACAGAAGAATGCTAGCAAAGGGGAAATGAGAGTAGTGACTCCACCTTGACTAACATCATGGTGAGAATAAAAAATGAGGCTATCTAGACAAATAACATGACATACAACAATAAGCATGAAACCAACAATTTTAACCTCTTGGAGGCAAAGAACATCTAGGCGAGAAACACGTTGATGAACATCTCTTATAGTATACTTTTCGTGAAGGTCTGTGAGATCTCAAACATTCTATGAGATGAAATTAATGAAAGAAAATATTGCATATCATCCTCATCCCCAATAGAGGAGAAACTATTATGCAAAAAATTTGAACTGGTTCTAAAGATAGGAAGAGAATCCCCTCCTGAGATAACTCTTCGCTTTTTCTAAGCCACCATTTGCATTCTCAGCACACCTAAGAGGGTTGTGAGAGTGGCATAATGTTTGTGGAGCAGAAATAATCAACACAGCTAGAGGATGGTGAACCCAAGGAGGTCAAGAGGAACTCTCAGTTGAATCCTTCCCATGTTGGCCAAGGTTTGAAATAGGAACTGTCAGTGTATAGACCACCTAGGCAAGTGGAGCCTAGGGAGGAGTCTCAACTAATGACTAAGAAGATGAGATGACTAGTTTTTTTCTGGGCCAAAGCCAAAGAGTTATTGAATTTTTGAACCATAGAGGTCCATCTTTCATCTTTCTTTGCTCCCTCCACAATGCAAGAGCTGACCTCCTTAGGAGGGGATTTTGTCCTTGGCACAACCAAAGGACATTCCTTGATCCTATGTTTAGCCAATTGACACCTCTAACATGTGTTGGGTAGGTTCAAATAGAGCACCTTATGGGTGAAGGTATTACCACCCACCTGAATATCGACAGTTTCTTTGAGGTCGCAAGACAAGTCAACCTCAACACAAACCCTCTTTTGAGGATGAGCATTGAAAAAATGGTCCGGTTCAAGACAAATCACCCTACCCAATAGACTAAGAAATGGTTTTCATGAATTACCACCAAGGCAGTGGGAGACCAGGGAACTCAACCTACAGTGGGACCCTTAGCTTTTTTTCATTTGAGATAGTGAAGTTTTGAGACCATCATTTAAAAATTAAAAGGGAAGACTGAATGGTCCATGACACATGAGAGAGGATAGCCTCAATGTGGGTAGGGTTTGAAAATGAAACAAAAAATCCCTTGGTAAGCTTTGAACGCCATCAAGCTGGACTCCATGAGGAGACCAAGCTTTGGCAACCCATTATCACAACATGCTTTTAGGAGGGACCCTACCCACAAAATAACCTATCAAGGTGTATTTCTCTAGCCACTCATATGCATTATCAAAATCTTGAACAAGAAGCACAACATCAGGTGAGGACATACCTCGTGAAATAATTTTGAGATGAATTTGCAAGGACATTTTGTTGGGGGGCACCATGAGCTTCCATCACAACAATTCCAACACCAAGATCAACTATTGGGCCAGAGTTGGCCAGAGCCATAAGAAACCCTATGGATCATGCAGTAAATGCGGTATGATACACAAATACACAATATTCAAAATAGCAAAACACAACCCAAAACCCTAGTATAACTCAAAGCATTCATCCCCACAACTTGCTTCTTTAACATTTTTTTTTAATTTTAATTTTTATTATATGTATAATATATTATAATTATATCTTTATTAATATTTTAAAACTAAATTACATTTTTTTATGGGTAATGGGCCATTGGCCAAAATTTTATTGATTGATTATAAGAAGTACAAGACCTGGTTTAAAAGGACATACCGAAAAGAAAGAACCAAGAAGACAACCTCTGGTTGTAGCCCAAAAAGAAAAACCTACATACTAAACAATTTTACAAGAAGGCATTCAACCTTATTACAGATGGAAATATGCCATATTACAATCTCATTTGTCTTAATAATAATAATAAGCAATTTTCGATCCTTTTCTCCTAGCATTTTTATTGAAAATATTATCTCTCAATACTCTCATACTGATTCTGATCATTTCTCTTTGTTTTGAAACTTTTAATCTACCCCTTTGTACCTGTACCTGTCCATAACCAAGACAAAACAAAAAAACCAATTTTTATACAGTCCTATTAGTGTTAGTTCCCTAACATTCACTATAAAACTTGATAAGAATAAGAATTATTTTTACAAAATATGTCGATTAAACCCCATTTTTTGGCTTTCCATTGGCTATAATTATGGCCTTTATTAATGATGGAAAATCCATGTGCATTAATAGTGGCGATATATGTCAGATAAGGACAATATCATGTAAAGATTTGCTTAATTAACAATAATATCATCTTCAAAATTTTGGGTGTGTGCGATGTCTAGGTTACATGAGATATTTCTATTCTAATAAATTGCCTTATCATATATTAAATGAATAAAACCATGCAAAGTTGAAAAAATATATGGAAACATTTAGAGCATATATTATATATAAACTTGTGTATCTATGTATTACAGATCCTACTTTTGAGAGCGAATATAGATATATCTATATAGATATCATAAAATATGTGTGTGTATAGTAGTATATATAAATTATAAATATAATATATATATATATATATATATATATATATATAATATATAATATATATATATATATATATTATATATATATATATATATATATATATAATATATATATATATATATATATATATATATATATATATATAATATATATATATATATATATATATATTACGAAATATAGTATCCATAGTTATATATATATAATAAATGATATATGTACAAAATATAAATATATATATGTATATCTTGTAAATATATGATAATATATAGATATATCTATATATGTTCATAGTCTAATCTAGACTTGTATTTACCAAAGTTTTAGTACCAGTTTATCTTTAAAAACTGAAAAAATTCCATTTAATTATAAAGATTTAAAATCAATATCCTTTATTACATATAATCATTAGACAATCATGTCAAATTATGAGGAATATGAAGAATTAACAAAACTATTCTCATCCCAATCCACTCTTAAGCCTATATCATCTTCCATAATAAAGCTTTCTACCCAATTAGGTACTGGCGGATACCTTAAATGTGTAAAGTATAGTAGAAATTCAAATTTCTTCTAATCATCGGTGTTTCTTCAATATATCTATCCCAGTCTTCAACCTCTAAAATTGGATAAGTTGACACAGCTCTGTGATTGATAGAAAAGTGATTATAATGCTTTGGTAAAGGGATAGTCAAGTCTTCTCTAATGTTTCTTATAAATTTTTCCCAAGTCCTTCAGATATCTCTTCTTGAAAACCCTTTTGCATAATCTTCCTATTATTTGTATATCAGGATCTACTTGTATAACAAAAGTGATGAACATGGATGGGATGTCAAAGTTTACCCGATACTTATTGTTATTTTCTATAAATTCACTTCCAAGGATTTCATAAACTACTCTAATAGTGATATCATAAGTTATCAACATTATTTGCTTAAGTCTCCTTGTAGTTATTTCATCATTAAAGGCAACTTGATTTTTTGTGCTTCTGAGCTTGATTGGAGTTGCCATAACCGATCCTGTGAAAATTTATGTATATTGAATCACTTCCTTTCTAAACTTCACATAGTATGAGTTTATATTAGTTTTTAATGTAGTGAAGGGTTATGTAACTGATATAATTGGGATCAACAACCTTTAGAATACATGCCTTTTCATATTCCTACTTCTTTTTACCCCGTAATATTTTAACAAGTGTATATTTGTTATCCTAATTACTACCTTGTTTACCTATTAGGTCATATTATTAATCAAATTAATGTTTATAAGAAAATAATTAATTCTCTTATTGTATATTAAAATTAATACTACTAATCACACCTTATTAGATTACAAGTTTGTTTTTATTCATAGTTCTGCCTAATTTATAAATTTACTTAGTTACCTCCTCTCCCTTAGTAATAGGGAACTCTTCTTGGTTTCCTACTGCTCCTTTATTTTCTGAAGAATTCGCTATCTTATTGCCTTCCCTATATATGTGATTCCCTGTATAGTGTTTAAAGGAGGATAAAAGAACCAGACTTCTCTTTATAAGTCCATTCAAACTCCAATTTTGGGTTTTACCTATCCTAATAGCATTGATAATTAAGGAGGAATCTCCTTCTACCTGGATCCTATCTATATTCAGTTTCTTACACAACAATAGTCCTTTTATAAGAGTATTGCACTTTGCTACATTATTTGTAGCTATTCCTAGAGGTAAGGCTTTATGTGCAATAAGATTACTTGTCCAATTGTGGATACAATAACCTATTCTAGCCAGACCTGGATTACCTTTAAATGCACCATCAAAATTGAGTTTATGCCAACCCTCCCATGGTTGTTTCCATACATAATTTCATCTTTGTTCTTCCTTATCCTATCCTTGTTATCCCACAAAGGGAGGAATTTTCAAACCATACCATTTCTTCCCGATTCTTCATCCTCATGAGTAAATGATAGATCTTTTTGTTCATTCATATTTTGACTGTTAACTACTTCCACTATACATGCTTCTATTTTATTTAAGAATTGATCCAATCCTAATTTATTATTTTTAAAAATTATTCTATTTAGTTCCTTCCAAATTTCCCATATTACAATTGAAGGAGTTATAGTCCAAATCTTCCCATACATTCCTTTGCCCATCTTCCGAGGCCAACTTCTAAACACATCTATTAAATTGTCTGGAAATGTCATTTTCAAGTTAAGTTTATATGCTAACCAAGTCTAGCACTTGTGAGTGAAATCACATCTCAATAATAAGTGGTCTACTAATTCACATTCTTTTTTGCATAAAGTACATATGGACGACCCTTGATATCCTGTCTTATTAAACCACTCAGTAGTTAAGATTTTTTCCTGCATCTCAGCCTAAGCAAACATACCCACCTTAGGAAGGCAATCTTTATTCCAGCATAAGTCTATAGGTAGATCTATAATATGTTGTTTGCTATTGCTAAGCGAATCATACCCTGCCTTAGTGTTGTACTCCTCATTATTTGATTTGGCCCAAATCACTCTATCTAAATTAGTAGATGGAGTTATTTTTCTATCTCTTAAAATTCCTTCAATATTATCTCTTAATGAGTCAGGTAAACCCATATCGTTGAAAGATTTCCATTGCCAACCTAGAGAAGGATTATTTTCCAAGAGTTCTATATTGTCTTTGACATAAATACCCCTATGGTATTTAATTAAATCTATTGCTAAAATTTATGTTATGATAGAGTTGAGAGGCATGAAAGGCCCCCACGAGTCTTCCTAAAAGAGGGATTTACTGTCATCTCCTATATCCCAGATTAAGCTATCTGTTATTACTTTCCTACTTTCTAATATGAAATTCCATATACTTGATCCATTAGGAGGAGACTTGTGTCCGAAGATGCTCAATGGATCCCTTCCATCTAAATATTTATACCTTAGTATTTTGATCCATTTAGCTTTAGGATCTTTATATATTTTACAAACCAATTTAGCACCCAAAGCTAGGTTCTATTGCCTAATATCCTTTATATTTAACCCTCCTTCCTCCTTAGGTTTACATATTTTATCTCAAGCAATCAACGCTAATCTTCCTTTATCATTCAATCCTTGCTAGAAAAATGTCCTTAATTTATTGTTGATCTCTTTCTCTATACCTTTTGGTAAACTAAGGCACATCATTTGATAGATTGGGATAGCTGATAAGACATATTTGATCATCATAGTTTTACTAGCATTTTTTAACCATTTCCCTTTCCATGATTCAACCTTCTTATCGAGAATGTTTAAAACTTTGTCCCACAGATTAGTTAATCTAATACCTTTATCTAGAGGAAGCCCTAGATATTTACATGGTAGTTTTTTTATATTAAATTCTAAGCATCTACATATGTCTTGTAATAATTGGTTCGACATATTAAGAAAGAAGATCTCAAATTTTTCCTTTTTAATTTGTTGTCTCGATGCTTTAGTATATAAATTCAAAAGGTTCTTAATTGATTTAGCTTCTGATATATTTGCCTTACCAAAAAGTAAATTATCACAACAAATTGTTGGTGGGTGCATGGATCTAATTCGTGAGTAACTTTAATACCTGAGATTAAGTTATCTCTTCTAGCCTTATTAAGAGAGCATCCTAAGACTTCAACCACAATGATGGAGAGAAAAGGAGAAAGGGGGTATCCTTGCCTTAATCCCTGGGTAATATTAAACAAGCTAGTTAGATTTCCATTAACCAAGACTGACATCTTTGGACTAGATATGCATTCAAGGATTAAATTGATCCATTGTTTTGAAAATTTGAATGATTCTAAACATTTACATAAAAATCTCCAATCTACTTTGTCATATGCTTTTTTAATATCTAATTTAATAAGCATACCAGGAGAAGGGTTATATTGGATAGAATGAATAACTTCTTGTGCAATAATTAAACCATCCAAGATGGACCTTCCTAGAATAAAGCCTATCCATTCTTTCGAGATAAGCTCAGGGAGAAGCCTTTTTAACCTATTGGTCAAAGTCTTAGTGAGTAACTTGTACAAAGTATTGCATAGAGATATATGTCTATAATCATCATAACCTTCAGGGTTTGTATTTTTTGGAACCAATGCAATAAATGTATTATTAATTTATTAAAGGAGTCTTCCTAAGTTTCTCATCCCTTCTAAAGCTGCAACAACTTCATCTCCTATAAAATGCCAACATTGCTAGAAAAAGAAAGTTGGAAACGTATCTAGTCCAGGAGATTTGTCTGGGTGAAGATTGTTTAGGGCTACTTCTACTTCCTCTTTGGTAAATTTTGCATTAATCATTTTATTATTCCCTAATGAGATAATATGAGGAATGTTAGATAGTAACTCATTTTGAGCAATTCTATCTAATCCTTCTAGGTTGTTCAAAATACCCTCAAAATGATTAACTGCTTCTGAGGCTATACTCTCAGGGTCTTCTATTAATGTTCCATCAAGTTTCTGAATGCTTGCGATCTTGTTAAAAATTCATTTTGCCTTATAACTATTATGAATTTTTGTGTGTGTTTCTATCCCCCTCTTCTAACCATACTTCTCTTGATCTTTGCCTCCACTAAGTTTCTTCTTTTACTAGTATATCTTCATAATTTTTAAGAGATATTTCTCTTTTGTATATGTATTTAAATCCATACCTTTCATAACAATTTCTTTATTTAGGTTAACTAATTCATGTTCTATTACTACTTTAGAATCAAAGATATTTCCAAAGAACTCTTTATTCCACTCAATTAAGCATCATTTTATATGTTTAAGTTTAGCCATTAATATAAAAGTTTTTGATCCTTTAAAGATTTTTTCATTCCACCATTCTTCTATTCTTAAAAGGAAATTTTCATCTTTCAACCACATTTTTTCAAACTTAAAGGGATTATTTTTAGGAATATAATTTTCTTCTAAACTAAGGCTAATTAGATAGTGGTATGATCCTGAAGTTGCCATTATTCTCGATTTGAGATTGAGACTGAATCTTGATAGGTCACTTAAGTAGAAAAATCTATCTAATTTTTTTGCTATATATTCTAGTTCTAATCTATCATTGGACCATGTAAAGGTTCCATTATTCAAGGGTATATCCATACCCCTTATTTGTTGTATCCAATTTTTAAATTCTACCATAGTCCGAGTTATCTTTTTAGAGCCTTACTTTTTCTCTTTTATGTCTAGGATGGCATTGAAGTCACCCCCTAAGAAAATATCTTCATTTGGATTTTTGTTGATGAGAGCATTAATATCAGTCCAGACAGTCCTTTTTTCATGAAGAAATTTCAAGCCATATATATTAATGATTATAAATTCTAGATTACTCCTAAAGTTTTTAACCTTAACTACTATCTAGTGAGATTTAGTGTTAATAAAATCCAAGGATAGAAATCTTGGATTCCATATAACAACAAGTCCTCTAGAGGCTCCTTCTGAATCTACTACTTTCACTTCCCATTGCCCTAGTTTTTTACTAAGGTATTCATATCCTTCTTGTCCTAATTTTGTTTCATGTATTAGAAAAAGATTTACCTCAAAAGTAGATAAGAACCTTTTAAAGAGGCGCTATTTTTTAGGGGCATTTAGTCCCCTAACATTTCATGATATTATTTTCATGGCTCATTGGGAAGGAACTTCCCCTTCTCTACATTCAGTATTGAAGTAATTTTGACTTGACCTAAGGCCTACCCATCTTTCTGTCTCATCTCTCTATGAGACTTTTTACCTCCTTTGAGTGATTGTTTAGCAAAATCCGGAGAGGATTTGCCTTTAGAAGTTGTACTCAAACCTAACTCTACCTGTATATGGGGCTTAAACTTAGAGTTTGACCCCTCTACCATCTCACCTATATCTTGTTCCATTGATTCTAAAAATTTCAAAATTACTACATCATTTGAATCCTGATTCAGCCCTAAAAAGTCGCTAATTTCATCTATCTCCCCATTTCCTTTAAAAATATTTCCATCAATCCCATCTATACCTTCTAATGTTCTTTTTCCTATATTCTTAACTGATTCTTATTTTTAATATTGTAGTTGAGGTTAGTTTTTGTTATGTTTACAAAGGTCTCATTTTGTCCTTCTTTTGATACCCCATTAACCATTCCTTCAAAGAATTCCCTCTTTAGTAAATATGAGGAAAAATGTTTCTTTATGTCTTTGATTCTTCCCATGACCATTTGATTATTATATTCTTTGTTAGCTGTTTCTATTCGCATCTCTATGTTTTCTCAGATTTTATCTAATCTATAATTTTGTGCTTCAAGTATTCTCTTATGGAGACTCTCTCCTTGTTTATTTGAATCTTTATCTACATTCTTATCTACAAGATTACTATTATCCTACTCCCTTAAGTTAACTTTCCCTTCTAAGTTGTCTAGATAGGAATCATCAAGTATAGAATCCTTCTTCTTCAGGCTAATTGCATCAGCTTCACCTATCTTATTTATCTCTGGACTCAATGATTCCATATCATCCATATAATCCTCAAGTGATATTAATTTTGAAAGCATAATATTGTTATCTGCCTCCTGCATTCCTTTTATAAGAAGTCTTTTTCGCCTATCAAGTTCTTCTTTATCACATATTTCATTTATAAATAGTTTCATTAATTCATCCACCAATGATTCCCCAATATAATTGGTGATAATTCTAACTTCTTTCTCTACTTGGGAATAATTTTTTGCTTCATTTGTTTTAGGTTGTAAATCCACAGTTGACTCAATATTAGAAGTATTACTAATATTATTCTCGGCTTCATCTGAGGAATTCCTTTTCTTCACATAGTCAATATCCATAAACCTATTGTCTTCAATTGGAATTTCTCTTTCTTTATTAAAATATATTATATCCATTGGAGCATCCCTAATCTATGTTAAGCCATTAATAAATTTCTTGACAATCCATTGATCAGTCCTTACATCCCTTGGTGAATTTGAAACCTTATCCAGAAATTGACAGGGATACTCAGAGGCTCCCAAAACTAAATTGGGAATACTATTATCTATTTGATTACTTTAAGGAAATTATTATTATCCATGCCTACTACCTCTTTATGTTGTAAATCTTTATTTATAATATGGAACCCCCCTCCTACATCATTACAAGAAATAACAATGAGATCCCGTTGTTTAATTGGGAAAATGAGTAAATCTAGAATTTCACCTTCCTCATAATCTAAGATTAATGGGGACGACATTCCTATATTGTTGTTAGAGGAATTCTCTTGCTTTGTTGTTAGAATGTCGCCGAGGTCTGTCATACTTTTAGTTATCTAGAAATATCTACCTCCCTGCCAGGGGAAAGTGGCGAAAGTAATATTATTTTGCTATCTATTTTCCCATTATAAATTTTAGGTATGAGATGATATATAGATCCATTAGTTAGAAATTTAATAGCTTTTAAAGAATTCACATTTGCCTTAGATTGAATTAGAATTTTGATATCAAAGGATTTAAGGTAATCCTCTTCTAACCCTAAAGAACCGCTCAAACTGTCCCCCAATTGTAAGATGATTTTACTATGAATTAATTCTACCAGTAGGTTCTGAATGCTGATCCATTTTGGTACAAAAATATCATCAAACATTCAAGGATTAAAATTAGGTTTCCATTCAATGAATTTGATAATATAATCTATGTAAAAGATTTGTTTACCTTTTAATAATCTACTTCTAATAGATGAATTTTTGCATTCAAGGTAAAGACAATTATCTGTAAGTAGGGTTATACTTACCTAGGAACCAAGGGTCTCCCGAAGCCATTTAGCGATATTGGTCATGGAAGACCCTGAACCAAACCATTTAGCTAAAAGACCATTTGCATTGCAATGATTCCAAAGGCCTTCTGTATAAACATCATTTCTAATGATAGTAATTTCATCCATATTATTATTAACGACAAAATCCATTTTTGATGATTGTTAGTAAACCCTAGGAGGCAAGTTGTGCTTAACTTTTCTAGGGTAGGGCTCATTCCATAAACGCGACTGATATGCGCATTTAGAATAGTAGCTGGAATGCAAGCTCTGTAACCATCTTTGATCAGATTGAAAACTCCTCTTAGACTTGCATGATTTAACAGTTATCCATTCTTCATCCTTAGAAACAAAGGGTTGAGCGCAAAGATAACCAACATCCTTCCTTCGTGAATCATTATGTTTATTTGAGAAATGAGGATTCAACAAGGACTCATCTATAATGATAGGGCTAGCAAGAGACACAAATATGTTATGATTAACTTGCCTGTAACATTGAACTGATAGGAAGAAAGCATATTTTGTTTTTCTAAAAAAAACAATATGTGTTTTTAATCAAACATTTTTTTAGAATATAGAATTAAATTAACATTAATATATAATAATGATTCTAAGTCTTATATAGCTAAGTGCATGCGATTATAAATTATAACTAAACTTTAAAATCAAAATAATAAATATTTATCCATCAATTATCCAAATTAATTTGTCTTATAAAATATAATATATAATCCTATATAACTTTAATATCATTTTGAAAATAAATTTACTTTACCATTCAACAATAATTCTACATCTATCAAGTACATCTAAAACAAAAATTTATTAATTAATAAACATAATCGAATCAATAAATATTTGTGCATCAGTTAATAAATTATAATATATAATAGTATATAACTGTGGATCTTATTTAAAATATATATATATATATATATATATAGAAGCATTCTCGGACGTCGATATTAAAAGAAAATCGTTCGATGTAATAATTAGTTTTAAAAAAATTAATAAAGCGCACGAAGACCTTTAAATTCGCCTAAATCGATTCTCGGACGCCCCAGGCTGTAAATTTATTTTTTGTAGCAGAGGAAAGAGTGGGTAAGGCGAAGAGGGTGAGAGATAACCAGAGAGGGTTCGAGGCGAAAGGAATGGAGGGCGGTGTGAAGTATTTGGAGAAGCAGAGGACATTGCAGCCGGAGCTTGCAGAATGGTATGCCGCCATGGCGGATCTCTACGAGCGCAAGCTATGGCATCAACTCACCCTCAAACTGGATCAGTTCTTGCTCCTTGCGGTTCTGCAGGTATGCACTCCTTTTCTCTTGAAATTTCCAGACAGTTGTTCTGCAGAGTCACCCTCATATTATTTACACATAAAACTAGGTCCTGGCAATATAACGCCAGGTCAGCTTGTTTCTTGTCAAGTATATATGATGTATGTGTGATGTATTTGACCCCTACCATCTTAAAAGAAACAGAATCCTCCATGTCAAGGGGTTCCTTATTAGAACTATCACTAATGAAGAGGATCTCATTATCAGGTAAGTTTTTTTCAAAATCCATTCCTTTACCACCATATCAGACACTCTGCAACCCAATTTAGAAATGAAGTCCTCAGCAATAGACACATGTATGCTGCACTTCAGTATTTTCCAGCCTGTCTACACACAGAACAGAATTGATTAAACGTTATGTTGCAGCATCTTTTACCAAAAAGGTTTTCCTCAGGCACCAGACAGAGACTGTGGCACTAGATAACGAGTCTCCACATGACCATTTACTCATTTTGAAGCTTCTGACCATGAAAAAGAGAAGCTCTGCAACTGTACCAAGCAAGCTTCACGAAATCGGAAATACCCTGTACGAAAACAAGGGATGGCAGAAATAAAGAACCTCAAGTATCATAAATAACATGCTACCACAGGAGCTACATGCATGATGTACATAATGACTAGAGGTGCAATAGCGAGAAATCATTTTCCAAAAGCTTTAATCATAATGCTTTAGAGGTCACTACGTTACAAACTGAAAAATTGGCTGGGGAGGAGAACATGCCTCGGGATGATATGCCTTAAGAAGTCACTTAAATTCCACTTCTTCGGGTCTAAACTTGTTTTATCTGAGAAGGGTTATTGATAAATCCAGCATTGGCTAAGCAATCAGCAATCGGATTGTGCTCCATATACCAATGCTGAAAGGATATTTGCTCAAAGTGAGCACTCACATTGTGAACTTCCTCTAAAAATACTTTTAAGCTTCCAACTGTCAAGGGAATTTCTTTTTGCATCCTCCAATCTTCACCTGAGAATCTCCTTTCACTTCCAAATACTTACATCACATAGAGAGGATCAATTGGAGATCTTTCCAAAGTGCCAGCACTTTAGCTTCATTGTTTGTCTCGGTCCCAAGGAAAAAAGATCCTACTTTAGAATAAACTTTAGAACAACATACCACTGCACCTGCTCCTGTCAAGTTTGGATTTTCTTTAGATGCCCAGTCGAAGTTCAACCTGAAAATTCCCACTTTAGAAGGTTTCTGATATGCATTGCTTCATTTATTATATTTTTTGGAATACCCCTTTAATGGCTGAACTTGAATTTAGTTTTAACTTAAAGCAACCTTTTAAATAGCTAAACTCATGTGGTGTTTTTATCATATATCAATGGTGTGACATACTTTGTTCCATGCAAAATGACCGAATCAAGAAGAAGTATGGGAAGCTTTTCTTTAAGGTCAAATGCAGTTTACATTCAGTTCACTTTGAATAAGACCAAAAGTTAATGGGAGAAATTTAGAATACCATGCTTAATTCAATGTGCACTTGACTTCAGAATCAGATGGATGACTTAATAATTCCACTAAATTCTATAATGCTTATAAATAACATTGACAATTAAATAGGCTAATGGTAGGATAGTTCAGTTTTAGTAAAGTCCACATGAAACCACTAAGAATGTTGTGATCCCAGACTGATCACTGCTGTAAAACTCATGTTAATGCTAAAAAATTAACTGATGATGCTATGATTGGAAATATTGTAAATGGAATGTTAAAAATCTGAAAGCACTGAAGATTTAGAACAGAAATTGCTGGAAAATTGTAAAAGTGCAACATAATGTGAAAATGGGTTGGAATCTTATATGCTGTGGAAAATGATGTAATTCTGCTAGAGAAACTAAAACAGAAAAATGGAATGCTAGAAACCTGTTGGTGCATATATTTTGCACTGTTATATTTTGCTACAATCAGCTGACTTGCTGAATGGCTAATGACAAATGTTCACAAATGAAAATAAAATTTAAACAGATATGATTCACGAGTAATGCAACAAACAAATCAAATATAGCCTCAGGTATCAGACAATTTGTATTTTATTTTATTAAAAAAGGGTCTATGACAATTGAAAGAGTATTGCAACAAAGTTGGTTGCAACTCTCTGTCAACAGTCAATAAACTCATATAATAGGTTATATAAAAATAATAAATATGAAGCTCAATTCCAAGCATTTGAATCAAAATAGTAATAGTGTAATACTATAGGCACTGAGCCAGTGGCAACTTAAAATAAAAAATAATAAATATGACAACTTTGTTGCTGAGTCACAAACCATTGTTTGGACCCTCAGACTAGGTACGTTGCCTCGGAAATTGATGAACTTTGCCTTTGAAAATCACCAGGAATCCTTTTGAACTGGTGGCATTTCAACTTTTGTAACCCTGATGAAATCCTTCTGGCATTGTTTTATTCCTTCTGTCCATGTTTTATATGTTTTGCGTTTAACTTAAGTTTTTAAAAAATCTTTCTAGAGATGTCACAAGATGTCCGAAGATTGTGGTGGAGCACCTTTTGCATGTAGGGATGCTACCAACAATGTTGCGGGTACTGTAGATGCGTCCTAGGGGGCCAGAGACATGTCTCCCTACAACCTTGGTGTAAAATTCTTTTTGGTAAAAAATGTGAACAAAACCTTGGGGCAGTATACCTTGCATTGCAGTATGGTCATTGGTAGAGGTTGATTTCTTGACAACATGAACCTTGTTTTGCCCAATCACAATCATCAAGCCTTTGCACAAGTACTTTATTCCTCTAGATATAACATTCTCATAGCCTATGTTTCTTTATGACGACTTTTCTGCTTGTGAATATATGCTTTATGAATAAGTGTTAATTTTCTATTGAGAAACTATTTAGTATAATTGCATGTGGTTTACATAAGTCAAGTAACTTTTGTTTTACTTTTCCTAGATAACAAAAAATACACCTAATGAATCAAAACTTAAATGTATCCACATGTTACAATGATTAATGTTGAAGTATATATGTATTGAATTGTAATAGTTCTTCCCCCTTTTAATTGCTTTCCCCAAAGTAATTTATATGTTGGATTCTGCAATTTTTTTGAATCCTCCCATGTTATCCTGCAATGGAAGATCTTTCCATTGAATGAAATATTTTGATAGTACTTTGGTCCTTGACATCTTTTCTTGAGTTTTTAAGATTAGAGTGAAAATAAGATGTCCTTTGACATCAATGGCAATGAAAGGTGTTGTTTTGAAATTAAGAGCTCTTCTTAGAGGAAGATATCAAACATGGAATAAAGAACTTTGTAACTGGCAAAGCCCAAGACATTGATGGGCTGCAAGCTGAATTTAAAATGTGGAAATGAGCTCGTGTCCTCATTTTTTTAACAACATCACTCAAAGTGGTTTTCTGGTTGATTGGACAACTAGTTTGGTTATACCTCTTCATAATAATGGAGATATTAATAATTCTTTTAACTACCGTACTCTGATGGTCAACCCTATTCTTGTAAAATTTTTTGCAAGCATGATAGTACGCAGAATCAGCAATTGGGCAAAACAGAGGGAAAAAGAGCAAAAGATTAGGTTGGCTTTAGACCAAGGCATTCAACCATCAATCATTGCATCAGTCTTAGAAACTTCATTGAAATGGTTTGAGACACTCAAGGGGGAGAAGCTTTTTTGTTGCTTCATTCATTTTAAAAAGTTTGTAATAGACTATAAACCAAACCATAATGAAATAAATTCTAAACATTTTCCAAAAATCTCAAATTAAATAAAACTTTCATTCACTTATCATTTTAATAGAAAAGTAACTGTTTCTTTTTCACACGGACATGAAACTTGTCCACAACTGAATTAACTACCTTCAAACGAATGGAAATAAAACAATAACAAGAACTGCCCTCACATGAACAAGATTATAACTAACAATTTACAACTTCTTCAAATGAAATGGAATGTAACTGAATAGCAAAAATAACTACTTTCGTTCAAATCTAAGTTACCATGGTTCGCCTTGGACCCCTCCGAACTGGCCCGAGTACGAACTGGTACGTGGTTTGGGTCCAGTTCGCCTGTGGGTCCGGGCAGGGTTCGAAAATCTGGGCCCAGTTCGAACCAGCTCACCAAAAAATGAACCCACGGCGAACTTCAGGGCACAGACGTCACTTTACTGACATTTTTTTGCAAATTTTATAAATTTTTGACATCCGGAACCCTAAAAGGTGGATATGAAAGGATAATTTTTTTTTTGTTCATGGGCGGGAGGATTTATACAAATATAACATTTAAGTATAAGAAATTCATTTAAGTATAAAATATAATACTTCCAGGATGTTTGGGATAGGTTCCAGCTTCATAGGAGTTAAGATGTAGATTCTAGATTTTGGGGGTTTTCGAAAAATTCTAGACAGCCAAATTTCAGGATTCAGCAAGCCTTCAGCAGGGTTACCTCCCACGATCCATCATGGCTTTCTAAGGTCAAACTGAAGCTAGCAAAATGATTCTCAAAGGGTTTTAACTCGTTTTATCACAAATCAATTGGTTTCGACCCCATCTCTATGACAGACTTAGCTTAGCTCTCGCCCAAATCCCAGATAGACATGACTTCCCAACAGGCCAAAATCACTCAAACCTCATTTGCCGGACCCAGGGACTTGAAAACAGCCACCAACAATATATAAATGTTAGATATTGGTCTTTTTGTGTTGGATATATCATATACATGTTAGATATAACTTATATGAATATCTAACATTTATATCCAACACAAAAGGACCAATACTTCAACACAATACTTTTACATCTTTATGTCTTATATCCCCATGTCCCCTCGTCCCCTAGGGTGGTGTAACTATGACTTGAAGTATATGATGGTATGATCACGATTCATGATGCTATGATTACAAGTTTATGGTGTTTTTGTTGTTTAAATGTTGTTTTTATGATACTATGTGGCATTCTTCTTTTTACTCATGCTTCTAGGCTTCATAAATATGTATATATATATAATTTTAAAATTTTTACATGTATTTTCGAACCCGAACCCAAACCCCTTTTCAAAATTTTGTTGAACTTGTGAACCGGTTCTTTGTACGCAAACTTCGAACCGAACTCGAACCGGTAACTTAGGTTCAAATGATAACATGAACTTGAGTGAGAAGAGAGTAACTGTGCTTGATCCATTCTGGTAGATTTGAATCTTTAATGTCTTCCTGAGAGAGGGAGAGCATCATTAGAGGCTTTACTTCCCATCCATTAACCATTGGTCTCCCGCACAACTTCTTTTCAAAAAATGGCCCGACCCTACATGTGAGGTGCAAAAACTGGGCTTGGTCTAATTGCCATCCTAGTCCCTGGTGTTTAGAACTTATATCAATCTTAGTTGGTCAAACACTCTAGACTCCACACCTAAGAGTATGAGCTTCCTGACTAGATGTGTACTCCTGGTTCACGTGATTGACAGTTGCATGCTAATTGCATAGTGCCACCTATGCAAGCACAGTACTTTGTGCTATCAGATTCACCACCCTTACTCATATAAGTGAGTTTATTTGATTCTTTTGGGTCTCCACGACCCATCACAGGCGGCGTGCTGTCCATTTCAGGCAATAACAGTCTATTGACCTTAAGGAATGGTGATCTTGTTGGCAACTGTTAACATATATAGTTCTTAATGGTCAAGAGCCAAACTAAGGGGAGCCCCTTGCAATAGACCTCAGCTGTTATAAATCATTTTTAAGTACGATTGTTTATAATTCATTCATTCTGTTTTCCTCCCTAGGTTATAAAAAGTGAAACCTCTCAAAAATGGATTATGATCAAGTATAGAGCTAATGCAGCAACTCAATTTCTTAGCTGAAGAATGGATTCCAATATAGAGCGACAATAATAGAATTGATTGCTGTACTTTAGCAGAATGCAAGAGTCCAAAGGAAAGTATTGCATGAAAAGATTGATAATCAATAGCCTTTAGAATGTCATCCTAACAAGGGAGCTTAAACTGCTATGATTCAGAGTATCCCATACACAAGAAGGGTAACTACTTGTCACCTCGGTGGCAAGGAGGAGTTACCTTCTGCCACCTCCATGAGTACAATATGATATAAGTCGATGCATGGGAAGAATTAAAAATTGATATTAATATTTATTGAAAGGATTTAAGCCGATAAATGGGAAGAATTATAAATTTCTGCTACGCCAAATTTCAAGCTTGCTGGTCGAACAGTTTTAGACATTTCCAGATGAATTTAGTAGCTAAGCTGAGTACCAAAAATGCAGTGAGCGTCGACCAGCAAAATGCTAGGCCCTCAACACCAAACATATTGATTTCACACAAAATAGTTGTCAATCAATGCTAGACAAATGCCGATGTTGTAGCTTGCACCAAACTAAGTGTCACCACAGTGAATAACTGCTTTATGTCAAAATTCACCAAAATGCAAGTTCAAAGGTAAATTTGCAGGTTGTAGGGTTTAGATGACCATAGACTTTATTGGTTGATGCCTCTGTGTCGGCCAAACACAAAATAAAGCCACCACTTTCAAAATGAAGATTGTCTGCCCAAACTTGCAGATTTCAGCGCAAATGTTGTACAAAATGATAAATGCAGTACAAAGACAAGTCAACTTAGGCAAACAAACAGAATTTTCCCTTAAATATCTGCAAAACAAGCAATAGAACTGCTTTTCCAAAGTACATTTCTGCAAATATCTACTAATAGTGGAATCATCTGCAATTTGTTTTCTAAAGTCTTCAAACATCTGCAAATATTGTCACACAAAGACTAATTTTAACAAATTTGAGAAAACTCCTTCAAATGTTTGAAACTAAATTGCAATAATTTGTAAATATTTGAAAGTAACTTGCGAATTTCTGCATTGCCATTATTTTGCAACCTTTAAAACAAGGAGTGCAAATATTATGCAGATTTGACACGGTTTTGCAAATATTGTGGAAATAATGACCCGATTTGACTAGAGTGTGCAAATATTTCCAATTTTCAAATCTCTCCGCAATTTCTAATCTCCAGGTTCAATCACGAGCGGAATGTCACAGATCCACAATCCTTTTAAATCCATGATCACACACAAGCCTTGTCCTGAATGAAATGCAATTCATGAACGAATTATTTGCATTTCCATTAGCACTTGCATGACTCTGATACCATAGAGAAATTAGCCAGGATTACTAGGTATAATGGAAACAACAAAGAGAGCGAATTGCAAGAGTGAGAAGGAGAGTGTGTTAAGGAGACAAGTCAATGAAAAATGCATAGGAGGGAGGTACATATAGGAGAAATAGCCCAACTACTCTTGTTACTACCTTGCCACACAAGCAAGATGACAACTAAGCAGGCATTTAAGCATAATTATACACCAACACATATGCCTTGTGGTTAAGACTTATACGAAGAGTAAACAGCAGTTGCTGATATGGTATGCAGTAAGTTATACAGTTTTATTCCTGAATATCGACTTCCAAAGAACTAACAATTATTTTTATACAAGTCTGATTTCTATATCGGTCTGCAAACATAAGACTTTTATTAGTATGCATCCTCTACAATTTTGTTGGTTTTCTTGGGAATTGGTGTAGTATGTTGTAGTTCAAAGTTCAAACTACTGATTTCATAGGAATCTGACTAGTTTGAGTAAATATACATGAAAGATGCTTTTTCTATTTCTGACCAAGACATTTTGGATATGCAGGGTGGTGATAAACTTATTCAGCTATATCACAATTTTATTACGGAATTTGAAACAAAGATAAATCTGCTTAAGCTTGCACACTTTGCTGTTATAGTTTCACGCCAGTACACAGAAAAGGAGGCTGCTATTAGCTTTTTGGAGGGAGTAATTGAGAAGCTTCGTGCCACAAGGCAGATGAGGATTGATGAACCTATCATATATGTTAGAATGCAAATAGCTGCATTCAAACTTGAGCAAGGTGAACAGAAAGAGTGCAAAAGGTTGCTAGATGATGGCAAAAGCACTCTAGATAGTATGACAGATATCGATCCTACTGTTTATGCAAGCTACCATTGGGTCTCATCGCAATATCATAAATCAAGACAAGAGTTTGCTGAGTTTTACAAAAGTGCACTTCTCTATTTGGCTTATACGACTGTAGAGTCTCTTTCAGAACCATTTAAACTGGTACGTCTGGATTCTCTTTGCAGGAAGTGTCCAATTCATTGCCATTTAATTTATTGATGGAAGAAAACACTTATACAAATTCTTGAATTGTTGATTTCTTATTTTGTATCTGAATACTAAGATATATGATTATTACTTTTAGTAATTAGCATTGAACCAAATTAAGCCAGTAATCATGCTTCAAAGTTCAAACAATTCTTCAAGCTATTCACCACCTCTGAAAAAGCACAGATTTCTTACATTATTTAGTGAGAGGCTGATTGTTTTATTATTTGGTAACATTGTCTATTGTTCCTCAGGAAAGGAAAAATATGCCCTCCTTTCCAACCAGCACTGAACAGAGAAAGAACTAAAACAATCTGTATTCAGTGAACAAGATTTTCTTTATGTAGAGATGCATTAAACGCTTCATAACAGCTGACCAAGTTAATTCCATTACTCATCCAATGGAGTTTTCATGGGATTAGTTTTACCTATTTGTTTGGTTGTGTAGGGACTGAAAATCAACCACTTGCCCAGGTGCTTCTATCACACAATGCATTACTTCCAAAGCAGAAAATGACTTCAAACTTTCTCTTCTTTTAAAAATTAAATCTGAAACGAATGCCACATGCAAAGAAAAAATTTAGCCTGAAATAGTTATATTCATGAATGTTAGACCAAGATCATTATTGATGTGTATGAGTTCTCTTAATCATTGGGTACTGATATTGCATTTAGTCTCAATCACTGGGATGTGTGTGCAAGGCACTCCTGTGAAATTGAAGCATAGACACTAGTACCAAACTCAGAAGCTGGAGAGACAAACTCTTGCTGTAGTTTCATTGAATAGTTAAGATTAGAAAATGAAATTGGTGAATGTATAGAAGGGTTAGAGAGTGAGTAGCAAATTATCAGAAAATCTTAATTATAAAGCTAATAAATGATATCTTTTCTATTACTAGTTTTTAGATTTAAATAATATGTCTTAATATCACCCATTGATTTCTCTGTCATTGTACTTTTACAATATGAGTACCTATGGCTCAAATTTATTACTACTATAGTAAATATTCCGTCACCTTCAGTGTTCCTCAAGTTGATGAAATTTTCAATATAGAGAGGTTTTGTAAATTTTATTGTTTTTTGCTCCTGAAACATATAATATGTCTGCTCAACGACACTTTGTTTGGCCAACAACTCTGTAAATTTTGTTTTACTTTAAAGCATTATATTCAATTGTCATTGCTGCTGCCTCTGGTTTTCCTTGAGGCTTCTTTATAAGAGGGATCAATCACTCTACTAGTAATAAAAGTAGGGCTGCCACTAGCATAGAATGATGCAGTCAAGGATGGTGGATCCAATTAAGGACAGTCCAAACCTTGCAGCCAACAATCAACACAGCGGAATACTCAACAACACAACAACAAAATAATTGTTTAAATCCGATTTTCATTAACATGCCCGGCTGTAAGGCCTTCCGGGTTAGGGCCAATTACAATAAAAAACAATTCTGCAAGATCCAAACAGATCCAATACAATCTTAGCTAGTTTAGCTCTGAAAACAATCAGCAACCGATGAAAACCCTAAGGCAGATCTAAACTTGAGCTCGCAAGCCTCCAAGCAATCTCCTTGTCTCCAAGTGTGCAAACCACTAGCTCTGCAACTACAAACTATCAGATAACAATCTGATCTGCAAGATCATGCAAGATCTTTTCCACAACTTTGCCAACTCCAGCTTTCAGAACCTCAGATCTGATTCGCTAAGTCTTCCAAGTCATGAACTTCTACTGATCCCTATGATCCCTTAAACATCTACCCAAACATCCCTTAAATACTAATCATCAGCCACAAGTCGGCTGGATGAAACCATTAACTCCCCCCAACAATTATTAAATTCAATACAAGTCGGCATCAAAATAGCCTTACAATCATTTAATTCAACATGTCGGCTTGTAACAACAACTACCAACAATAAGTGCACCAGTCGGCCAAGCCGAATCTCCAAGAACATCCGTCGGTAAGCCAAACTACCGATTGTCAGGAAATATACCGAGCAACCATACCAACCGAGCTCCTCAAGCATTACCAAGCACCAGAAAGGCCGAGTCTCCTTCAATGACCGAGCTCCCTTCAGCGACCGAGCCACTTCAACGACCGAGCAACAGACATAAACACCGAGACCCCGTCGGTAACCGAGCACTGAGCAACAAAACACCAAGTCACCAAGTGACCAACATCCATCGAGATCCACCAGAACTTCCAACTAAGAATCACCATCAAGATCATCGAGCTCCCTCGGTGAAGCAAAACAAACTTCGACCGAGAGTTGTCACCCAAATAACCGAGTAAAAGCCTGCCTTTATCGAGCTCATCCACCTCCTTTGCCGAGCGCTAGAAAATCACAAGGAACTGGACAAGAAGCCAGGATGCCACTGCATTAGACTCCCGAGGTACAAAGAAAAGTGTGTCCCACACTTTCTCACCAAAGGGAACATTTGAACAACACCAACTCCACTTCATCTTCACCAAAGGTTTCCACTCCATCACAGGAAAGAGAACCAATTTACAACTCAACCAATTAGCATGTCCAACATCCAGAACAAACCAAGCCTTCAACCCATCACCAAGGATCAAAGAAGAATCCCATCTCAGAAGCTCATCACAAGACTTATCATTGTCAACCAGCAATTCAAGTCCGCAACCAGCAAACAACATCTGCACCTTAGCACCGAACAAAAGCAATTCGGTAACACCATCATCACAAAGGTGTTCAACAACAGGTAACTCTTCACCAACAACACTCTGATCAAGCACAACCAGATGCTTTGCAATTTCCATGTCAAGCACAACCGACTGAACATGAAAACCAATCTCCTCACCAGCCTCAACAAGGTCAACGACATCGTCGGTAAGCACAGGTAACTCAACAACAACCACAAGTTGCTTTGCAGTTTTTATGGCAGAATCCACCAACTGACCATCAAAACCAATTTCACATGCTTCCACATGTCTTCTCTCTCGGACTAGTCTTCTAACAGGCCAAACAACTTTCCTCCGGATCGGCATGCTCCAACTCCGGTAAGCTCTACAAAGCTCAACAATACTTTCCTTTGCAAGGTTCTTAACTCGGTTCTCCACACGGTTCAGCAAATCCGCTTCCAACCAAGCAAACCTTTTAGAAATCTTCGCTTCCACCACATCACAGAGATCTGCAATCGCACCAGGGTTCAATCCTTTCGGAAACATCTCCAAAGATCTTCAAAAACCCTTTGCAACAAACCCACATTGACCACCTTGTGATAACCTCCAAGTTGTATGCAAGTCAAATCGCAACCTGCCACCTTGCATGGACAACTAGGCCACGATTTCACAAGTTCAGTAACACGGATCTGCAACTTAGATTGCGCACAATCTCTTCGCCAACAAGATCAACTTCGCAAGATCAGCCTTGCTAGGTCAACCTTCGCTCCAACAAGATCAACCTTGCTCTGATACCACCTGATGCAGTCAAGGATGGTGGATCCAATTAAGGACAGTCCAAACCTTGCAGCCAACAATTAACACAACGGAATACTCAACAACACAACAACAAAATAATTGTTTAACTCTGATTTTCATTAACATGCCCGGCTGTAAGGCCTTCTAGGTTAGGGCCAATTACAATCAGAAACAATTCTGCAAGATCCAAACAGATCCAATACAATCTCAGCTAGTTCAGCTCTGAAAACAATCAGCAACTGATGGAAACCCTAAGGTAGATCTAAACTTGAGCTCGCAAGCCTCCAAGCATTTTCCTTGTCTCCAAGTTTGCAAACCACTAGCTCTGCAACTACAAACTATCAGATAACAATCTGATCTGCAAGATCATGCAAGATCTTTTCCACAACTTCGCCAACTCCAGCTTTTAGAACTTCAGATCTGATTCGCTAAGTCTTCCAAGTCATGAACTTCTACTGATCCCTATGATCCCTTAAACATCTACCCAAACATCCCTTAAATACTAATCATCAGCTACAAGTCGGCTGGATGAAACCATTAACTCCCCCCAACAATTATTAAATTCAATACAAGTTGGCATCAAAATAGCCTTACAATCATTTAATTCAACATGTCGGCCTGTAACAACAGCTACCAACAATAAATGCACCAGTCGGCCAAGTCGAATCTCCAAGAACATCCGTCAGTAAGCCAAACTACTGAGCGTCAGGAAATATACCTAGCAACCATACCAACCGAGCTCCTCAAGCATTACTGAGCACTAGAAATGCCGAGTCTCCTTCAATGACCGAGCTCCCTTTAGCGACCGAGCAACAGACATAAACACCGAGACCCCGTCGGTAACCGAGCACCGAGCAACAAAACACCAAGTCACCGAGTGACCAACATCCACCGAGATCCACCAGAACTTCCAACTGAGAATCACCATCAAGATCACCGAGCTCCCTCGGTGAAGCAAAACAAACTTCGACCGAGAGCTGTCACCCAAATAACCAAGTAAAAACCTGCCTTTACCGAGCTCATCCACCTCTTTTGCCGAGCGCTAGAAAATCACAAGGAACTGGACAAGAAGCCAGGATGCCACTGCATCATAGAATGTGAGTCTTTGACTTATTGATACTTTTCTACAGTTTAAAGCATTGTTCAAAATGCATAAAAATGCCATACACTGGTCTATTTATTAGTGCAATCTGCTTGGCTGGTCCGTTGTACATATTCAGAAAAGATTTGATCAAGTCTAAATCAGTTTCATTGCCAATTTGTCCAGAAGGTGAATGAACATTTGAATCTTGATCAAGAAGTCTATCCCCTCCTGGTGACAAACCCTTTAGCTACAAGCCCAGCTTTATTTTTTACTGACAAACCATAAGTCTGATTTTTTTTGTACAAAACCATGAATTTTGTTGTATAAAACTATTTTTAACCAATTTCCTTTTTACTGGAATCAAATCAACAAGCACTAAAATTTTGTTTTACCTTAAAGCATTATACTCAATTGTCATGGGGGCTGCCTCCTGGTTTCCTTTTGGCTTCTTTATAGGAGGGATCAGTCACCTAAGTAGTAATAAAACGAGGGCTGTCACTATGTGAGTCTTTGCCTTATTTTTACTTTTCTACAGTTTAAAGCATTCCTTAAAATGTATAAAACTGCCACATAGAGGTGGTTGAACATTTGTATGTTGATATTTATCCTTTAAGTAGGTAGACATGTATGTATATGAGCCTTTATGCTTTGCTTTTTTTTGATATGGAGGAATTGGCACTAGCCATGACCCATTTGCATGGTCCTCATAATGTGGTCCCTAAAACCAAAGTGTAAAAAGTCATTTGGTCAAGTATGAAAAGGATTTGATCTTCCAGACAGAATGCCAGTGAAATCTTGAGCTTTTTGATGAACTTTTTTTTTCAAAATTTCCATTTTTAGTAAGTTTCACTGTGTCTTAGATTGGCCTAATTTTGTGTTTGGAACAACTTCCTATTTTTAGCAGTGACTATTTTTAGTAAGTCTTTTTTTGGCAACTGATGAGCACTGACATAGGAAGAAACAAAGAGGTATCCAGCTCTAAATCCAGAAAAATGAGTAAATGAGGCAGTTGATTCAAAATTCACTAAGTCTGAGAGCATCCTTGAAAAACATCCAAAAGAGGAAAGGGTCGGGAAAATGTTGAAATTTCACTAAGTATGGAGGAAAATCCTTGATAACCCCAATGAATGCCCAAAATGGAAAATTATAAAAAATGCCTAAGTATTGGAAAATTCCACCTACATGCGTCCAAGGCACCAAGGAATTTGTTCAAATTTCAAAAATCCTCCATCATGGCTAAAATGCGCCCAAAGATGGCAAACACTCGAAAAATGGCTAAGTGATAGAAAATTCCATGACTCTTCCTCATATGTGCTCAAGTTGGAAAAGGCAAAAGGCATGAAAATGGCTAAGTGTTGATTAAAGGACATGGAGGAATGCAAATTTTTTAAAGATTTTTAACATGCGAACAAGCCATGAAACATGGATTGTAGAACCTGTTTGCTCATGTTTGTTGTCCTGCTACAAAACCCTCAAATTTCTGCATTGTTCTCCTTTTTGTGACTGAGCATACCATTTAGACGTGTGATGTCATTTATAAGGCTTTGGCGAGTTTTTTTCACTGTTTCATGAGCTTATTAGGGTTTTCCTTGTGTTTTTTACGTGCTTATTAGGGGTTTCCATATGTCTTTTCGGTCACGATCTTGGGCCAATTAATTGCACGATTTAATTACAAATTAAACACGCAAAAATTGTGGAAAATGATCTATTTTTCTGTGATTTTTGGGAAAAATTCAGGGCCCATTCTACTCTCGATTAATCATGATCAGTCATGATTTTTTGGTGACTATTGCTTCTATGCCTATAACTCTTGTTAGAGGCTGTATTAGTTGACACTTTTTTACGGTTCAATTTCTTGCATACTTGAGATGGGCTATAACCATATGTAGTACAAATACGGGCCTTAAAGAAAGCTATTGCACGACTAAGTCTCCTCTGTTGTGATTGTTGTCACTAGAATGTGCACCCTTGTTGAACTCAGTTCAACCATCAGTGAAACATGAGATCATCCTTGAGCATGTGGGTTGCCCATGATGAGAATGAACCGCAAGAGAGGGCTGGTTCTCTTAATGGATCACCAAAAACTAACTTCTCTTGACATGGAAAAGGGAAGAAGGATTGCTTTGAAATGAAAAGCTGATTGCTTAGAAGGAAAGGTGATGCACTGAACTTTGGATTTTCAAAATACAAAAAAGCTGATCCAACTCACAATGTGATTGTACAAAAGCCTAGTTCTGTTCATAATTTGATTTAAAATCATTGGATGCACGCAATAGTCATATGAAGGTTCTGATTTTCAATGTTCACTTTAAGGGAACTAAGGTTTATGGCAACTTCCAGAATAATGCATTGATTGAATAATGGTTGAATATGAATACAAATGTACGAGATGCCTTGCTTATATAGTTTAATGTCTCCTTTTTCAAATAGGATTTAATAATAAACAATAATAATAAATTTAAAATATAAAGAGTAATAAAATTAAATTATAAATATTAAAGAATAAAAATAAACACAACATAACTAAAATTTAGTGAAGTTTATTGAATGGTCAAACGGCATGTGATGAAAAGTTGTGACTCCCTCAAACATGAGATATAAAAGGGAGAAGAGAACTTCATTTGAAAGGGGGAGGGGAAGGAAGAGAAAAAGGAAGGTATGAATCAAGAAAGAATTCATAGAGAAGAAAGTAAGGTTGTGACTCTTTCAAAGGGTTGTAATTATGAAAGGTTGTGACTCCCTCAACTGGCAGGAATGATGAAAGTTTGTTTCTTTTTTGAAGGGTGGTAATTGTGAACGGTTGTGAGTCTTGCCATGGGGCAGACATGATGAAGTGGTGTGACTTGTCCCTCACATTGGAAGATATAAAGGGGAGAAGGTTTCATTTGACGAGGATGGAAAGGAGATCAATTTAGGGGAATAATATATTATTCTCAAAGGCAACAGTGAAAAGTGGTGACTAAATTCTCATGAAAGGTGGTGACCATTTCACCAATTAAGTGTAATTGTGATATCATTCCAAGCTTTAAAGGGATTTATCTATCATCATTCACCAATACATCAAGGTAGTACTTGCACAATCATCACTCAGCACTCTATGAATTCACATTTATTCAATCATCATTCGCTAAAATATCAAATCAGAGGAAATCATTCAATCATCCATCAAACATCAATTGGGAATCAAGCAAAGAGACCAACAATCAATTCTTACATCAATTCATTCAGTCTATATTAATCATTTAAAACATGGAAGAAGAGAATCATCATCAATCTAATACAAATTACAGACTCAAAGTATAAATATCAATCAGCAGCTTATATATCTATTTATATTTTGATATGAAAGATAATGCATAATGTTTGGCTGAATTAATGGTCTTTCATTTGTTAGGAAGTAGAATGTCACGCATTGCCACTGATATATAGATATATATTCTGCGTATGCATAATAGACTAGAAATAACAATTCCGTTAAAATTCTCATCCAATTGGCCATCCCATTTTGGAGGGGAGATAGTGCATATGAGGAATGCAAGTAGCTAGGAAGCCATTCCAGTAGAGACACCCCAAGTGGGGCTGGGAGGCTGAAGGAAGGTTGTCTTTCTGTGCTCATGGGCTGGATGGAATGGCTCGAGGTGTCTTGTATGATCTCCCAACTGGTGCTCCATAATGATGATTGGTTATTTGGGTAGAACTTTAATGGAAACCCTTGTGTACACTCTGAATGTTATAATAGTGAATTATAATTCTATTTGTAGCATTGATTGGATTATATTTTTATTTATCTTTTGAAGCTAACCTGGTTGCCGCTCTAAATGAGGGAAATAAGTATACAATACATTTCCCAACATCATCCATGCCTAAGGAATTCTAGGGCAAATTGAGTTTAAGTCTTTGTAGAGGACATTACATATAGGCAAGGCAAGAGGTAGGATTACAGACGTTGACATGTGTCTTAATCCTATGCAATGAGACAACTACCCTTGATACAAATGTTAAACACATGATACAAATATTAAATGCCTAGTTATAATGAGACTTGGCATGATTATAACTTCTAGATATGACACCTAGGATTAAGGAAAACTAACTGAACACCTAAGTAAACCTAACATATGAATAGGTTCTTACTAATAACTATATAGGTAATAAGCTCATTCATGCTAACATGATTCAGCCTAACTATAATAAAGATATGTTCAAAGATTGCTTCTTCACACAAAAGGATGGAGCATTTAGATAGCTTAGTTTGGAGAGGGAGGAATGGAGCATTTTGAGCAGAAGGATTACAAAATCTGTCAGCGCAAATACTTCAGATCTCCATCGCCACAAACCCAGCGATCATCAATCAGTAAGATTATATTATAAAAACATTTGACTGATTCCTGCCCTGCTTGAATTTGATCCCGAATCAGGTAGAAACTGGACCTGATCCGGCAGATTGATCATATTGTTGATTTGAGCTTTGATGTCTGCATCTGACTTCGTAAGACATCTATAAAACTGTATTGTGAAAGTGTATGTGGTTATTATACAAAAGTACTTTCTTCATGCAATAGTAATCTTGTTTGCTTGCGTTATGTTAAAGTGTATTCTTGTTGGATGCCTATATCTTGATTTTGTAAATTATCTTTCAAGCTGTAACTAAGGTATGGTCAGCTATTGACATACAATATACTGCATCTTTTTAGGTTGCACCATTGCAACAAGAAGCCAACAAAAATTGCTGAGTCAACCAGTTTGAATAGTAAGTATATCACAACAGTATAGAATTTCAATTGAACCACAACATTTATTTGTTGCCAGTAGTCGTTGTAATGTCCCCTTTTTGGGAGGATGCTGAATCTTGCCCTAGACTCACAAGTGCAATAAAGAATGTTATATTGTTACAACCATGCCTTACCAATAAAAAGTTTTTATCAAGATAAATCTGGTTGAGATTCTGCAACCATGTTATATAATTCTTGAAATATAATTCAGAAGATCAATTATTCCCATTAGGGTTAGTAATCAGACATACGAGTACAAATATGTATAATCATCATAATTCATTAGATAAGTCATGTCACATTGACATTCATCACAATAGGTTTTCAATGAAGGAGCACAATAGGTTGGCCCAAGCAATCCTTACACTAAGCCCAAGAGCTGACACTCACCATCTTGGCCCCTAGTGGCAGGCACATTGGACATCCATCATGGGTGGTCTACTTAGATGGTGATCTCATGTATGCTTCCCTTTCTTGCATTCCCTTATCTTCTCCACATGATTGCGTTCCGGTTATAGGTAGCTTAATGACTTAGAATATGGATTTCAGTTTATCACACAACAATTATTGATTCTACTATTTCATACCACCACTATACTTGTAGAATATAATATTATTGCAGATTATGTATTTTCAGTCTGCTGTTATAATTTGGACAGATTCAATTTGTTGCTGTTTTCCTCTTTGAATGCTGAACACTGCTCTCTTGGATGAGTGCTTTGCTGAATGGTTCAATCTTATTTGATTGCTGAAGATTCTTTGCTCTCTTATGAGGATCGATGTTAATTGTATTGATTTCCTTGACTGATTGATATCTTTAAACTGCTCTGCTCTTTATGAGAAACCTTGCTAATTGAATTGCCTTCCTTGATGTTTAAAGGAAAGATACCACTATATATTTGCTGTTCTATTCTGCTGTTCTATTCTGCTCTAAGTCTGCTTGTGACCTGCTTTTATTATACCTTCCCCTTCAATGGTCAGAATGAATTCTCTTTTATACCTTATTGGTGGAAGGTTCACCACCTTTCATAAGAATTTAGTCACCACTTTTCATTGTTGCCTTTGAGAATAATATATTATTCCCCAAATTGATCTCCCCTTTTTATCTCCTCCTCAGATGAAACCTTCTCCCCTTCATATCCTCCAATCATCAATGTGAGGGAGATTTGCACCTCTTCATAATGGTCACAACCTTTCACAATTACCACCCTTTGAAAGGATCACAACCCTTCATCATTGCTGCCCCTTTGAAAAAGTCTCTTCCTTATCTTCTTCCCATTCCTTTCTTCTTTCATTAATGCTTCCTTAGTTCCTTTTTCCATTCTTTCATCCTTCCTCCATATAACCCCTTTCAAATGAAGTTCACTTCTCTCCCTTTTATTTCTCATGTTTGAGGGAGTCACAACTTTTCATTTCTTGCCTTCTAACCATTCATTAAACTTAACTAAATCTTAATTATTTTATATTTTAATTTTATCCTTTTATTTCTTTAATTTAAAATTTTATTTATATTATTATTGTTTATTATTAACTACTTTTTCAAAAAGGGGTCATTACAGTTAAATTAAATATTTCTATAGATACATTGGAGATAATTTGAATTGAACTGGAATTGATTGAGGGAGCTCAAATTCTTTAGCTCTTCCTGCTTGAGTAATTTTCTTGCTGATTTACTTAAATTTGTTTATTTAATCATGTGGTTAAATGTAAGAATGTACTCCACTATTATAGAACTGAGATGATGAGTTCCTTATTAATTATTTTGCCTTTCAAGTATATAAATCTGTTCTTCTTGTACTTAACTCACTTGTTTATTACAGGATCTGGCATTTGACTTATCTCTTGCTGCTCTGCTTGGAGATAATATATACAATTTTGGAGAATTATTGGCCCATCCAATAGTAAGATAGAACATTTCTTTCAACTGTTACATCTTATTTCATATATTTGAGTTTATGTTTGGAGGTTTACTAATTAAGCTCTTTAACACGCTTAGTGTAATGTTGTTGAGTAGATAAAATTAGGGTACTTTGATTAGTCTTTTAGTGCTAGGACAGATTATATTAGGCTACTTACCTCAATATTTCCTGCAATGTAAAAATGTGTGTCTGAATTTCTTGTATGAAAATATTGTCATAGTTTCAGATTTTTTTTGTTGTAGCCATCCTTGCACTTATCGTTTTTTGTACTCCTTTCACTGGCTATTTACTTGTTTTATTTTTGTTAAGAGTCCATTAGAGACATTAGGAAGTACTTGTAGCAGATCCCATGCTTTGATAACTTTGTGTGCCATTGCAAATTTGAGTTTCATTATGAGGGGCCAGAGAGCATAGGATGTTGTGCTCTACTTAGCAATGCGTACTGTGTAAACATAGTTTTTAAATAGATTTTGTACCATGAAAATAGTGATTCTTTAAGTCATCCTGTCATGAGAAATCCAGTATACATGCCAGTGATTTTCTGTGCAGATTTGATTCATTAATAATTTGATTGAAATTGTGGATACTATCTACAACTAGTCTACCAACACATGCAAAATGAAATAAGTGCTGCTTGAAGATTTTGTCAGTAGTTTATATCAGTAAAGTTATGTATCAGTTTTTTTTGCAATTATCATCTTTTATTAGTTACCATTTTTGTAATGTGGTAATTTCTTTTTATTTTCTCCATTGATAATATTTATTTTTGCTTTCTGTAATAGTGGTCTTTGATTACATGTTGATTTATATGGATATTGATAGGTGAAAAGTCTTCTGGGAACAAGTGTAGAATGGCTTTACTACATTTTGCAAGCTTTCAATTCTGGTGATCTTGTCCGATATCAAGAACTTTGCCATACTCATATGGCAGCCCTTAATGCACAACCAGGTCTTGTTGAGAACGAGAAAAAAATGCTGGAAAAGATTAATATCTTGTGTTTGATGGAGATCATATTCAGGCAAGATTAAGATGTTTTCTTAAAACTGAGGTTTTAACTAAATTGGAAATACAGTGCGATAATCTATTAATAAAATGCCACACGTTTTTATTGTACTTCCTGCAAAATCATGTCTTTTGCCATGTGTTTGAGTTAGCAATCCTTATTTTCTTTTGCAGCCGACCTTCAGAAGATCGAACAATCCCATTGAGGGTCATTGCTGAACGTACCAAATTATCAGTAGAAGATGTTGAATATCTTCTTATGAAAAGTCTTTCTGTAAGTTGTGACCTTTTGAGCTTGATGCTGGTTTGTTAGCTGGATTGATTTGTCTATTTTGGTAATGGTTTTGATTAGATACTAGTGGTGTTTTTATGTAGATATCTCTGCCAGTGATTTAGAATTTGGACATCATCACCTATGGTTTTCTTATTTTATATGGTATGATGAATTGTTGATGTTATAGCTGCAGGAGTTATCTTTCTCTCTTGTATTCGAAATAAATATATGTATTATTGAAGCCAACTCAACACATAACATCATCTTCTTTGTAATGTCAAGGCAATGAAGGGTCAAGACAATTTTATATATTCTTCTAGGAGGAATTCGTATTATGATAGATGAATATCTTTTGTTTTCTGAGAGAGATCAATACAAAAAGTAGTATTTATTATTGTTTATAGATTATAGGAGTGTTGTTAATCATCACTTCAGTTTGAGCCTTGTGTTTGGGCAAATTGTATTTTCAGACTTCTGCACGTTCATTATATATATAAGTGATATATTTTTGGTTGGGTTTTTCTCCCTCAAGTTGGAGGGTTTTCCCAGGATAATTCATTGTGTCTTAGTGTGCATTATTTTGTTTTGCTGTTTATCTTCGTTTTTGATATGAAACATAAATATGTATGAGAGCCAGGTTCTCACGCAGATATATTTGATTTGAGTTTAGCTAGGTTCATAATATTGCATTTGGTGATGGTGTTTAAATCCACTTGGGTGAATATTTGAAGGCTCGTCCTATTGAGTTATTATTTTGGCGTATATTTGGTAGGAGCAAATGTTTTGGGGTTTATACTTTAGCATTGTAGTCCAATTTATTATTTCTGCAATATAATGTTTATTCGGCAAGAATGAATATATTCGTATTTATAATTGCCGTAACTTTGTTTAAAGTCATTGTCGTATATTGAATGGTGGCATCATATTTTTTTTGCGGAAGTATCATTGGCCGAGAATATTGATGGAGCTAGTTCACAAAGGGTGAAGATTATTAATAGGGTAAACACTAAAGCGCGATTCATTTATTATTTTGTTAGAGGTTGATGCTAAATTATTGTATTTGTGGGTTCCCAATTAAATCTGGGCGACTTATTATAAATTCATAAAATGTTACGAACTGATAATTGAGAAGCCCGCTTTGAGGAGCGTTGTTTTATGTTGAGTTTGAATTATAATATATTTGCCGTGATGAATATTCGGAGCTGGAATAATGTTTTGAGTCCAAATATTAATCCCATGAACCATTGGTGACCAAAAAATGGCATTTGGCATAGAAATTGGGTGCGAACAATCATTTTGTGAATATATGGCACATAACGAGGCATCTCAACGTAAATATAAATGATATGGTGGTTTCATGTTTGATAAAAATGATGCTTTGCATGTCGGATGATTATAATTTTCTTCAATGTGAAGCTGTTGGTTGGCTTTGATCAGGTGGAGCATCGTGCAATGGGAAGAGTTGGTCCTCCAAGGCCAAAGCACGAGTTCAATGGCGTAGATGGTTTTTCATCATGGCATCTGAACAATAAGAAGAGGATTGTGAGGAAGAGAGAAGAGTTAATGGCGCATTTGGGAGATAAGTATAGGCACTCTTGAAGAATATAGATTTGCTCTTGAATTAGTTTCCTATTTCCCATCTACTAAACTAAGTATTACTTGTTTAAAAACCATAACTATTAGAACTTGTGTTGATTAATATTATTATTGGTGGCGCTTAAGTTCTGCAATTAATTCCCTTATTGTGTTTACTTTAATTGCTCTTTATGCCTATGTCCTATGGTTTGAGTCGACAATTCAGAGCCTGAAAGGGGGGACACTCTCTCGGCACATCAATGTTTCATTTAGGGGAAAACCTTTAGAAGGTAACAAAGTGCGTAGACAGAGGGATAAGCTAGAGATTGCAGAAAAGAGAGATTGGAATGTTGAGGAAAATCCAATGATTGATTGATGTTTGAAGGAATCTACATTACCAGTAGCACTTTCCAGGGTATGGATCATCACCATTTGTGAAGGCTTTGTATGATATGCCCTTGCCGCTTCTCAAGCTCAGATTCACATTACGATAGATGATATTTTATGAGCATCATTTAGAGTTCATTAGCACATGGAGGCATTTTGTAAACATTGCAACTAGGAGAATTTGGCTTTACGACATCACATGCATTGGTGGGGAGTTTCTGAAACTTTTTCATCAAATACTTTTGGTGCATATCTGATAAGTGCAACTATGGCCTGCTCATCAAAAGCTTCTTTGTTGAGATGTTGTGTTACTTTGTTTCTCTTGGAAATGGAGGATTAGCGGACTGTGAGCTCATTATCGGCTGGCAGTCACTAAGGTGTATGTGCGTTATGTGGCCAATTGTCGCCAAGTTGTCTATGTGTTGTGCGGCCAACTGTTGGTATTAGTGGTCGACTCTGGATGTAGAGATGAACTGTTTGTTGCGGTGGCACCCCTGATTGTAGTACTGGGCATCGTGCTTCCTCTGTTCTTGAGGGGGGATTGAAACACATTGTAAGGTTTGTGGAGAGCCCAAGACACCCATGTTCATTCAGTGAACGTTGGTATAAGTGCATAAGACACCAATATTGTTGAGTCCATGACTCTCCTTAGATTGTATCAGCAAGTTTATCGATACAATCTCAGATTGAGATTTGCTCTTGCTGGTATGAGAATGTAATGAACTAGTGGGAGCTCCAAAAAACATGTGGAGATCAAATATCATTACATTCAAAGGGAGTCTGATGTACCATTCGTGTCTACTGATCCATTTGATGTACCTAGAGATTTTGCTTGGTATTGCACTTGCTGAGAGGGAGTCTTAGCATCAGTGACCCTTACTATGTGCTAAAATGCATATTTCTCTGAGATGGAGAAATATGAGGTGAAAGCCCTTGAAAGATATTTCTTCTTTCCACACATGGGAGTAGCCATGGTGAACGTCATGTCGAGAGACTCCATGACAACATCACGTTGAGTGACTCTGTGATGAGTACTTGTGCACATGCTTCTTTCCACACATGGGTGTGCCATGGTGGACACCATGTTGGGAGACTCCATGACGACATAACGTTGAGTGACTTTGTGATGAGTACTTGTGCACATGCTTCTTTCCACACATGGGAGTAGCCATGGTGGATGTCATGTTGAGTGACTCCTTGACGTTAGCACGTTGAGAGATTTTGTGATAAAATCTTTTTCACAAATGGGTGTAGCCATTTTGGGTGTCATGTTGAGCAACTCCATGATGTTATCGTGTTGAGAGATTCTGTGATAAATTCTCTTTCACAAATGGTTGTAGCCATCGCGGGTGTCATGTTGAGAGACTCCATGACATGAATATCTGGAAAGATACCTCCCCAGCTAAGAGGGAGTGTTGATGTTATAGCTACGGGAGTTATCTTTCTCTCCTGTATTTGAAATAAATATATATTATTAGAGCCAACTCAACACATAACATCATCTACTTTGTAACGTCAAGGAAATGAAGGGGTCAAGAAAAACGAAGGGTCTTCACTTTGTAATGACAAGAAAATGAAGGGTCGAGACAATTTTATATATTCTTCTAGGAGGAATTCGTATTATGATAGATGGATATCTTTTGTTTACTAAGAGAGATCGATAAAAAAAGTAGTATTTATTATTATCTGTAGATTATAGGAGTGTTGTTAATCATCACTTCAGTTTGAGCCTTGTGTTTGGGTAAATTGTATTTTCAGACTTCTGCACGTTCATTATATATATAAGTGATATATTTCTGGCTAGGTTTTCTCCCTCAAGTTGGAGGGTTTTCCCAGGATAATTCATCGTGTCTTAGTGTGCATTATTTTGTTTTGCTGTTTATCTTTATTTTTGATATGAAACATTAACACAATGCACTTTACATGTCGTATATTAATATTCATCTATATGACATTTTTTTTATTAAGGTTAAAAATGGGGTTTTGAAAGTGTGCTAGAACCCTTTTACAAAAGAACATCAACAATCAGCAACAATGGGCCCCAGTAGATGTGGGATTTAAAAAAGAGCTCAAGACCAGCAAAAAGAACAAACAACAAGAGAAACAACCAAAAGTCAGCAGAAGCACATAAAATGCGAGAGAAATCAGAGCAAAACCAAGGCCTATTTAGGCTCTTTCAGCTTCTTAAATCTAGAAGTTGCATGCCATTCTTTGGTTAAGAAGTTAGCCTGGTCTTCAAACTAGGTCTCAAGAATGTCATCTTCCCTGTCAATGATATTAGACCTTGGATCAAAGGCTTTCTTATTTTCGAGATAAGCTTGGTATTGTGGAGAATGATGCTCTTGTTGAGAGAGAGTCTCAACCTCAGTGATGCTTATCCTTGTTGTTAATGCATTATTCTCTGCGAGAGAAGTTTGAGGTGCAAGCCCTTGTTAATGCGTTCTTCTTCGTGAGAGAAGTTTGAGGTGCAAGCAATTGTTAATGCATTCTTCTCTGTGAGAGGAGTTTGAGGTGAAAGCCCTTGTTCCACCCTTTGGGAGTAGCCATAATGGATCCACCCTCTGGGAGTAGCCATGGTGGATGTCTTGTGAGACTCCATGGCTTAGTTTTTCTGTTTCTTTCACCCTCTAGGAGTAGCTATGGTGAATGTCATGCTATGATGACACTATCTTGTTGAGAAAATTTGTGATGAGACTTTGTTATTGACGTTTTTGGATGCAGCCTCTTATGTTCGTCATGTTGAGAAATGCCATAACGTATGAATAATCCCTCTCTTGCTAAGAGGGAGTGTTGAAGTTCTGGTAGCAACGAGATATATTATTCATTCTTGTGATACTGTTCTATACTTTTGTTTCTCTGTTGCTGAGTTCTTAGGAGCTCCTTACTCTATCTATAGTGATGCTATTCTATTCTATCTATTGTTCTTGTTGTGAGAGTCTTTGTTTTCACTAGAGATATGTATTCACATCTTTTTGTTGTTACTTCCACTCTGCTTAGAGTCTTCGTGCGACTTCTTTTTGTGGTCAAGCCATTTTTGTTCTCATCAATTCTCTTTGTTATATTATTCCATTCACCTTTTGTTACTACTGAGTATGTGATGACTTGGCATCACAAACGGTATGATTTGGCACATGTATATGTGGAATAGATGATGACGGTTCATGTCTATGAAGTATGCCATTGGTTTATGTATTCAATCATCGTAATTGCTATGGTGAGTGGTTGGTGCTTGTAACCGTCAACTCTTCACATTCCGTGCAAGACTCTTCATCTTTAGTGTTGCTTTGATGGATAAAGAGGATGAAAAACAAAAATAAAGGATTTTGACGACACTTTCATTCTAAGAAAAAGTGGGACTATATTTTTAGGTCTGCGTGTGAAGTTAGTTCTTGGTGGAGAGTTTTGTTTTGTGTAGGGCTCATTACTTTAGTGTATTCGATCTGTATATGATCGATTCATTTATATATATTTTGTAAGGCTGTTCAGTACAAGAAGTATCTGTGAGATACTTGTATCGATTGTTTTTATTTTGTTATTATAGTCAAGTGTTAAATCTGTGAATTAGATCAATAAGGCTTATTGATTGGAAGTTTTGATGTCTTCAATCATAAGCATGAAATCATTGTATTGATTTTGAGAACTCTATAAAGTTTCAATATTTTTGTGGGATGGGTTTTTCGCCCTCAAGAGGAGGGTTTTCCCAAGATAAGTCTCCTATGTCTTTTGCTATCTTTGTATTTTGTGTTTCAGATCTTTGCATTGTGGTTCAAATTTAACATGGTATCAGAGCGGGTCTAAGAGAGCGATCCAGAACCAAAATCTTCAAGTTATATATTGCTCTTTGCTATACTTTCAGGTTGTCTGTTTCAGGCTTCTACAATGGTGAACAAATTGAAAGTTGAAGACAGATTGAAAGGATCATCCAATTTCTCTTCATGGAAATTCAGAATCCTAATTGCGCTTGAAGAGAACGATCTTCTTGATTACGTGAATTCTGATGTAGTTGAGCCTTCTAATGACATTGAGAAAGTGCAATGGAGAAAGAACAAAATCATGGTAAGGAGGATTCTAATTGATTTTGTTAAGGATCATTTGGTACCTATCATATCAAAGTTGAATTCAGCCAAGGAGATGAATTCAACAACACCAACAGAGCTCTAGCCTTGAGACGTCAACTTCTACATGTTAAAATGGCTAGAGGAGAATCTGTTGTTTCTTTCTTTATGAAGATTTTAGAATTAAAGGATCAACTCAATGCAATTGGAGATTCCTTTGAGGACAACGACCTGGTAATGTTGGCCATGAATGACCTTCCACATTCTTGGGAATCCTTCATTCAAGGAATCAATGGAAGAGATGAACTTCCTAAGTTTGATCAGTTAAGAGCTGATGGCATTTAAGAGGAATGCAAATTAGAGGCTAGAGGTAGTGGACGTAAATCTCACCATGAATCTAATATAGGTTGCAAAAGATCTAAAGAATCTAATATGGAAATTGATAGAGAAGATCTTGAGCCTTCTCAAGCTATGGATATTGCTGTCCTGGATTCACCTTTAGAGATTCAGAGGGAGACTACAAAGTTAGAAGATTCTGTTGATCTTATAGATACTACTGCTGGTCCAAGTAATGCTTCATTTGATAAGAAGAGACCATTGTGGGCTAGGTATACTATGCAAGAGGCTGAAAAATATGCAACCCCACGTGGCACTTTCAAGGAAAGTAAAAGACCTCATAAGTTTTCAGGATATGTTGCTTTGATGAGTCATAGTATAACATCCGAGCCTTCAAGTTTTGAGGAGGCTTCGAAACAATAAGTATGGAAGGATGTAATGATGGAGTACCAATCCATAATTAAGAATGATGTTTGGGACATTGTTCCTACGCTCAAAGGTAAATCTATTGTTTCCTCTAAGTGGCTGTTCAAAATCAAACGTGCAGCTGATGGGAGTGTAGAAAAATATAAATTTAGATTTGTAACTAGAGGGTTTTCTCAAAAAGAAGGTATAGATTATGAAGAGACTTTTGCACCTATGGTACGTTACACTTCTATTAGAACTATCGTAGTTGTTGCAATAATTAAAGGATGAAAATTTCATCAAATGGATGTGAAGACAACATTCTAACATTCTTGAATGGGATAATTGAAGAAGAGGTTTTCATTGAGTAGCTAGAGGGTTTGTGATTCATGAGAAGGAATCACATGTGTGCAGATTGAAAAAGGCATTGTATGGCCTCAAGCAAGCTCCATGCGCATGGTATGAGAGAATTGATCATTATTTATTGAGCTTAAGTTTTCTAAAGAATGATGCTGATCCAAATTTATATTCCAAGGTAAATGATGATAAAGTCTTAATCTTAGTACTTTATGTTGATGATTTGTTTCTCACTGGTGAAGATGATCTCATTATTATATGTAAGGAGTTAGCTTCTGAATTTGAAATGAAAGATATCAGTTTTATGCACTACTTCCTTGGACTTAAAGTATGACAAAGGCCAAATGAGATTATCTTGAGTCAAGGGAAATTTGCCTTTGATATATTGGTAAGGTTTGGTATGTTAGATTGTAAGTCCATGACAACTCCTATGGAAGCAAATCTGAAAAAGTTACATGAGGTTGCAGCCAATTCAGATTTTGTTGATCCCACTATGTATAGGCAATTAATTGGTTCTTTATTGTATTTGGTTAATACTAGGCCTAATATATGTTATATTGTTAATACTCTCAGTCAGTTCATTTGTGTACCTAGACAGATTTATCTTGTTGCAGCCAAACATATTTTGAGATATGTGCGTGGTACAGTGGGATATGGTCTGAAATATTCTTCTTGTGAAGAGCTGAACTTGTAGGGTTATTCTAATTCAGATTGGGCAGGATGTGTGCCTGATAGAAAGAGCACTTTAGGGTGTTGTTTCGGCTTAGGTTCAGCTATGATTTTCTGGTTCAGCAGGGAATAGTAATTTGTTTCTCAGAGTACAACTGAAGCTGAATATGTTGCAGCTTGTGTGACTACAAGAGAAGCAATATGACTTCGTAAACTTCTTGCAGGATTGTTTGGGCATCCCTTGGAACCTACTATAATTGTTTGTGATAACCAAAGCTGTGTGAAGCTTTTGGTTAATCCTGTTTTTCATGATAGAGTAAAACTTGTGGAAATCAAGTATCATTACTTAAAAGATATGGCTCAAAGGAAAGCATTTGAGCTCAAGTACATTCGCACAGAAGAGCAAACAACAAACATTTTCACCAAGCCTCTTCCTAGAGTGAAGTTTTGTTATTTTTTGAGATAAGCTTGATATTGTGGAGAATGATGCTCTTGCTGAGAGAGAGTCTCAGCCTTAGCGATGCTTATCCTTGTTAATGCATTCTTCTCTGCGAGAGAAGTTTGAGGTGCATGTCCTTGTTATTGCATTCTTCGCTGTGAGAGAAGTTTGAGGTGCAAGCCCTTGTTAATGCATTCTTCTCTGTGAGAGAAGTTTGAGGTGAAAGCCCTTATTCCACTCTTTAGGAGTAGCCATGGTAGATGTCATGTGAGAGGTTGCATGACTTAGTTTTTCTGTTTCTGTCACCCTCTGGGAGTAGCTATGGTGAATGCCATGCTAAGATGACACTATCATGTTGAGAAAATTTGTGATGAGACTTTGTTATTGGCATCTTTGGATGCAACCTCTTATGTTTGTCATGTTGAGAAATGCCATGACTTATGAATAATCTTTCTCTTGCTAAGAGGGAGTGTTGAAGTTTTGGTAGCAGCGAGATATATTATGCATACTTGTGATATTGTTCTATACTTTTGTTACTCTATTGTTGAGTTCTCGGGAGCTGCTTAGTCTGTCTACAGTGATGCTATTCTATTCTATCTATTGTTCTTATTGTGAGAGGCTTTGTTTTCGTTGGAGATATGTATCGATGTCTTTCTGTTATTACTTCTGCTCTGCTTAGTCTTTGTGCGGTTACTTTTCATAGTCAATCCATTTTTTTTCTCATCGATTCTCTTTGTTATATTATTTTGTTCACCTTTTGTTACTGCTAAGTATGTGATGACTTGGCATCACAAACGGTATGACTTGGCACATGCATACAATGTGGAATAGATGACTATGGTTTGTGTCTATGAAGAATGCCGTTGGTTTATGTATTCAATCATCGTAATTGCTATGGTGAGTGGTCGGTGCTTGTAACTGTCAACTCTTCACGTTCCACATGAAACTCTTCATCTTCGGTGTTGCTTCAATGGATAAAGAGCATGAAAAACAAAAATATAGGATTTTGACGACACTTTCGTTCTAAGAAAAAGCAGGATTGTATTTTCAAGTTTGCGTGTGAAGTTAGTTCTTGGTGGAGAGTTTTGTTTTGTGTAGGGCTAATTACTTTAGTGTATTCGATCTGTATATGATTGATTCATTTATATATATTTTGTAAGGTTGTTCAGTACAAGAAGTATCTGTGAGATACTTGTATCGGTTGTTTTTATTCTGTTATTATAGTAAAGTGTTAAATCAGTGAATTAGATGAATAGGGCTTATTGATTGGGAGTTTTCATGTCTTCAATCATAATCATGAAATCATTGTATTGATTTTGAGAACTCTATAAAGTTGTAATATTTTTGTGGGCTAGGTTTTTAACCCTCAAGAGGAGGTTTTTCCCAGGACAAGTCTCTTGTGTCTTTAGCTATCTTTGTATTTTTTTCCTTCTGATCTTTGCATTTTGGTTCAAATTTAACACTTTGGTTAAGAAGTTAACTTGGTCTTCAAATTAGGTCTCAAGAGTGTCATCTTCCCTGTCAATGATATCAAACCTTGGATCAAAGGCTTTGGCCTTGATTCTTTTAGCCAGTCTATCACTGGTTGCCTTACATTTCTTCTTCTGAAGTTCATTCTATAGGACAAATAGATTGGTGATAGACTTCTTAATTGTATTTTTTACTAGGCTTCACAATTTTAGTTAGGTTGGTCTTCAGATCCTATTGATTTGATGGAGTACAAAAATGTACGTACTTGCAAACCTCGTGAGTTAGATTATAGGCTGAAATAATCACCCAATAACTCTGTGCAAAACTCTTGAAAAAATGTGCAGCATTTTTTCCTCATAACTCGTTAGAAAGTTGACAATTTTTTTCGAAGTTTCCATAAAAGCTTGCCCCAAATGAATTAAAGTTTGTTTTGACCCTAAAGATAAAAACTTAAATTGATTTTTATCTTTGCATTTCATGGAACAAACAGCCTGGCGAGTATGGGATTGTCGATTGGTAGTAGTTGGATAACTCAAACTCATCAAAAACTTGCCGAACCCAAGAAAAACTCGATTTGGCAACCAATCAAATTGTTTAAATTTCATTAGAAACACTTTTTTTTTGCAAAATTTAATGGCAAGATGTATCCAATGAGTACACAAATGTTTTTTATTAAATTTGATTAATTTGAATGCAAATTTAGTACAAAATTGCATCCTCATATGGAATCCTGGTGGTTGATCCTATTACAACAGATAGCTAGCAAAATGAAAATAGTAAACTATTAGTAAATGCAACATTTTACATTATCCTCTTCATTGATCTATTGAAAACTAGGGGAGAGGTAGAATTAGAGGGGTCTAGTCTTTGAATTTTGATGTGGCTCCTCGCTTGGAATGGAAGGCAGTGGCTTGACCTCCATCTTGGTATTAGATGTCGATAGCCATGACTCCTCAACGTCATCAATGTCATCCAATCGCACACCTCTTGCTGCACCCACCTCCTCCAATGCTTGCCTCTCAAAATTAAAAATCTCAGCTTCAATAAACAATGAAGGCTAGTCATCCCATTCTGTCCAATATTGTAAGAATCTATCTTTTCCAAATCAATGGGATCATTTGATTTTTCCTCTACCCTTGTGCGCGATTGAAGATTGTTTTATACAAAGACAAGGTCATTGAGACAATTTTGAGCTAATTTGTTCCTTTTCTTTTGTGTAGACGATCTCAAACAAGCTACAATTGTGCTCACACCTGGATGTATTACTAGGTTTGCACAAAATATAGAGGGCTAAATTTTGGAGTTCTGTGGTATTTGCATGCTAATTTGTCCACCAAGACCACAAAATAAAATATTGAAGAGTTAGAAAGCATAATCAAAACATTTTTATCAAATTATCAATAGTCATAAATTTGAAATTTGTAACTTGTAAGATACATTCTAAAGACCCCAAATTTTATGCCCGGTTTGAGTGGTTCTTCCTTGGTCGGCTAGCTCTGAAGAAAAGAGCTACTCATTCCTTTTTTGCAACTTTCCAATTCTTGGACAATGAGATCTCCCACCCCAACTTGGGGTGTCATTCTCTGAATGCATATTGTGAGGCCTTCCATAACCTCTTCATTAGTATTTGAGAAGGTATTTGGACAGGAAAAATGGGTTAGGTGGGTGGAGTTGATTGTTCCACCTCTTATCAATAATCTCCCATATGGAATTGAATTTGAGGCTGTCTCCCATGTATTGACCCTATACATGGCCTCATAAATATACCCCACTATGGCTTGACCCCTATTTACCAAATGGAGAAGTCTAACCAAGGGCTTCCACACCTGCCATTTACAAATACAAAGGATTAGAGCTACAAATTTATAATGAAAAATTTAAATTAAAAAGTTGACTGTTCCACCTCTTATCTATTAATAATCTCCCCATATGAAATTGAATTTGAGGTTGTCTCCCATGTATTGATCCTATTCATGGCCTCATAAATATACCCCACTATGGTTTGACCCCTATTTACCAAATGGAGAAGTCTAACCAAGGGCTCTGACGCCTGCCATTTACAAATACAAAAGGATCAGAGTTACAAATTTATAATGAAAGATTTAAATTAAAAAAAAATTATTCAATTTGAATTTAAATTCAAAGTTTTGAAGTCACTTTCATGATCTCGATGGCTCTTTGTCCAAAAAGGTTGTCAAACACTATGCTTGCTACCCTCTCCAATAATGTTCCCAACTTGGAGTTTCACTTGTTTACACATAAAGACCAATTCCAATAATAAAATGCTAAAATTAACTTTTTTAGCCATCAACAATTTGAAAATAATTTGTATATATATTAACTAGAGCACAAGGAGATTTAAGATTAGTATGACTACTTCATAACCAATCACACAATCATCTTGGTAGGAACTTTGAGAATAGGCCAGTAAATTGCCTAGTCTAACTAAGTTCGAGAGCACGTCACATTCACACAATGACAAACTTGCACACGTCCCACAGGTGACTAGACTGTCCAACTATGACCAGTTCCACCCTTGGGGTATCCGACAAGTGGTAGGAATGCCCAATGGTGACCAATGCCATCCCTTCAGAAAATCAACTTGCATCTTGGACCACAAGAGGCAAGAATGTCTATGACCAATTCCATGCCTTGAGGTGGTGTACTTGGTCCAACTAAGCTTGAGAGCATGTAACATTCACATTATGGCAACTTGCCCTTATCCCACAAGTGGCAAGACTGTCCCACTATGAACAATTCCCCCCTTGGGGTAATCTAATCGCTTTTTGGCCCACAAGAGGCAAGAATGTCCAACTATGACCAACTCCATCCTCTTGAGGTGGCTTATTTTGTTCAAGGGAGCCAGTAAACCGCATCTCCCTATCTCATTTCCTCCATGCCTCCATCATGTCAACCTGTCCTCTATGATTGAGGATCCCTTTTGGTTCACTTCAACAATTGATCAATGTGGGGATAGTTGGGCAGCTGCAATAGGGTGCCCTTGACCTTCAACCCTAGGCCCAAGGTCAGGACCTTATCCTCCTTGGCCTCATGTGGTCCTTAACTGATGGCCCTTAACCATCATTATGAGGTGGTCTCGTGGACCTTAATTATCTTTACATGGCACCACATCTAGTGAGGAGTCTTTCATTGTTCCCCCTCCTTGCACTCCCTTCCTTTCCTCAACACGATCAATAAATGTATGGATACTCAGATTCAATCATATTGCATATATATATATATATATAGACACACACACACATACTCTGCTGTATGATTGCGTCTGCAGTAGGTCCACACATGTACTCTGCAGTATGACAGCTTCATGCTGTATGATTGCTTCTGCTGTAGGTACACACACGTACTCTGCAGTATGACAGCTTCAGCAGAAGCAGTCATACTGCAGAGTACGTGTGTGTACCTACAGCAGAAGCAATCATACAGCAGAGTGTGTGTGTGTGTCTGTATATATATATATATATATATATATGCATGCGTGTCTACATCTATATTTTCTGCTGTAGTTTTGATTGTCTCTGCTATATGATTGCTTCTGCTATAGGTTTGATTGTCTCTGCTGTATGATTGCTTCTGCTGTATATGTATTTTGCTCTGCTGGTGTTCAGTGGTCTTCTTGAAATAGGTCCCTCCAGACATTTTCTTAAGTTGCACTGAATCTGATGTAAATCTAACCTTTTAGATTGCTCTCAATTTAGCATATAGGTTGGCAACAATTCACTATTTAGGTCTGCTCAAACCACTCCTTAATATTTTCTCACAAGCCTTCTTAGTCCCACAAAGTCTGAATTTTCATTACCCCAGATCTGCTTTATAAATATGCTTCTAAATAGAAATATATTGCATTGAATGGATGCCCAAATGAGTCTCAACATACCTCTTTCTATACCTTCCAAGAGACATCTCTTCACCAAATAATACAACTTATCAAACTAGGTTGGCTAGTACAAATTTGCATTAAAGTACGTCACCACTTTACACTGTTGCCTTTGAGAATAATATAGTATTCCCCAAATTGATCTCCCTTTGATGTCCTCCTCAATTGAGTCACACCTCTTCATCATGGCTGCCCTTTGCAAGGGTCACAACCTTTCACAATTACCACCCTTTGGAAGAGTTGCAACCTTTTATCATGGCTACCTTCCAAGAAAGTCCAAACCTTTCATAATTACCATTCTTTGGAAGGGTCACAACCCTTCACCATTTCTGCCCTTTGAGAGAATCACAACCTTTCATAATTACCACCCTTTGGAAGAGTTACAACCCTTCACCATTGCTGCGCTTTGAAAGACTCACGTCCATATTTTCTTCCAATTCTTTTCTTCTCCCATTAATCCTTCTCCCATTAATCCTTGTGTTCCCCTCTCTTCCTTCCTCCATGTCTCCTTTCAAATGAACTCTCGTCCCTTTTATATCTTATGTTGAGGGAGTCACAACTCTCCAATGCATATCTCTTGACCTTTCATTAATCTTAATAACTTGTAATTATATTATTTTATATTTTATTAGTTATTAATTTTAATATTAAAATTTAATTATTATTATTATTAAACCCTATTTTAGAAAGGGGACATTACATCTCTCTTTTAGGCTTCTTTGACTAAGATTAGTCTGGCCATGCTTGACACACAAACATTTGTTTCAATGAAGTTAATGAAACGATAATGCTTTGCGACGTTAGGAAAACCATTGGAAACCTTGTGACACTAAATTCTACCAACTCTTTCCTTTGGGTGTGATCTTTCATCAAATTAAGAACCCACAGGTGATTGTACATAAACTTTGTGATGCTCTTTGCATCATCTACAATTGGTGTCGGCCAATCAAGTTTGCCTATGCCCTCCAAAGGAATATCAAGGCAATGTGTTACACAAGGTGACCAAAAAAGTGTCCTATGTTTGTCTTGAAGCAATCTCTGAGCTGCCACATATGTTTCTGCTGTAAAGACAAGGAATTAGAGGGGTAACACAAATCATAAAAGGCAACCACAAAACTTGAGTTTCATTCAAAATCCTAATCTAATCAATGGAGAATGAATGAAATCAAATGCGAAAACACAATGAATTCAAACCAAAACAATTGCATTCATTCCATGTATAGGCTCCATTATACTTCTCTTCTTTGTGATGTATGAAATGGCTCTCAAATTTGTAGGAGTATATTCCTATGCTCCACGGAGTTTCAGGGACGGGGAGATTTTAGGGGACGGGGATGTGTTTCTGGCATGGGTACAGTTCAGGTCCAATTTTTAGGGGACGACAGGGGACAGCTATTAAAAGAATAGGGGAATTTATATATAGAGAGAGAGATTTCAAATATGCATAGCATAACATTGATAAACCATTCACCATAGACATTTTAGAAGCTCAATACATAGCAAATTAACAAAATTCAAATGCTTTCATTGTAAAAATATGGTGTACATATAGCAAAAATGCCCAAAGGCTCCAAGTTTCATGCATGAAATGACATAAAATATTGAAATGTAAACAATATACATACTATTTTAAGTCTATAATAACTAAAATACTAAACAGTAAACAATAACATAGAAGTCCAACTCCATAATCAACTATCCATAATAATATTAAATTGTAAATACTATAACTAACTACTAAACAGTAAACATAGAAGTTCGCAATAATATATAATTGCCCATAATCAGTAGATGGTAGGTCTAAGAGTCTAAATCAAGTAGGTTTGATGCGATAACCTCCTCTTTCAACTATTTTTTACTCCTTGATTAGCTGCTCCTTCTTGGCTGCTGTTCTCCTTTGTGAATGTGAAAATGAATTTCTTTTTTCTTCTTTTTGGTTATTTTATGCTTAGATTAGGTTTTGGTATTGTTAAATGTGGTCTGGGTGTCTTTTTGGGCCAGCCAACCTTTTTTTGAAATTTAAAAATGCCTTATTTTTTTAACACTGGCAGTCCAAAAATGGCTTGAGCCATAGGGGACGGCCAAAAGTCCCCGGGATGGGTATTAGAATGTTTCTAATATTAACGCTCAATCTTGTATTGTGTTGTATTTTAGAAGTTTCTATTTCTGTTTTTATTGTCATGTATATATGAGCTTCAAGCTCCTTGTAAATGTATTCATTGATTATTCAATAAAAACTATTCTGATTACAATTTTATATGGTATCAGAGCCGCGTGACCATTTACCTCTGCGTGAATATTTTTCTGGGTAATTTGCGCGCCTGCTGTGTTTTTTCATATTTGTTTCTTTTGGGTTGAGACTGCTTGTGCTGGTCTCCTGTTTACCTCCGAAACCCTCTTGTATCTGTTGGCGACGGCACTTGTTTGTTATTTAGCAGGATTCGCGCCTATTTTCTTCATCTGGTGGCTTCATTCCATGACTCGACTGGCAACGTGACTGGTGTGGCTGGCGACGTGACTGGTGTTTCATTTGTATCCTGTCGACTGGTGCGGTTGAGGGAAAATACACCTATGTTTTGTATCCTGTCGGTGATGCGAGCGACTAACATTGACGTCTGCAAGTCAACGGTGAGCGTGGAAAAAGTGGCGCGACTGGTGCCGTGGCGCGACTGGTCTCAGGTGACTAGTTTTGACCTGCAAACCATTTTTTGTCATAGCCGGCTAGGGTTTCTTCGAAAACTCTAACTTGTGTACTCGAAATTTTTTTTTTGATTCCAGATTCATGGTGGGTTTTTCGAGACCTTATCTGGGTCTTCGTTGATTTTTTTTGGGTACATTTTTTTGCCTCGATTTTTGAGCTAGTGGATTTGAAATCCGACTTCAGATTTCTTCTATTTTTTTGTCAGCTTTTCTGGGTACCTATCAGATTTTTCTTGGTCAGCCAAAAATTTACCTTGAAATCCGTGCTTAAATTTTTTAAAGTATGTACCTGATGGCATCTTTGATCAATCTGATGTTGGAAAACAGTCAACAGTTCAATGGTAGCAACTATAACACCTGGAAGCAGCGAATGTTGACCATCTTCGAGTATCGTCGTTTGGATGCGCTTGTTCTAGGCACAGAAACTCGTCTTGCCCCCACTAGCACGCCTGGTGGGACCTCCGTTACAACAAATTAGGATAAGTTTGATGATCGGAATCGCGAAGCTGTTATGCTTCTCAAGCTCTCTGTCACAGATGATCAGCTACCTCAGATTCCTTCTGGCAAGTCGGCTGCAGACATTTGGAAATATTTAAAGGAGCTGCATGAAACATCCGACAAGAGTCGAGCATTCTTTCTGAAGAATCAGTTGTTTTCCATTATGATGGATGAACGTATGTCCTTACAGGAACATCTCACGAAGATTAAGGACATTCGTGATTAGCTTGAAGCCATCGGTTGGACAATGGAGGAAGAAGATATGGTAGTTATTACCCTGAAAAGCTTGCCAACATCTTATGAGCATTTCATAGAGACTCTCAACATTACCTCAACTAACGTTGATCTGAAATTCCTAGAGTTGTGCACCAAACTCCTACAACAGGATCGCTGGAAGCAGCAGTTTGGCAGCCGTGCTTCCTCACCCTCGTCAGAACAAGCCTTTGCAGCTAAGTTTCAGCCATCTCAGTCATCTCCACAGGGTAGTTCCCATCAATCCTCAGGCAGTTTTCAGCAGAAGAGTGTTCAGTGTCATTACTGCCGTAAGTACGGCCACATGAAGAAAGATTGTCGTCAGCGACTCACTTCCGAACAGAAGAAGCTGGGAGGGTCCAATCAGCAGGCCAATGTTGCTGAACATTCTGAGACAAAGGAGTCTGTGTTCTATGCTTTTATGGCTAAAAGCCCTTTCGATTCAGCCCGATCCTCTGCTTGGTATATTGACTCTGGTGCTTCACGTCATTTCTCTCATCTGCGTGACTGGTTTACGGATTTCTATCCATACAACGATTTAGTTGTGTTTGGCGGAGGAGAGGAGTTCAAAATTATTGGCAAAGGAAATGTTCAGATACAGTCTGGTGGGTGTCAACTCATCTTTCTCAATGTCTGCTATGTTCCTGGTATGGCACTCAATCTTCTCTCTGTGAGTCAGATCATGAGAAATTCTCCTTAGTTGGATGTGGTGTTCAGTGCCCACAAATGCTCCGTTATTGATTGAGAGACTCGTCTTACTGTTGCTACTAGTCTAGAGGATCATGGCCTATATCGGCTTACTGACATTGGTGATTCTCCTGAAATAGCTATGGCAGCTTGTGATTTATCTCTCAGCACTTTGTGGCATCAGAGATATGGACATCTCAACATCCAGTATCTCTCTCAGCTATCTCGGGAGGAACTCGTTTCTGGACTACCTCTGATTCAACCGCAACATCTTGGAGTATGTGACGCCTGTCAAGCTGGCAAACAACATCGGATTCCCTTCAAAGATGGAGATTCTTGGCGTGCATCTCAAGTACTTCAATTACTTCATGCTGATATTTGTGGTCCTATGAATACATCTTCAGTTACTGGTTGCAAATATTTTTTGCTTATTGTTGATGATTTTAGTAGAAAAATGTGGGTGTACTTTCTTAAACAAAAATCAGATGCTCTTAGTACATTTCAGAATTTTAAGTTGTTGGTTGAAAACGAGTCTGGCTGCAGTATCGTTTCTCTTAGAACAGATAATGAGGGGGAATTTTGTTCTCATGCATTCTCCAGTTTTTGTGCTGAACATGGCATCAAGCGCCAATTCACCACACCTTACACTCCTTAGCAAAATAGTGTTGTTGAGCGTCGCAATCGTACGATTGTTGAGATGGCTCGTTCTATGTTACAACACAGGAGTGTTCCTAATAAGTATTGGGCAGAAGTAGTGTTTACTGCTGTTTACCGTTTGAATCGTTCCCCTACTCAGGCTGTCAAGAACAAAACTCCCGAAGAATTGTGGTCTGGTCGTAAGCCTAAGATCAACCACCTGAAGATTTTTGGCTCTCTTGCCTATGTTTGGATTCCTGATGCTAAACGTTCCAAATTGGATTCCAAGACTCAGAGACTCATGATGACAAGGTATAGTGACAACCATAAGGCCTACAGATTGATAAATATCGACACTGATCATCTTATCTTTAGTCGTGATGTTGTTTTTGATGAAACTCGAGGACCGTTTCTGTCCTCTTCTGAGCAATGTTCTGAGGAACAACCTCACAGTGTTCCCCTTCTTTTAGCACCACCTGATGGGAAGAATGATACCGATAATGCCTGCCCTGGGACACCTGATGTTGATTCTGTTGAGGCTCTTGAGAATGATCCGCCTGTTGTTGCTCCTGAACCTCTTCCAGCTCCTCCAGATGTCAGCTCTTCTACTCTTTGACCCAAATGGTGGGTTGAAACTATTAGTGATCTAAGGGATGATGAGCTCATCAAAGGTAGAGTTTCTTGAAATAAGCGCAAAGAAACAGTTAATTTTGCTCTTATGGCTAACATTCATAGTGTTTATGAGCCCCAAACTTATTCCGAAGCTAAAGGTATTCCTGAATGGGAATAGGCTATGGAAGCTGAACTTCAGAGCATTCAGAAAAATCAAACTTGGGTTCTTTCTGATCTTCCTGCAGGGAATAAGCCCGTTAGCTGCAAATGGGTATACAAGGTCAAATATAAAGCTGATGGCACCTTAGACAAGTATAAGGCTTGTCTTGTTGCTCGAGGGTTCTCACAAAGGGAAGGTATTGACTATGAGGAGACTTTTGCTCCTACAGCTAAAATGAGTACCATACGGCTTGTTCTTGCTCTAGCAGCTCAGTTTGGTTGGAAAGTTCATCAGATGGATGTCAAGAGTGCCTTTTTGAATGGCGACTTATAGGAAGAGGTCTACATGACGCAACCTTCTGGATTTAAGGTTGCCGGTCAGGAACACAAAGTTTGTAAACTTGTCAAAGCTCTCTATGGTCTGAAACAAGCTCCTCGGGCTTGGTACATGAAAATTGATAAATATTTAACCGACCATGGTTTTCAGAGGAGTCCATCGGATTCAAACCTATATATCAAACATGTAGGTGATGATGTCTTGTTTATCGTTGTTTATGTGGATGATTTGATCATAACTGGAAGTTCATCAGATGGATGTCAAGAGTGCCTTTTTGAATGGTGACTTACAGGAAGAGGTCTACATGACGCAACCTTCTGGATTTAAGGTTGCCGATCAGGAACACAAAGTTTGTAAACTTGTCAAAGCTCTCTATGGTTTGAAACAAGCTCCTCGGGCTTGGTACATGAAAATTGATAAATATTTAACCGACCATGGTTTTCAGAGGAGTCCATCGGATTCAAACCTATATATCAAACATGTAGCTGATGATGTCTTGTTTATCGTTGTTTATGTGGATGATTTGATCATAACTGGAAGTTCAGCACATTTGATCATGAAAATCAAACAGGGTTTGTGCAACACTTTTGATATGACAGATTTGGGACTCTTGCACTATTGTCTCGGAATTGAGGTTTGGCAGACTGAACACAATATCTTTCTTTCTCAGTCCAAGTATGCTAGAAGTCTTCTGGACAGGTTCAGAATGCAGGATTGCAAACCTACTCTCACTCCTATGGAACCTGGGCTCAAATTATCAGCTCAGTCTGATTCACCTACTGTAGATGAATCCTTGTTTAGACAACTAGTGGGTAGTCTCATTTTTCTTACTGCCACCAGACCTGACATTAGTTTTGCTGTAAGCTATGTCTCTCGCTTTATGACAGCACCCAAGATTGATCATTGGACAACTGCAAAGCGTGTCCTGCGCTATGTTAGTGGTACTCTTGATTATGGTCTTCTATACACTCAGAAGTCTGATTCTACACTATGTGGCTACACAGATTCAGATTGGGCCGGCTCTGTTGATGATCGTAAGTCTACCGTTGGATATGTGTTTAATTTAGGATTTGCTGCTGTGACATGGACTAGTAAGAAGCAATAGGCGGTGGCCCTGTCTTCGACTGAAGCAGAGTATCGGGGAGCAGTTAAGGCAGCTTGTGAGGCTGTTTGGCTTCGGCGGATGCTTGCGGATATGCATGTTCCTCAATCAGGACCGACTTCCTATATTTTGTGATAATCAGGGAGTACTCAAACTGGCAAAGAATCCGGTCTTCCATGAACGAACCAAGCATGTCGAAACACATTGTCACTACATTCGTCAGCTGGTTGAAGACAAATCTATTCAGTTGCTGTATGTTCCCACCTTAGAACAGTCTGCTGATATTTTCACCAAGTCTCTCGGTTCTGATAAATTTGTAAAATTCAGGGAAGCTATTGGTGTTATTGACAGATTGAGCATTATGGGAGGGTATTAGAATGTTTCTAATATTAACGCTCAATCTTGTATTGTGTTGTATTTTAGAAGTTTCTATTTCTGTTTTTATCTTCATGTATATATGAGCTTCAATCTCCTTGTAAATGTATTCATTGATTATTCAATAAAAACTATTCTGATTACAATTTTATAATGGGTGGGGGACTTCCGGCCGCCCTTAGCTGTCTCGGGAACTTCTAGCTATCCCCCTGTACCTTGCTGTTCTCTAAGTGGAGTTTAGAGATGATTCCTGAGTTGGTGAAGATGGGATGCCTTTGGGGACAGCAAATTCCCATCCCTGCGTCCCCGCACCATCCTCGGGATGGGTGTGGGGGAAATTTGGCAGGGGATGCATCCCCGTGGACCATAGACAAGATATGAGATCAAGGTTGATTTTATAGATTTCAGGGATTTCGATCAATGGTTGAGCTTAAGAGTTCAACATAATGAATGAATGACTAAGATCTATTGGGACAACAACTCGATTGAGATAATAACTAGGTAGAACTGGTTGCATGAATTAAATAGATTGAATTGATTGAAGAGTTAAACTGATTTGATTGAGAAGTGATTGCGTGACAAGGATTGAAAAAATTGATTGATCAATTGAACTGAGAGTGAGTGGCAGTTAGAGAGGTGGAACTGAAGACTTATTAGCGTTAAATAATTAAATAACAATTATTAATTGAGCACGCGAGAAATAAGAAACAAATTAAATAATCTTATTAATACATACGAGAATTGTATGTGATTTAGCTTTGGAAAAATGTGGTCTGCTCTCCCCGAGCAAAACATTCTAATCGATTATGCAAAATTTCAAAACTCTTTTGGTAGAGACAACTGTTTCCAAATAGGGTTCCCTTCCTAGATTATACCCGCTAGAATTTGGAAAATGGGTAAATTGTATCCCTTTAGGAGGATACTAAAACACCAAGCAGCATAGCCAAAAGGAGATTCGACATCAAAGAAAACCTAAAACTCCCGCCTTAGAAGTTAGGCAAATTTCGATCGAAATAAACGTAGAAATTGCAAATGCAGAGGCACAACTTCTAGAGAAACATATTGTTATAACACAACTTATTGGTGACAAACCATGTAGAAGCGTGATAAGGAATTAGGTGGATCAAAATTGGGGGATACATGCTTAAATTAGTTTTTTGCCAAAGTACTTCTTTGTAGTAAGCCTATATTTGGAAAATTGTAGAGGCAAAATTGAGAAAACAGTACCATGGTGGTTCGAGGATAAATTGGTTTACGTACAAAAAATGGGAGAGAAATTTGCTCTCTTAATGGCACCAACAGAAAGGGCATTTTGGATTAGGCTAAACAACTGCCCATTTGAATATTGGACAGGAGATTGCCTTTGTCATCTAATCGGATCCAAACTCAGAATTGTACTGAGCTTAGAGATGGAAAGAGATGATTCAACATTATATGCTCGCATAAAATCAATTGCAATAAGAACAACACCAAGCCAAATTTAGTTGACCATAAGTGCGAGAGTATGAACACAAAGTATTGAGATAGAGGAACCAAAGTTCTTTTGTCTAAATTGCAATACACGAAAGCATCCCACTGTCAGATGCCCTAGAACAAAAATGTTCACCAAAGTGCCCAAATCCCAGAAGGCAGTGTGGAAGAAAAAAATCCAGAGTAAATTGGAGCCACAACTGCAAAAAATTGTTTACAACGGAGCTTTATAGAAAGAAAACATTAATCCTTAGTTAGCTGAAGCAATGGACAAAACTCAAGCATTGGATACAAAGGAAAAGCAAATTAAGGAAGCAAGAATGAATACATATTAATAATATGAACGGATTTTTTAACATTGTTTGTTTTCTTAATATGAGTTATAATTGTGTTTTAATATTAAGATTATTTATTAAGATAATAATATCTATGTAGGGATATTACAGTCCTATCCTCCCCAAAATTGCTTGTCCTCAAGCAATTACATGTTTCCTCATTATTTGATAGTGACATTTTGTAACTGAAGACAAGTCTTCTCTCATGACCTTAGACCATCTTATAACGGTTTCAATTCTGTTTGCATGATACATGTCTTAGGTTCATCCCTCTCAAATTATTTTGTTATTCTAGATAAACCAAGTAGAATCACCCTGAGAGTACATATTTGAAAATATATGCATGAATATGTGAAGACACGAAGTAGACACGGAGCATACACACTAATGCATGAAGACACGAAGCATACACATAATATTGTTATATTTTCTTTTTAGAATGATTCTTTTATTCATGTTTGCCCTACAGGATGGCAGGATCATGACTCTGATACCATTTGTACTGTCCCCTGCTAATTTAACAATAAAATTTGCAATATAGATAAGGAATAAGTAATGAACTAAGAATTTGACTGTTACCGATCCATATTATATGGCAGATCGTATTATTACTTCAGTTATAAAGATGGGAGAAGACATTGGAGGCAATCTCCAAAGCGCTTAGAGACCATTGATAAGCTCCCTCAAGGTTTACAGATCAACCTTTAACCTGTCCTGGACTTAAGCCCTTAAAGCTAAAGAGAGCATTGATCCCTACCCTATCTTGAGAGTCATCCTTTGGATTTAGACTGCCCCTCTTTGGCTGCCTCAGCCCCTCCCTGCTCATATCTGAAGTGATAAAATCTGGGCCTTATAATAGAATTGGGATTCTTATAATCTAAATGTCATATAAACTTATGGTGAGAATATAATAGAGTATTATTGTTTCTTATCTGAAACGAAGTATTCCTTTCTTACAGTCTATTATTTCCTATCTGAAACAAAGTACTCGTTACTTACAGTCTTTCTGTCACTGTTCAGATGACATATATCATTAATTTGAAATCCTCTTTTCCGTTGCAAGGTGCGAGGGTTTGAATAGTAATCCCTGCTGAGAGTTCTTCCTTAGCTCTTCGATATCTTTTTTTTATTCCATTTGATATTTTTTTGTGTGTATATCCTCCCAATGATAGAATAATTTCCATAATATACCCTTATGTTCGAAGGGATTGCACTGCTTCAACTAAGACTTGTTTTGTTTATTTAACTTATCGTGCCTCTTCTGATTCCTTAATCACAAATGGTGTTTGACGTGGCTTCATAAGTCTCTGCTTCACACTGACTGGGCATTGGTATTTGGTCTTACTTGACTAATCGTCCCCTTTGGTATGCATTGTTTCGTATGCATTGTTTGGGTGAGTCAGCGGCTGCATGAGTTTGGTGCTGGGTGCTGTCGACGGAAGTCCATGGTATTGAATCTATATTTTTTTATAACTTTGTGAGTCGAATACAATGTAAACGCAGACCTTTCTAATATCCTTATCGGCATTGTTCTTTGTCATGATGTGGAATAGAGTCGCATATTGGATTGGACCATAAATCTATTGACGGTGATATAAATGTTGTTAAGAATCAATGACCAATCCTTAAGGATAGTTGCTAACTCGGACATAGATGGACGGAAGTACAGTCGTCGTCCCTATGTATTACACCTGACTGTTGAATAACATTATCCTGCTTACTAGGTATTTTTGATCCGATATATGCGATGTGTTGACTGGTTCTTATCGCCACTTACATTCAATGGTTATTAAATTATTATTTTATTACTACATATTAATAATATGAACGGATTTGTTAACATTGTTTATTTTCTCAATACGAGTATTCTTATAATTGTGTTTTAATATTAAGATTATTTATTAAGATATTAATATTTATGTAGGGATATTACAGCGGTACTGTTGGCACTCTACTCGAAGTAGATGTAGTGGAGTTGGATTTGCCTCGGATGCATGGATGACAAAGAAATTCCACTATGCCTTGACATGATGTATTTTTATCTGATTATTTTTGGACTTAAGCACCATGACCACTAGCTATGGATGCTGCTATGGCTGCCCTTGCCCTCTCCTTTTGCAATTTTTTCTCTTCTATGGTTGAAGGGAAGGCATTCATCTATTTTTATCTCTTTAGTGGTGTTGTGACAAGATTCGGCATCACGATGAGTAATGCTTGCATGATGGTATTTGAGGTTATTTATACCTCCATGATATAATCTTGTGCATATAGTGTGAAACTGTCCCAGAATCCAGCCTTTGATAGACATATTTCCAAGTAGGGATTCTAGCTTGTAGGACAAGTGGCTATAAACGGTGATGGCACCATGATGGGGTAGAGTCCGAAGCTGAACCTGATGTGGAAGGCTCTCTATTTCCCATGATATGATGTACTTAACCTACACATGCTAATTGAAAGCATAACATAATTTTTTCTAATAAATAACAATCACTTAAATTATACATAGATCACTAAAAATTAGCTTACATTAGTAAAAATTCAATCTAATCCAAAGATTATAAACATGTTTTTAAAACAAAAAATGAAAAGATTAAAAAAGGAAAGAAAACAAGTTGGGTATGAAAAAACGGTGAAAATAGTGAAAAAATAAGAAAACGTTAACAAGTAAAGGTGATTAATCTTATGTTTTGGAAATTAAATGCAATGATATTATGATACTACTAATTTTTAGCATAGGATGATATTTTAAAAAAAACTTCGATGCAACTTTTTGCTGCCAAAATGAAGTAAAATGTTGAAAAATAAGAAAAATATAAGGAACAAAGAACCTACCTGTGCTCCAAATATGCCTTTGAAATTGACCAAAAATTGCTTCTTGATGTACTTAACCTACACATGCTAATTGAAAGCATAACATAATTTTTTCTAATTTAAAAACAATCACTTAAATTATACATAGATCACCAAAAATTAGCTTACATGAGTAAAAATTCAATCTAATCCAAAGATTATAAACATGTTTTTAAAACAAAAAATAAAAAGATAAAAAAGGAAAAGAAAACAAGTTGGGTATGAAAAAACGGTGAAAATAGTGAAAAAATAAGAAAACGTTAACAAGTAATGGTGATGAATCTTATGTTTTGGAAATTAAATGCAATGATATTATGATACTACTAATTTTTAGCATAGGATGATATTTTTTAAAAAACTTCGATGCAACTTTTTGCTGCCAAAATGAAGTAAAATGTTGAAAAATAACAAAAATATAAGGAACCAAGAACCTACCTGTGCTTCAAATATGCCTTTGAAATTCACCAAAAATTGCTTCTCGATCTTCTTTCTGTAATGGAAAATCATTGTGGATAGTGTGTTTTCTATTGGGAGGGTTTTTTTCCACTTGCAGAGCCAAAAACAGTGCTGTTTGATTGTTTTAAAGGCCATTTTAGGTGCGTTAGGCCTTTTTTACTGATGTGGGTGGGTGAGTTTTTAATTAAAACTTGTCTATTATCTGGCAAAAATTCACCAAAAGTTCGATGAGTTTTTCATCAGATACTGGGTGAGTAATTCCAGCAAGTAAATGGTTGGAAAGTACTTGCCGATTTGGTGAGGTTTTGGTGAGTTCTCTATCTATGGGTAAATTGATGTTTTCCTTTTGTTTCTGTGATTTTGGCTTTCATTTAAATCATTCCCTTGCTTGCAAATTGATTGAGGGAGTGCCCTTGCCTGTAGGTTTGTTTAAATATATATATTGAGTAGTAATAATGCACAATATAAATATGAGCATTCTGCAGGCTTGAAATTTTATAGTTTAAACTTATATAAAACTTGAAGTTAAATGTACAACCAAGACAAGTGACCATAATTGATAAAATTAAATACTTTCTATGTTGAAAGTGTTGATACATTGATACGTGTTGAAAGTTTAAACAATCTGCAGGTTGCAATTTTCACAGTTCAAATCTTTTTAAACAATCACCCAAGACAAGAGATCATATTGGATAAACACTTTCTATGCTGAAAGTTTTGATACATTGACAGATGCTGAGATGTTAAACAACCTGCAGGCTGTAATTTTCGCATTTTAATATACTTTGATTCCTTTCTATCCTGAAGCCTAAAAGTGTTGACTTAGAGATCGACAAAATGTTGGATGTAGAAATTATATGAAACTCTGAAATTTTATTCATAATACATATTACAAGTTTAAATGACCTGCAAGTTTGAATTTTCATAGCTATAATTGGAAAAATTCAAGTCTGCAGCTTATTTAAACTCACAAAATGAACAAAAGCTCCCGACCAACAGACTTGAACTTTCTAGTTGTAAGCAAGTCATTTAAACTTCAAACTTGCAATATGAACAAAATTTTAAAAAAATAATATAATTTCCACATTTGACATTGTAGTGATCTTTGAACAACCACTTCCAGCATAGAAGTTAATATGTATTTAGAAGTTGAACTACTTGTTTTGGTCTATGATACATATTCAACTATAATTTTGATTTATATATGATGGAAAGCTATAATTTGCTCTACAAATTCAGTGAAGTGTGTTTTTGAAGAATATATATAAAATTTGTGTATTTTCAAATGTTTGAAAATTTAGCTGAGTTATTACTGAGTTTTTGCCCAAGTTTATCAAGTCCAAGTCGTAAATTGTTTTGGGCTTGTGGAGTTATTGTTGAGTCTGAGTTTTTCAACATCCTTTGGTCAAAATTTTGTTAGTTATTGAACATGTTGGAGAATTTTTTTATCTCAGCATTTAAGTCCTGGTCAAATGTCACCTTGCTGTTATCACCTTCAGCAACCACTTTATGTTGAGCAACTTGAATTTCCTGCATCCTGTATATTAGGTTTTGAAGTTGCCAAAGGATCCACTTGAGAGTGTTGTTTTGTAAGTTGAATCTTTCATCTGTGGTTTGCAACCTGAATTTTAGATTAGTATAGTTACAGTAGTGGAGATTATCACTAGGATTTTGAACATTATGCTCTGGTCGAAGGGGGGCTGTTTGGATCAGGATAACAATTGGAAGAGGGCCATTCCACAACATTTTTCCCTTTGTCCCTTTTCGGACCAGTATAATGAGCAATAGGGGTTTCAGAGGGCTGTAAGAGCATGGGGGGATCATAATTTTTTTAATCTTGTCTCTATCCTTGGGTTGTTTTTCATCTATTAGATTGTTGTCTTTGCACCTGTAATTTGTTTCACTTTTCTTGGCCTTGCAAGAAACCATGCACATGAATTTTGTTTTATGAACCTTTCAATTGAAAGGAAAGTTTCAATTGATATTGCTATTAGTGTTTTTATTTAGTTTACCAACAATGCTACTGGCTTACAGGGTACCACAAATAAATTAATAATCTACAAACCAACAGTTTTTTTATTGATTCATCAATGGGTGGAATTGTGTGTCTTCATGGGTATTCTTTCCCACTGTCCATGTTTTCTACTTTTGGATTGAGAATTCAGACTGGTATTTATGGTTCATTTTCTTTCCTTTTCTGTTGCATATTTCTGGTGAGTTATTTATTGAGTTTTCTTTTTCATTTTAGAAAATGAGTTCTATTGTTTGTATTAATACTGTTTATTTTATAAGCAATTAAATATTCACTCTTAAGTTTTATATGAAGACAGTTTCTCAATTGATATCATAACCAGGTGTCCCTGTTTTCTTAAATATAGTTTCTCATTTGCAGTGAGTGGTAAGAGTTACATTTGGTACCGCAATATTATTAATGGCATAAACCTTGGAAATATGGTTGCAGGTGCATTTGATTGAAGGGGTAATTGATCAAGTTGAAGGGACTGTGCATGTATCTTGGGTGCAGCCCAGAGTGCTGGGAATCCCACAAATCAAATCATTACGGGATAGGCTTGACAATTGGTTGGATAAAGTCCATACAACTGTTTTGGCTGTTGAGGCTGAGACACCAGACTTAGTGGCATCATGAGTGAAGGGTAATAGTCTCTGTGGAGTACTTAGTTTATTCTCTATGTAAATCTGGTAACTTTATTATTACCCATTGAGTAGGTCTTCTGAACCTTGTTTCATTCAAGTGATTGTTTTTAGTTTTCTTGGTTTTTAGGGGTAAGATTTTAGAGATATGTGAGTTCAGCTTTGGAATTCACCTTCCCAAATTTGTAGACTCACTTGAGTATCCATAAACTCTTTTAGGAGGAAGAATTCATATACTATATTATTGGTTTTGTAATTTCCCATAAGAGGGGTCTCGAAATATCGCAAGTAAAAACATTACACTGGCATTCAAATTAAGTACGATATGAATTCACAAGACTTTAATTATGATACACTTTTGAAAAGCTTGTCATATTTTAGCTGCTTTATTATTTGATTTTTTACAACAGAACAGAGTTCTAATGACACCAATTGTCAAAATAATTAAATCTGCAGCTCAACATGGTGGTAGAGTGAAGTGTCTCACTGTTAGAGAAATAGAGATGCTACATCGTTTCCAAATCAGGCTGCTTTCTTCAAATAGTTTGATGAACATGGTTTAGTACAGACTGCTTTGGATTAAAGAACTAGTTACATACAGATCAATTATACAAAATTACCTATCTGTTGTGATTGCAATCATAGTTACGGGACTCGGACTTTGACTCAGCAAGGGTTACCTGGCTTTGGACTTGGGACTCGGCAAGACTCGGTAAAGTGAAAAAACCCAAGAAATTTAGAGATTTGTAAGGATTTAAAACTCATTTTATGCACCTTTTATTAAGTAAACTTTAAAGACACAATAACATCATCAAATAGAAGCTAATTGATCACATGCACAAGTATACATCGATCACATAAGAATAAATGCAGATTTTAGTTGAAGGAAATAGCAAACTTAGATATATAAAATTAGAAATTGTCAAATGTATACAAAACTCATGGAATATGAAAGCCATGACATCAAATGTTCCAACCATATATCAAAACAAAAACAAGTCTATGGCTCAGAGAAGCCTACATCTCTCCTACGAAGGTTTCTAAAGTAGGTCTTGGATGAATCAACAGCCGTAGTCTTTGCCTGTGACATGCCATGCTCACCAACATCAGTTGTGCTTGTCTGCTTGTGTTCTATCCTCCTCTGCTAGCCTCAACCTCTCTATGTACGTGGTCGATCCACTCAAGGTCCTTGTCACTAAAGACGAAATCTATAGCCTTAGTAATCTACTTAGATTATGGATTGACCTCCTCTAGCGTGATCGGGGTGGTGTCACTATCCAAAATTTGTCTCCGTCTAAGATGGAGGTTGTGATGAACAAATACTAGATCATTCAACCTCTCCACATACAATCAATTTTGTCTCTTGGAGTGTCTATGCTCAAACATACTCTCATTATGCTCACAACCTGAAGTGTTGCATGGATGGCTCAATAAGTGGATGGCAATCCTTTGAAGGTTTGGTGTTTTAGCACCAAACATTAGCCACCATCTATTTGAGATAAGAAAAAGAAAAAAAATAGTCCCATTTCCAACTTTAAGACTTTAAGTTATAAAACCAAATTATGCATTTAAAATATACTTTTACCTGGTTGCAATTCTGTCCTATCGGTTTTGCACATTTGACGAGACAAGACAAGACCTCCCCTTGTGTATTATCAAAAGTCTTTATCTCGTGGATGATAGTGCTAACATTAGTATTATGGTCACCAATAGCCATCGACTCTTTAACTGAGTAGAGCCCATTAAGAACCTTCTCATCTGCTTGAAATTAGGGCGGAAATGGAATGTTGGATTGAGGTAACAAGTGGTTGCATGGATGGGCTTGTGAAGCTAGAGGCGCCATCTTTGATCAATTATTCCCCAAATGGGATGATACTTACTCTCATCTCCTCCGTAGACGGATCTAATGGCCTCCTTGGCCCTATCCATGCCCTCATATATGTAGCCTATTGTAGGCTTCTACCCATTTGCAACTTGTAGGAGAACTACCAGGGGTCAATGAATTGCAAATATTGTGAAACATTAACAGTTAATTTTGGATGAAAATAAGCAAAATTGCAAACAAAAGAAAAATATGAGTATAAAATTTAAATTAAAAATAAAACAATGTAGAATTATAAAAAAATTACTTGCATGATCTTTGCATAAGGGGCCCAAAAGCTTGGTTCATTGAAAACACAATCTGTCACATCAATTCTTGCAGTGGTCGAAGCATAGGATGAGGTAATCCACTCCTCACCAACAAACATGTGCCTTTGACTGAATCAAGGAATGCAATGCGATGAAATTTGTGGCAAATCTTGTGATTTCAAGATGATCCAACTCCTTTTGCGCCATATATTGCCTAATTTATGCGAAGGACCTATGCATAATTGTACATGAATTTGGAAATGTTTTTGGCCTTATCTACGCATGCCTTGACCCATGGAAGTTTGCCAATATGCAATGGGTGGCACATGGAGACCAAAATATGCTCGGGTGTCTCTCCATCAAAAGTTTACCCGCACCAACATGATTTGCTGCATTGCCAGTCACCACTTGAACTACATTTTCTTCACCCACCTCACCTATGACTTTCTCTATGGCCTCACATTGGTATGTGGCATTTTTGCTATGGCATCAATGGACTTGAGGAACATGGTGGAACTTGAAAATAAAGCAAATTCAATGATCAATCAATAAATCATAAATTACAATATTGACTACTAAATCAAATTCAAATTATTCAACGCATTTAGGGAAGTAGAACAAGCAATCACCTCTGTTGGAAATAAGAAAATTTAGGAGTGTCCTATTTCTCCTTTTGGTCCAACCATTGGTCATGATGGTGCAACCCTTTTTGCTCCAACACACATGCTAGTCCTATAATTCAGCTTTTACATCATCAACCGTTTCTAACAAAAGTGGGCCGCTTAACTCAGTATCATTAGGGGCTTTGAACCCCGCCCCAAAAAAAGTTACAACATTTATCATGCTTTGCCAATAAGGAGACTTGTTACAAATAGATTAAATATAAGTATATGTAATAAAAATTCATTAGACAAAGCAAACTATAAATTTTAAATTTAAAACAATAAAAAAAGAATTATCTAGCTGCAAAAAATGTAATGTTGCAATAGTACAAAAACTTGCCAATTGCTTTTTTAGTAGCATCATGTACCTCCTTCCAAGGCATGCTCTCAAGAGAGGGTTGTGAACCAGGAGTAGTGTGGCACAAAATATGAATCCATCTTAAATTTTCGAACTCTAAGACCAATGCTAATAGTGCCACTAGTAGAAATAGTAGCAAAAGCACAAGCATAAACACTAGGATGGTATGGAGGCATGGAAGAAGCCTCTCCAACACAACTTCTTGCTGAACAAGATCCAATACTTGCTAACTCCTCCCATTGCCTCTTCTTCATTTACTTTAGTGCTCTAAAAGTTTCTAACTACACTTGGCATTCAGGAATAGCTTCGACAGTTGTTTGGTCAGATAGTTCAACATCATGGCTAAGTATTTTGACAATATAGCATTTCAATCTATTGATGCCACCATGAAAAAATTCTTTACAATATTAACATTTAACCTGTCCTTTTGTTCTACCAGGAAAATCTTTGATATGTTTCCAAGCTTCATCTTTTTGACCTTCTTTAGTGGTCTTAGGCTTAGCCTTAGGTCTATGAGAAGACATTATGAAAAGATATGGTTTTGAAAAGCTCAAGTCTGCTGCAACAAGACAATATTACCATCAAAATTAACATATTTGCATTGTCATTTATAAAATTAGAAACTAATATAAAAAACAAGACACTATTACCAATACTTGCCAACTCCTCCCATTGCCTCTTCTTCATTTCCTTTAGTGCTCTAAAAGTTTCTAACTACACTTGACATTCACGAATAGCCTCAACAATTGCTTGGTCACACAGTTCAGCACTATAGCCACCATGAAAATTTTCTTTACAATATTATCATTTAGCCTATCCTTTTGTTCTACTAGGAAAATCTTCAGTATGTTTCCAAGCTTCATCCTTTTGACCTCGTTTAGTGGTCTTAGGCTTAGCCTTAGGTCTATGAGTAGACATTATGAAAAGATATGGTTTTCAAAAGCTAAAGGCTGCTGCAACATGACAATATTACGAAAAGAATTAACATTTGTGCATTGTCATTTATGAAATTAGAAACTAATATAAAAAAATAGGGTTTGTCCCAAAACAAATGTAGGGTTTGTCCAAAACATATTAGGGTTTGTATTTGTAATCTTGTAACTTTTTTAAAAAGTAGGGTTTGCTAATTGTTTTAATAAATTTGTTAAAAAATGTAGGGTTTGCTATTTGAAGTTTGAATTTGGAAGGAAAACAATTAAAATGTTTTAAAAAATAAATAATGAAGTTTTTTGTTTAGAAAATACAAAAAAAATCCATAAAAACCCCAAAAATTCAATCTTACCTCCTAGAACAAACTTGAAATGAGATACCTGTTTGCAATTGTTGGTATGAAGCTTTTGAAGCACCAAATGCAAGTATGAAGCTGCCCCAATGTGACTTTTTGACGATTTTTTTCTCTTCCTCCTTGTTGGTTGCCCTTTTATGCACTCTTCTTTTTTCTCACAACTCACTCTTTTGCTTTTTTGCCAGTAGAATGAATGGAGCTCACTTTTAGGGTTGAGAAGACCAAATAGAAGAAAAAACAAACTTAAAAACACTTTAGTTATTTGTTTTTTTAATGCAATTTTCATTCATGATGCCAACTGCATCTCATTTTTGGGACTCACCAGATCTGAGTTGTCTCACTGAGTTGCGAGTTTTGGAGAGTTTCTCACAAGACCGAGTCTGGGTCCTTGGGACTCGCCCAGGGTCAACCGACGTAGGACTCATAGAGTCCGGGTGAATCTCGGAACTATGATTGCAATAATTCGCACCCCCTTTAAGTCAAACATCTGCTTGTTATTTGAGTTGTTTCAAGCCATTTTATATTGGCCTAAATGATAGTTTCTTGTTTCAACTTAAAAGTAGATGCTTTATGTTTGATTTTTGAAAATCATGTCAAATTTGTATTTTATTTTGGTTAGCTAAGGTGACTTGGAATTACATCTGGCCAACAATTCAAGAGGCGGCGTGTTCCTTAACCTAGATACTTCTAACAAAGGTAAAATAGTAGCAATCATAGTTAAATTGCATGTTCCTGATCATCTGCTTGTAAATGATTCAAGAATGACACAACTCAACTGTGGTGACCATCATTATGATTGTATTCCTTCTCAAGCTCAACCTACAATGCCAATCAAATAATGTTTGGAAATTCCTCCATATCTCTGGGCATATCCTCATCTTGTGTAACACTTTCCACATCTAATTGACTCACAATCCTTTTACATGATTGAGATTAGTTTGAGCTTCTACAGTCTCTCTGAGGTAAACTTGCTCCTCATGAGAGGATGGATGGAGCTATGGGTAGTGAAGAACTAGTTTTATGACAAGAATCAAATGGTAAGCCTATTTAAGTTGCAAAAGTGTGTCCCTGTATGTTTCTAGAAAATGTTAATTTGTTGGCCCTCACCTCCACTTTGTTAAAAAATGCACTCAATTTTGTATAAGGACAAATCCCACCCTCATCAGAATCAAGCCTATTGTTTCAGGTTCAATGGCCATGTTGGTATTCCTTATATCCTCCTTTTCCATTACGATGCATTAATTTTCAGACCATAAGTGGATTTTGCACTTAAATTTAACCCTAAAACTACAGAGCTCAAAACACAAAAACTAAAATTAAAACAATAATATATGAACATGTATCTTGTGGGAAATGTTCACACTTTGGTATAGCAATCAAGGTAAGATACTTGGCCATTTCACCTGCTGTATTCTTTGGAACTTGGGGTTTGGTTTGGTCGAGATATGATGTTGGGATGGCTCCGTTTCACATAGGATCTAGCATAGATGTGACGAGATGCATTCTGTGTCACTGGAAATAGTTTTGTTTGAGTTTGTGTTTTTGTTGTGGATAATAGTTTCTTAAAAGCATTCCCATTTCATTGTTGAAATGCTAGTGTATGCATGCACTCTACCCTCAAAGCAATCATTTCTCTAGGAACTTGCCTTCTCAACTTGCTAATTTGTCAGAGTTGCAATTTTGTGAATTTGGTAGTTAACAATCTACATGTGGCAAACCAAAGCCGAGGTTGCTTGATTGTCTTGCATTTGTCAACTGACGGTCTTCACATTTTTATCATATCAAACCATATCTTTGGCCTTGTCCTCAACAATGCTTGTTCCATGTGGCATCATGCATAATAGTAAACAAATGCCCTATTTTGTGTATGAAACTTATTTTATAATAAAGTTGTTGCCAAGGGGATGACACCCTTTCAATTAGAAACAATCCTTAGATTAGAGGTCCACCAAATACAATCCTTTATCTAGTTAGTATTATGCCAAAGGTATTAAAATCCTTACTTCAATTGTTTAAGTGTTTCCTTTTGAATAGTGGAGAGTAAGTCTGGTTGTCCATTCAAAAAGTTCCTTAGTTCTTCCAAATTAGATGCTGTGACAGCCTATGAATAACTTGAGGCATTGGGTCTGTCAACTATCAAGTTTTAAATTTCTTATTTTATCAAACCATATTTGGTCTTGTCCTCAACAAGGTTTGTACCATGTGGCATCATACGTAATAGTGATCAAATACCTTATTTTGTGTATGAAACTTATTTTATGATCAAGTTGCTACCAAGAGGATAGCACCCTTTCAATTAGATATAATCCTTAGATTAGAGGTGCACCAAATACAATCTTCTATCTAGTTGGTGTTATGCAGAAGATACAAAAGTCCTTCAATTCTTCAAGGCTTTCCTTCTAAAGAGGGAGAGTATGTCTGGTTGTCCATTCAAAAAGTTCCTTCATTTTTCCAAATTGTATTTCATAAATCCAAATGCGAACTACTTGAGACATTCTCTCAATTCTATATTATATTTTACGACCAATGTCACCCAACATAGCTTTTCAATTGTAACTTGAAATGACTACAAAAATATCATTATGCCTTGAAATATCAACATAATTATTTAGAGCCAACTTACTATACATTTGGTTGGTGTAATGGCCCCTTTCTAGCACTTACTGCATGATATGGCCGTTAGCCTATTTCCCCATGGTCCCCTAGGCTAACCAGGACATTTAAGGGACTTCGAGGCCATTTGACCTAGGCAGTTTGAGTTGCAGATCATTCTAAGGAGTATAGAGGCAGTTTTGAGCATACTTACTATTTATAGTAAGTCATTTGGACATGGTTAGAACCTTCAGTGATGTTGGCATATCGATGATAAATGTCTAATATCGACAGAAGAATTATATTATCATTGATATGATTTATTTATGCATTAACAAAGTTAATTTATAAAGTTAAATATAAATATTTAACTTTATCAATGTGGGACTATAGTTAAGTGAAAAATATTTTAAGTCATTTTATTTATAACTCATTGGCGATTTAAAATATTTTGGGACTTAAGATTAAAGGAAAAAGCATCGCGGAAAAATAGGAATCATAGAAAAATAGGAATTGTGATAAAAAAGAGGGAATAAGCAATCACGAGAAAATATGGGATAAAAACAAAATCCCCCAAAAATAGGAAAAGACAAAATATGATTTTGTTTATCACACATTGGCAAGGTGAATGAATGAATTCTCTTGAGAACGTTATAAAAGAGATTGAAGAGCTCTTTTTGGGATGCTGGAAAATATATGAAATTGATAGAATATTGGAGATTTCTTTTTTAAATGGATTTGTGAGGACGGAAACCCTCATGAATGACATTCTCTTCATTGTTGAAAGACATAGTTGGGAGGATTGATTAGGGCTTCTTACAAGGTAACTCTATTTGAGATAGTAATTGCGTTCAAATGCCAATACTTGGTTGCTGGCTGAGTTCAAATGAGAAGTTACAATTGTGTTATTATTTATCTTGTTGTGAATGACTTTGCTGGGAATATTTTACATCGTTTGGAGAAAACCATACATGCTGTCCAAGTTGATACAACTCAGGAGTAAGCCGCAACAGTAGAGGAAGAGATTTTGAAGGCCGTACAAGATTGGGCCTTTAAAAATAGTGACGTACCATTCTGTAGATCAAATGAAATAGTGTTGATCATGTCTGAGATGGATTAGTGGTTTGACGTTCATGAAGGACAGTAAATATACAGTGCCATTCAGATATTTTGGAGTGGTTTCATGACCGTAGAAGTGGGACAATGAACTTGGTATGTTTGTAATGCTTTGATTATTTGAAAACAAGTATTAACTATTGAAATAACATTGTATATATTGCTGTGAGGAAGAATACATGAGTGTCAAGATATGTTGTTTTTGATTAAGGTAAAAATAGGTTTTGAAGGGACCCAAAACCCTTTACAAATGGGTCTCAAAAGATAATCAAAGAAAGCCCACTAAAAGGAACAGGTCAAGACCAACACGAGGGTTTTAGCAACAGGCTCCCACAACCTCGAACAAACAATGCATGAACAGAACTCAATGCAAACCCAAGCTAAAGAAAAAGCCAAGACTTATGATTTTCCTTTAGCACCCTTCTGATTGGACCGAAGGGTCATAACAAAAGAAGGCGACGACCTCTCAGACTATTTACCTTTAACCTTGATCCAACCTTCTTCAACCTTAGCAGCCTTGTCTTGCCAAAGCAATGAATCCAAACAACATAAATAACCCCCCCAGAGGGGGAAGTACACTGCTCGGAGGCAACCAATTGCGAACCACAACCAGACAAAGGGACAACTCTAGCAGAAGATCCAACAAGCGCAGACCCAACATAAATCCTAACACCAACAAAAATCCCAACACCAACAGAACGGGGTGCCACCGCAGTTGTATCAGAAGGAACCTGCACACAAACAAGCGAGGAAGGAGGAACAACATAATCCAAAACAACTCCAACAATAGGCATGGAATTAGGAAGAGGAGAAGACACAGGGCTATCCTGCTCAACCACCTGCGAAAAGCTTCGATGGGAATAAACCTTCTCCACCGTATAGTGCTGAGAAGAGGCACCTTGTGTAATGTCCCCTTCTCCGTAGTAGGCCATTATGGTGCTTGATTAGTCTATCTCCCCATCTGGATAGGCTAATGGCTTCTTCCAGAGGATGCCAACCAGTCACAGGCTTCGGTGGGTGAATATTTATTATTTGGGCTCTTTTTCTAAAGTTTAGTCACTTTATTTTATAATTGATATTATAAAGTCACTTTATGACTTAAAACTACTTTATATTAAAAAGGTGACTTAAGTGAGCACTTTTATCCCACATTGCTTGGTTTTCAGCATTTTCCCTAATTTCGAGGTTATATAAGAAAAAGGTACGCATTGGGAAAAGGACCATGAAATTTATAAACAAAAGATAAAAGAAAATCTGGTTGCTCACATTACTTGTTTTATTTCCAAGGATGCAAACCCTTCGAAAATTGTGAGAGGTTGGACGTAGCCCCAACACCTCATTTATGGTGAGATCATGCATATTTCACATTGGAATTCAATGAACAGTTAGAAGGTCAGTTCTGTATTCCAGTATTTTGGTCTCCTATTCAACATTTAAGATTCAATACTACTCCAGAAATTGGTAAGAGAAGAAATCTCCCCTTGGCACTCTCAAATAGCCACAAGTTGCTTGCATCTGGATTTAAGTAAAACTGGCACTTGTAGTAGTAAGAGGGAAGAGCATAGAATATTAGAAGTCGCGTTTGAGTCTTCTTAGTGACCAAGCGCTAGGTTGTTGAACTCCCAACATGCTATCAGTGGCTCTAGGCAAGAATGACATCTCCATTTCATAGCGGGAGTCCCTCACAAGCCAGTATCCCTTGCACCACATCTGGATGAGAAATACAATACTAAGAGTCACATTTTTTCTTACTGGAAATACACCAGACCGGGGACAACAACAATTACGTTAGGGAAGGCATCATTTACATTGCATAAGGGATATACCTGTATGTAACTACAGGCATTCGTGCCTCAGCGTGACTTACCAGTGAACGCGAAAAAGGAGAAGTATTGCCTGCAGTGGCATAGGGAAGAGGTTCACACCACACATACACAAGATTGTGTATAGGAAGGACGTGACCACCTTCGGTCACTACATTTCATCTACAGTGCCAACCATCTTCCCACTCAACACGCGTGACCATTCCGAGTAATGGCGCACATTTAGTATAGAGTATGGACTGATCCTAATCACCGTGTTTAGATTGGCATGAGTAGTAGTAGCAAAGACGATCGTGGACACCCCGCACAACCACATATTAACAACATTCAGTCCAAAATGTCAGCAAAGTTACTATCGACAATATTTTTGCAGCTGTGACTGGAAGAAGAGATCAAGATTGCACCCGGTAATAAGAGGCAATAGTCGGAGACTCCTGGTTCACTTCCCCAAGCATGCACGCAGGGGCCAAGAGCTTATGTCTGCATTCAGAGATCAAGCCAGGTCGGGTTATACTCGTCACTTCCATTTGTATTGAATAAAAGGGAAAGCAACAAATCTGATACCTTGTTTTACATGTTGAAGTCTGTGATATTTAATAGATATATTGGTTATTTAAATGAACCTTGTTACATATTTGGAATACAATACTCTCTTGTGTAAATTGAAACTACTCATGCGACATCTATGAGGTCTTACAAACAAAACATTTGATAACGACTTCAGTCAGGTATCTAGTAGTGTTTTTCACTCAGGCCTAGAATATTACAGTGGTATCAAAGCCATCGGTCTTGCCAGCCTAGTGGGCTTGTTTTTAGCATCTAGCAATGTTGTGTAGGCATGCATAGCAGGCACAAACAATACAATTTTAGACACAATTGAGTTGAATACGTACAACCAGAATCTTCAGTATAGGTTGATATAGAGGACAGTCATACCGAGGCAGACGAGGAGATTGTGTTTGAGTAGGGCACTCAGGGTATAGGCATGGCTGAGGAAGCAGATAGAGAGGCCAGGGTGACATTAAGGGCCATTTGTGAGGGACAATATCACGTTGCCGATGTGTTACATCAGCTTACAGGGGTTATCCAACAGTTGACAGTGGCACCCAGGAGACCATAGATCCATCATAGTGGTGGAGGCATTATAGCAGGGTCACCTAGAGAAGCTAGAGCGGACACTCATACTTTAGATAGGCCCCTTATGCCTACTTTCATAGAAAATAAAGCAGAGGAAGAGGTAGCACAACCTGAGGCAACAACTGCTCTTCCCGACAATGTTTTAGCAATGCACGATGAGTGGGATATGTTACTTGATGGAGTCAAGGCTGATTTGACCTTTGTTCAGTATATGGCTCAGAAGAGGGAATTTGGCAGTATATGACTTAGCAGGATAGGAAACCTAGGGGTCAGAACAGGGATTTAAAACATGCAATGAATAAATTGGCCCTTCCTAGATTTGATGGCAGTGGTAAGACATCTGCGAGAGCTTGGATTCACAAGCTAGACACCTTCCTGACCCTTAAACCCATGTTAGAAATGAAAGCTATTAAGTTTGCGACTATGCATTTAGAGGGAGCAACATATGACTGGTGGCATCATGGCCTTGTCACCCAGAATCATGGGCTGATTACATCTTATGAGATTTTCAGCACAAAATTGATTACCCGTTTTGACAGGAAGGACATTGAGGTTTACTACAGGGAGTTAGCCCAGTTGAGATAGATTGGGTTGTTGGACCACTACGTTGATGAGTTTTAGAGGATTTCCATTATGGTCCCATATATGTCTGAGAGGATGAAGGTAATGCTGTTCATTGAGGGCCTACATGATAGATTCAGAGGATTGGTTAGAGTCCTCAAGCCGAGCACATTGGATGATGCTATTAAGTTAGCACATGATTTGGATTCACCCTCTTCCATTTTGCAGCCACCTAAGAAAATGTTGAAGGGATCCTCTTCTTTCCAAAAGAATAAAAATCAGAATAAGAGCACACCCCCTAGACTGGATTTAGAGACAATAAATGAGCGGAGAAGGAAGAAATTGTGGTTCACATGTAGAGAGCCTTGGACTTCAGACCACATGTGCCTTGGAAAAGGCAAGATACATTACATTGAGGTGGTTTTCGATGGCGAATGTGAGCAACAGGAGGGCATCGATGTTGAGGACAATGATGAGGAGGCTCAGGACGAGCATTCAACAGAGGGGAAGAAGAGGGAAGTTTCCCATGAGAAACCTCCTATTACTTTAGCATCTCTCTCAGGTATCCCCACATGTCACCCTTTCCGTCTTAAGGGAGTGGTTAGAGGACAACGAATCATTTGCCTCCTAGGCACAAGTGCTACTCATAATTTTATCAACACAGGTATGGTTTCTAGGAGAGGACTCCAGATAGACAACATTTATGAGTTTGAGGTAAAGGTCACCAGGGGAGATTTGTTGAGCTGCACAGAGAAGATTTCAGGACTCCCGATTCACTTTGGGGATTATCTCCTAGAGGCTGATTTCTACGCCATTGACTTGGATAGTCTTGACGCCATTTTGGACATGTAGTGGTTACAAACCCTAGGGAAATACACTATTGGTCATCAGCTAAAATAATTAGAGTTTATGTAGGGTGATCAACTGATTGTGCTTAAGGCCATGCCAGATGGTGGATCACGATTGGTTTTAGATCCCAGGATGGAGGCCATCATGAGACGCAATGATCTGGAGTGGGAAGCCTAGTGTTTCATATCCTCTAGACCCACACTAGATTCAAGCCAACATGTTCACATAGATATTCAGGATGTGCTTGATAAGCACAAGCGGGTTTTTGAGGACATCCCTCCAGGTGTACCTCTAGACAGGGGCTTTGAGCATATCATTGAGTTGGAGGAGGGCGTGAAGTCCGTGATCACTACCCCTTATCGTCATCCCAGGCACTATAAGGAAGAAATTGAGAAGACAATTAAGGAGCTTTTAGATATGGGGCACATTAGACCCAATTTCAACCCCATTTCTTTTTCAGTGGTTTTTGTGAAGAAGAGGATGACACTCTTTGCATGTGTGCACTGAATAAGAGGACCATCAAGAACACGTATTCTATTCCTAGGATTGATGAGATGTTAGATGAGTTGCATGGGGCAGTTTATTTTTCAAAGATAGATCTTCGATCGGGGTACCATCAGATATGTGTCCGAGAGGAGGATGTTCACAAGACAACTTTCAGATGTCACTACAGGCACTATGAGTTTCTAGTGATGCCATTTGGGCTCACTAACGCACCTGCTACATTTCAGTCTTGTATGAATCACATATTCAAAATGTAGTTGGGCAAGAGCGTCTTGGTATTCTTTGATAACATTTTGGTCTTCAACAAGACGTGTGAAGAACACTTACGACACTTGGATGAGATTCTCAACATCATGGAGATTCAGTCTCTATTTGCGAAAGAATCTAAGTGTGAGTTTGGATTGACTGAGACTCTCTACTTGGGGCATGTGATAGGGGTCGATGGAGTTAAGGTACACCAGGAGAAAATCCAAGCAATTTGGGATTGGCCACCACCGAGGAATGTGTCATATTTGAGGGGGTTCCTTGGACTGTGTTCTTATTACAAGAGTTTTGTTAAGGATTCTCTCAGACAACAACTCCCCTCACCGATCTTACTCGGAGAGGGGATTTCAGGTGGACAAATGAGGTAGAGGTGGTCTTTGATAGACTCAAGATATTCATGAGTACTTGTCCGGTTCTAGCTCTTCCGGACTTCTCTCGCTCTTTTGTTCTAGAGTGCGATGCTTCAGGGAATGGGAGTGGTGCAGTTTTGATGCAGGACAGACATCCCATAGCATTCGAGAGTAGGAAACTTAAGGACAATGAGAGATTGTATTCCACTTATGACAATGAGATGATTTCCATTATGCATGCTTTGGCTAAATTCATACCGTATCTAGTGGCTGGAAAGTTTATAGTCAAGAAAAATCACAATAGCCTATGCTACTTCTTGGAACATAAAGAGTTGAATGAAAGGAAGCAAAAGTGGGTCAATAAAATTCAGGCGTATGATTTTGACATCTAGTATGTCAAGGGGAAAAATAACATTGTGGTTGATGCACTTTCCAGGAGGCCCCCAGTAGCGACTTGTTGTGTTTTATCAGAGATCTCCGCTCATTGGAAATCTCATTTGCTGGTTGAGTTTTCTAAGAATACTCAAGCTTTCCATATTTTGGATGGTCAACTTCTGGATAGTAGGTACAAGGTAGTCGATGACATTATTTTCTATAAGGATAGGATCTACCTAGTGCCAGACTCTAAGCTTAAGGCTAAGATAATGAGGGTTGTTCATGATGCGCCCACAACAGGACATCAAAGGTTTTCAAAACTTACAAGCAGGTTAGAGAGAGGTTCTCATAGAAGGGCCTCAAGGACGATGTCCTTCAACATGTAAGAGTGTGCCAGATTTGTTAGCAGAACAAGTCCGAGAATGAGTATTCGACCAGGTTGTTGCAACCCCTTCCCTTTCTAGCTCAGAAGTTGGAGGGTATTTTGATGGACTTTATTACTGGTTTGCCGAGAGTGCAAGAAAGGGACAATATATTTGTGGTGGTCGATAGAATTACCAAGTTCACTCGTTTCTTTTCTATCGCAACAGATTGGTCAGCTTCACAGGTAGCTGAGTTATTCTTCTGAGAGATTTTTAGGCTGCATGGTCTCCCCAAGACCATTGTGAGTGACAGAGACAGTAAGTTCCTCAACACCTTCTGACAGGAGTTGTTCAGATTGGCAGGCACCGAGTTGACTCCTAGTACCAGTTACCACCCACAGACATATGGCTAGATAGATATTGTGAACAAATGGGTGGAAGGCTATCTCCAGAACTATGTAGCAGGACAACATAGAGCATGGGTTTGATGGTTGTATTTGGGGGAGTTTTGCTACAACTCCACCTATCACATGACTATTGTCATGTCACCATTTCGGGCTCTCTATGATAGCGAGCCACTTTCTTTTATAGACTTGGCTCTACAGGACAACAGGGCTCTGATTGTGAGAGACTGGTTACAAGATCATCATGATATTCTTAGGTCTCTCAGGGATAACATTCCTAGGGAACAAAATCAACAAAAGATGTATGTTGATTGACATAGGACAAAGTGGAGCTTCGAGGCAGGGAATATGGTTTACCTTCGTCTTCAACCATACAGATAGAGTTCACTAAAGAAGAGTGGTTCAAAGAAGCTCAAGCCCCTATTTTATGGTCCATATCACATTTCTAGGAGGGTTGGCGAGGTAGCTTACAAGATTGAGCTTCCGACAGATAGCCAGATTCATAATGTTTTTCACGTGTCTTGCCTCAAGAAGGTGATTGGACAATAGATAGTCCCTTCAGTTGGATTACTCCCACTTGATGAGGAAGGTAAATTGGTTTTGGTTCTAGTTGAGGTGATTGAGATCAAAGAAAGGAAACTGCGGAACAGGGCTATTTGAGAGTACTTGGTTCGATGGAAGGACTTACTGATCGAGGATGCAACATGGGAGGGTGAGTCTATTCTGCAACACCTTCCGTTGAGATTGCTTGAGGGCAAGAAATCCTGTGAAGGGATGACTGTAATGTCGCCTTCTTCGTAGTAGGCCATTATGGCGCCTGATTAGTCTATCTCCCCATCCGGATGGGCTAATGGATTCTTTCAGAGGATGCCAGCCAGTCACAGGCTTTAGTGGGCAAATATTTATTATTTGGGGTCTTTTTCTAGAGTTTAGTCACTTTATTTTATAAAGTGATATTATAAAATCACTTTATGACTTAAATCTACTTTATATTAAAAAGGTAACTTAAGTGACTTAAGTGAGCACTTTTATCCCACATTGCTTGGTTTTTCAGTGTTTTCCCTCACTTCAAGGTTATATAAGAAAAAAGGTATGCATTGGGAAAAAGACCATGGAATTTATAAACAAAAGATAAAAGAAAATCTGGTTTCTTAGGTGTCTGGTTTTATTTCCAAGGACGCAAACCCTTCATAAATCATGAGAGGTTGGACGTAGCCCCAACACCTCATTTATGGTGAGATCATATAGATTTTACATTGGAATTCAATGAACAATTAGAAGGTCAGTTCTGTATTCCAATATTTTGGTCTCCTATTCAGCATTTAAGATTCAATACTACTCCAGAAATTTGTAAGAGAAGAAATCTCCCCTTAGCACTCTCAAACAGTCACGAGTTGCTTGCATATGGATTTAAGTAAAATTGGCACTTGCAGTAGTAAGAGGGAAGAACATATACAATTAGAAGTCATGTTTGAGTCTTCTTAGTGAGCAAGTGCTAGGTGGTTGAACTCCCAACACGCTATCAGTGGGTCTAGGCAAGAATGACATCTCCATTTCATAGCGGGAGTCCCTCACAAGCCAGTATCCCCTACACCACATTTGGACGGGAACTACAATACTAAGAGTCACATTTTTTCTTACTAGAAATACACCAGACTGGGGACAACAATAGTTACGACAGGGACGACGTCATTTACATTACAAAAGGAATATACCTGTATGCAACTCTAGATGGTTGCACCTCAACGTGACTTACCAATGAACACGACAAAGGAGAAGTATTGCCTATAGTGGTGTAGGGAAGAGGTTCACGCCACACATACAGAAGATTATGTACAGGAAGGACGTGACCACCTTCGGTCATTACATTTCATCTATAGTGCCAACCATCTTCCCACCCGACGCGCGTGAGCATTCCAAGTAATGGCGCATGGTTAGTATGGAGTATGGACTGATCCTAATCACTATGTTTAGATTGGCGCGAGTAGTTTTAGCAGAGACGACTGTGGACACCTCGTACAACCACATATTAACAACATTCAATCCAAAATGCCAACAAAGTTACTGTCAACAACATTTGTGTAGCTGTGACTGGAAGAAGACATCAAGATTGCACCTGGTAATAAGATGCAATAGTCGGAGACTCCCGGTTGACTTCCCCAAGCTTGCATGAGGGGCTGATAGCTTATGTTTGCATTCAGAAATCGAGCTAGGTCAGGTTATACTCTTCACTCCCATTTGTATTGAATAAAAGGGAAAGAAATAAATATGATACCTTGTTTTACATGCTGAAGTCTGTGATATTTAATAGATATCTTGGTTATTTAAATGAACCTTGTTGCATATTTGGAATACAATACTCTCTTGTGTAAACTGAAACTACTCATGTGACATTTGTGAGGTCTTACAAACAAAACATCTGATAACGACTTCAGTCAAGTATCTAGTAGTGTTTTTTAGTTAGGCCTAGGATATTACACCCTGCTACCATGAGGCAACCTTTTTAAATCTCTGAAGTTCACATTGATCCGCAAAATGACTAGTCTTATAGCATCTTCTACATCTGAAGGGGAAACCTTCATAGTCCAATTGTTGAATCCAATTTCCGCCATTAGGAGAAAAAAGTTTAATCTCTACTGGTAGACCTTTAGAAATATCCATATCCACCAAAATATGGGCAAATGTTGAGTGAAACAAGTCTAAAGATTTCTCATCCACCATAATCATATCCCTAATAGCATCCCCCATAGTCTCCAGAAGAGAATCAACCCAAAATGGAGGGGGAGATTAGGAAGCCTAACCCAAATGGGAAGCGTATTAAAAGATTCAGAAGACGGGGAGAAGCCAGGATGCCAAGGTTTCAACATCAACATGAAACAACCATCCCAGCTAAAAAAGTTTTCACACAAAATCGTCTTTCTTTCCACAACATTTTCAAATTTAGCAACAAAAAAACCCTTAGCCTTAGGAAATATGTGGACTGTACCAGTGATAAGGGGCTCCCAATGCTTGGAGATCCAAGAATGTAAGTTGGGCAAACAGGGCCAGTGACCCTTAAATCTGCAAATCAGGCCATGAGAAGAAAACATAGAAGCAACTACATCAATTTCAGAGAGTGTCTCCTCATCCAACTCCACAATAATATGATTGCTAACAGGAAAAGCATTGTGTTTTACAGACTTCCCCAAAATAGGCTTAGGAATGGAAGAACTCCTATCCTTGCCAACAAAAATAGGGTGACTAGAAGCCTTAGGATTTTGGGCAGAAAGCCCCAAGCTCCCAAACGTAGGAGTGTGCTCCCCCACCACCATGGAAGACGAGGGGAGCCCCAAGATAGAAGGATCAACAAGACAAGGGGAAGGAATCTGGGCAGAGTCAGCCAAAATCCCCAACAAAGAGGACAAACAACCTAGGACCGAGGACGCCAAGGGCACAAAACCCCCCACCGAAGCAGCATCAAAGCCACTGATAATAGATGCCTCAGAGAGGGGAGCAATAGCACTAGCGACAGCCACAGGAAGCATTGGGATAGTAGCTGCCGCTGAAACCCTAAGAGGAGCATTGTTAGCCATTGAGCGTCGTGAGTTGTATTTTTCAGTTAAATCAATAATGAAATAAAGTTTATGCATGCATTGGAATCTATTTTGGTATATACACTTATGTCCTTGTTAGTTGATAGCAATAAACAACATATACATCTGCACATTGAGAACAAATCAGAAACTAGTAGTCAACTTGCAAGCCAATTGTTTGAAAAAAATTACATCGAGTGGAAAGGCACAAAAAATTGGGCTAGAACAGGGGTGTTCTTACAGTTGGTTAGGACACCCATAGTTTGCAAACTTTGCGAGCACTCTCCGAGTTGGTGAGTACTCTATTTCTTTTGTTGGGCAATTTTTCACAAGTTTAACTCACTTTTTAATAGATACAAAAAAACATGGATACAAATGTCAATGAAGGTCAAACACTGGTTAAATAGCCATTTTCACTTGTTTTTTTCTATAAAACCATGTATTTTCTCTTTTGAGATGTCAATTTTTAATTTAAGATATTGTGTAATTGAATTTTACAAAAACAATACAGTTCTTTAAGAGATTTTAATGTTTAGTACTTTCAGATTTGCTAAGTTTTTGATTAAGGTAACAACAGGTTTTGAAGGGGCCTCGAAACCCTTTACAATACTGGAACTTAAGATAAAACTATGAGAGTTCCATAAAAACAATAGTCCAACCAAAACAAAAGCCCAGACACCCCAAAACCCTCACGAAGAAACACCGCCAAAGAAAGAAGTCCAGCTAAAAGCCCCCAGTTTGCCAAGAAAGAACGCTGCCAGCAAACAAAGGGAAGCAACCCAAGACAAAATCTAAGATTTTCCTTTACCTCCCTTCTTCTGGGAGCGGAGAGTCATATCAAATTGTAGAGAGGACTTTTTATGATGTTTACTAATAAATGGGGTCCACCCCTCTACCAAAGAAGCCTTCTCCTTCCAGTCTTGAGAAGGTCTCAAGAGAGAAGCAGAAGAAAAACCAACCACAAAAGAACCAGTAAGAGAAGTCTGGACAGAACCAACAAAGGGACCAACCTCCTTACACAAAGGAGAAACACCAGGTCCATATTTCTCAATAGCAATAGAAAGACCGACTGAAACAGAACTAATTGGAAGAAAACCAACAGACCCAACAAGAACAAAACCAGTAGAAAAGACACCTACAGATTGTCCAGCACCAGAACTACCAACAGAAATGTTAGTAGATTCAGCAAGACCAGAACCAACATGAGGAACACTAGAAATTTAATAATTACTGGGAACATTAAATCCAACAAGAACAATGCCGACAGAAACACCAACAGACTGTTCAATGGACCCAACAAGACTAGAACCAAAAGGATGAACCCTGTCAGCAACAGAATTACTGGGAGAGATACCATTAGATTCAGTAGAAACAGTGCCAACAGAAGAAACACCAGCGAACTGAACAACCTCAGAATTACTAGTAGTAGTGACAAAAGACCCCAAAGGAATAGTTCCTACAAGAGGAACATCCTCAGGACCAACATTCTCAGTAAGATCAATTTTTTTCTTAACTACTATATAATGATCAGAAGAAGCACCCTTCCACCAAGAAGCAGACCTTTTGGTCTTAGCCCTCTGTAATCCACACTGGGCCACCAAGTGACCCGTTTTAAAACACTTCCTAGATCTGAAAGGAAGCCCTTCATAGTCCAAAGTTTGAATCTAGGAAGTCTTTGAGTACTCTAACTTAATCTTTTCTGGTAACCCCTTAGAGATATCCATCTCTACCAGTAATTGCGCATAAGTTGAGTGCATAATATCAGATGACTCTTCATCCACCATCAAAAAGTCTCCAAGAGCCTCTCCCATCGCTTCAAATAGGGAGTCAACCCAAAGATGAAGGGGGAGATAGGGGAGCCTCACCCAAACCAGAATCTTGTTAAAGATTTTGATAGAGGGGGAAAAATTGGGAAACCAAGGTTTCATAACCAGCATATAACGATTATCCCAAGAGAAAGAGTGATTGCACAAAATCAACTTTCTATATTCAACATTGTTGAATTTAGAAATAAAAAATCCCTTGCCATAGGAAAAATATGAACAATACTAGAAATAATGGGTTCCCAATGAGCAAAGATCCACCGGTGCAAATCAGCAAGGCTCGACCACAAACCCAAAAAGAGACAAATCACACCATGAGAAGAAAACTCAAAGCATGCAAACTCAATATCTTCCACCACTTCCTCATCCAAGGAGACCCAAATATGGTTTGAGATAGGGAGAGGTCCCTTAGCATAGAAACCCGAACCGCCACCAATCCCAACCCCACCAGAGTGAGTGGTTAAGGCCCCGGTTGAAACCATACCGGCATACGATAATGTCCCCTTAGGCAAAGAAGCACCAACAAGAGAGACAAAACCAGATACCAAACCCCCATCAAGCCGTGAAACACTAGTAGAATGTGAAGTTCCAACAAAAAAACAAGAGACTAGCAGAGGAGCCAACAGAAGGGGAAACCCCAACAAAAGTTCTAGTTGTCGGCAAAACCACTCCAGTAGCCTGCGAAACCTCCAGCACCCCATCTGCAGCTACCAAAATCCTAGGCAAATCCCGTAAAGATCCAACAACCTCGACTCTCCAGCAGAAGGAAAAATTCCAGCCGAAGTTCCACCATCCGAAAAAGCACATGCAGACAACGAAGCACCAACAACAGACAATGAAACTCCAGCAACTGACAACACAGCAATGGACAACAAAACTCCAGCAGTCGGCGAGACCCAAGAAGCTCCGACAACTTGCAAAGTTTGCAACTTCCTAGCCGACTGCAAAACTCCAGTGGAAGGAAAAACCCTAGCCAAACTCCAGCAACCGACGAGACCCTAGAAGCTCCAACATCCAGCGAAGTTTGGAACTTTCCAGCCGACTGCAGAGCTCCAACAGAAGGAAAAACCCTAGCCAAGCTTCCAACATTCAGCGAAGCTCCATCAGACAGCTCCATCCCCTGATCGCTAAACACTACAGATTTGCTGAGTTTTTCCTAAGCTTTTGCTGAGTTTTTGTTGAGTGTTTGTCGGGTTTTCCTTGAGTTGAAATTTTTGGGCTTGCCGAGTACTTTGCGAGTTCGAGTCTGCAAACTACGAGGATGCCAATGAAGTTCTAGACAATAATTTCAGCATTGTGCGATTGTGAAGGTGACCTTTCCACAAATAAATCCTTGTCAATTGTGGCTCAAATTACTCCTCTAGTAGAAAAGAACTACTATAATAAATAGATTTGAATGACATTGATCCTTATAATAGCCTTTGCAATCTCCACTTTCAAGGTGTAATGTTGGAATTGTGTCTTAAAGATTTAGACCAGTCATACTTGCAACTCAAACATGTTGAAACCCAACAAAATTAGCTTGGGATGACTTAGATCAGTAACCTTTCATTGTACAAATTGCTTCAATGATTGAAGCAAAGGCATCATGTCTGTTGAAATCCTTGGACAGATACACAAATTTCTTCAATGATTGCAACTTGCTACAGAGATACACAAATTTGGAAGACTTTAAATCACATGTTAATTCTCAAACCATGGTAAGCAAATTTTGTGCTTAAAATCATAGTTGGTAGACTCTGACCTGACAAAAACTCGATAACCCAAAATTTTTGGCTCGACAGAAAACTCGGCAACTTCAGAAGTTGCTTAAATTTATTTAGAAACACATTTTTTTTCAAATTCGATGATAAAATGAATCCATCGAGTCCATAAATGAGTACAAAAGTGTTTTATATTAAATTTGATTTATTTGAATAGAAATTGAGTACAAAAACATCATAATGTGGAATTTGATGGCTGATACAATAAATAGCTAATAAATATTATAATTTTATGATGGTTGTTTTTGAAGATCATTATTGTAATTCATAAATTCATATTATAGAATACATTTTACATCTTCCACTTCCTTAATCTAGTGAAAACTTGGGAGGGGTTGGGTTCGAATTCTGCTGCAACTCTTCTTTCAACATAGAAGGTTGTGCCTATGGCTTTGGTTCGACCTCTATCTTGCTAGTAGATGACAATAACTCCATAATTTTCATCCAATTTTATAGCTCTTGTTACACCTATGTCCTCCATTTCTTGTATCTTAAAATAAAAAATCTAATCTTCATAAAACAAAGGTGATTTTTCATCTTGCTTTGTTCAATCACTAGAAGGATCAATGTCATTCAAATCACAAGCTTCTTTGATTTGTGTTCTACTGTGTGAAACAAGAGATTGTATTGTACAAAGACAATCATTGTAGCATTTTTGAGTTAATTTGTTCCATGTCTTTATGTGGATGGTCTCAAATAATCTCCAATTATGCTCATAGCTGGAGACAATATAAAATTGACATAATGTAGAGGGCTAAACTTTGAAGATTTGGGGCATTTGCAGCCCAATTTATCCACCAATAATTTACAAAATAATCTGCGAAAGAGTTTGTAAACAAATCATATATTATCAAATTATCAATAGTAAATTTGAAATTTGTTAAATGCATGTGACTTATGATGCAAAGACTCCAATTTTCGTTACTTGGTCACTATGTGGTTCCTTCAAATGACTAGTCCTGAAGAAAAGAGCTAACTCCTAGTGGTCCTATAGTTGTGCAATTTTTTAATAATGAAGTCTCTCACTTCAACCTAGGGTGTCATCCTTTGAATGTAAGTTTTGAAGCCCTTCCTAACATCTCCATTATAATTTGAGAAGTTATTCCAATGGTAAATTATAGGGTTGAGGAAACACCTTGCTACATGGATGGGTTGGAGGAGCAATTGTTCCACTTACTATCAATGATCTCCCAAATGGGATAAAATTTAAGCATTATGCTTTTGTAAAAGTCTCAAATGGACTCTTACGCTCTGTTCACAACCTCATAAATTATATCCCATCAGGTTTTGATTCCCATTTACCAAAAAAAGAACTCAAGCAAGGATTTCAACACTTAAATATACAAAAGATTAAAGATACCAACTTACAATGACAAAATAAAATGGAAAAACAAAATAAATCAAAGTTGAGTTTACCTTCATGATCTCTATAGCTCTTTGTGCAAAATGATTGTTAAAAACTATGCTTGCAAGTCTTTATTTGGACTTCATTGATCATGGCAAGTTTGGCCATGCTTGACTAATAAACCCTTGTTTGAAAGAAGTCAACAAATCAATAACATTGTTATGCTCTTTTCATCATCAACTAATTTGTATTAACATCCTCCAAAAGAAAGTCAAGGCAATGTGTTCCACAAGGGGTTAAAAATAGTGACCAATGCCTCTCTTGAAACAACCTTCCAATAGTCACCAATGTTGTTGTATTCTTAGCCACTTTCTTTGTGCCCAACTCTTTAACTTCCTCCAACATTAGAGTCAATGTTTTTACACTTTTTACTATGTCATAGGCATCAACTAACTTAAAAATCACCTCTCCATTTAATTTGCCAAACAGTTAATAATGACATGTTTCTTTCCATCTATCCATCTGAAAGAATAGTGCAACCATATTTTTGTCATTGTTTTCTTTTGTACTTCCACTACTATTTTTGTCTCTTCAGCTGCCTCTGTGAGCAACATACAAGTTCAAAATTTTAATTTTTAAAAACAAAATGGCTATTATTAATCAAACAACATTAATTTAGCTAAATTCACTTAAATTACTATAAATCAACATAAATTTACCAAGTTCCCAATTAAGTATTTTTGATGTGCGTTGTAGTCTCTTTTAACAACTGTCAGAGAAATACTATGTTGAAATGAAGGTTATTGAAGTGCCAATTTTTTTTGCATGTCTTATCTACTTGTTGACCTGATTTCTTGTTGCATCCTAAACCTTTCAATGACAGTTGTGCTTGAAGCATGGTTTTGGGTACAAAAAAGCTATATGGTGTGTGTGTAAGCATTGACGCTCTACTTGAAGTAGATGAAGTGGATGCCACTGTGTGGAACATGCACGTGTCTTTATTTGATTTTGTTTGCATTTGAAAGCCATGACCATCAGCTATGGATGTTGCTATGGTTGCCATTGTCTTCTCCCTTTGTAATTTCTTTTCTTTTGTTAATGCAAGGTGGACATTCATCTCTCTTTCTATCTCTTTTGTGGTGTTGACATAACTTATGTCAAAATGGACAAGGCGATTTATGCCTCCATGATATAGGTTTTGTTGCTTTATGCAAATAACTATACCAATTTGTACCCCAGTATGACACATTTCAAAGCATAGACCATCTCTTGTAGGACAAGTACTTGCAATCAATATTGAAAGGGTTGAGTGTTTGCTGGAGCCTGATCTAGAAGCTTCTCTATTTTCCATTGAATGTATTCAACCTACATGTACAAAATGGATACATGATAATTTAATTTTATATTAAAAAAATTAACCTAAATTCTACATATATGATTAAAATAAACATAGATTTAATCTGAAATTAGTTTAAGTTAAAATATATTAGTTTAATAACTATAAATTAAATAACATAACCATTTTATTTTTTTAAGAAGTTTTAATTGACGAATTCATTAATTGTTTTTTGGAAAAAATGATAAAAAATGGGTTATGAATTCGAATCTTAGAAGTAAATTTTAAAATAATACTCAGTTCTAGGAAATAATGAATTGTTTTTAACTTGCAAATTATATTTTAGTATGAAAATGAATTAAAATGCTTTCCAACAAAAATAATATGTTTTTAACTAACTTGTGGTTCAAAATTCTTCAATTTTACCCTTCAAATTTGCCAAAATACCTTTCCAATTTTCTCACAAGAATGCAAGTATTTTGTGCAAAATGGGAGGGGCTTGTATGGTTATAAAGAGGAGAAATGCATGTTTCCTCTGTGTTTTTTCACAACTTTTTCCCCGACTCACATTTTATCAATAGCTTGCAAGTTTTTCACTCAAACTTGTCAAGTTTCTGACAAGTATTCAACAAAAAATCGATGAGTACTCATAGCTCAAGTTTTTTGGGCAATTACTTGTTCAACTCAAAATTTGGCAACTACTCGAGTACTTGTTGAGTTTGTCAACTATGTTTAAAATTTACTCTAAAACTATGTCGCTCAAATAATGAGAACTTAAATTGAAACAGTAATATTTGGATATGCTATTAAAAATATTAATGTACACAATATTGGACCCAAATTTGCAAGTATCTTGTAATTAAATTTTATATAAATAGAATGTAATGGAATCCATTTGTATTAAAGACATTCTATATGCACATTATTGGAGTCAAATTTGCAACTATCTTGTCATTAAAGTTGAAAAGAAATAGAATATATTGGAAGACATTGTATATGCATCAAATTAAAATTAGAGAACTAAAAAAATGTGCATATTAAGAAGACAAGTGCACTAAGAATCTAACACAAAGAAACTAAATGAAGTGCAACTAAAGCTCCAAGTTAAGAATACAATTCATTGACATTTAGTTTGACTAATTAATTAACTAGTATGACTAATTAATCAACATAGTCCAATGATTGGTAATTCCCAATCAAAATAGTTGAGCTAACTTATGTCAACAACTCACTCAAGTCTCATAGTTAACTAGGTGCTTACCTCAAAGAAGAGTAGCATGTCCCACACAATTGGGCATTCTTTCTACACATAAATGTGTATCTCCTTGTTGGGTACAAGTCTGGATTTGTTGACATCAGTAGTTTGGTGTCATCATGAGAAACTTTGGTGTAATTGTGAGAATGGTTAATAAATCCCAATCAAAGTAGTTGAGACTAAGGTACATGAAGAACTTGCTTTCACTAGTGTGGGGTCATTGTGGAAAAACTAAGTGACATTATGAGAATGATTGATAAATTTAGTAGTTCAAGCTAAGTTACATCAACTCATTGAAATCACAAATAGTTATTTATAAACTAATATCAAGGAAAACTGGAGTTTCTTATAGCATAAAGCTTTTCACATAGTTGTGCCCAATTAACATTGATGTCTTTGTTATGCACGAAACAAGATTACTAGTATTGTTAGTATCAAATCATTGTGAGAACACTACTTCAATAATTGAAGGGCAAAATTCTTCAACCAATTTGTGAAGAAATTGTTTGATTTAAAGGTAAAAACTCTTAATTAAAGGTAACAAGTCTTTCACTACCTTTATGGGATATATAGTTCATCACCATAACATTGTATATTTGGAAGCAAATGAGGACATTTCTTATGAATAAATAAGTCTATATCAAATGCAAACAAATTGACAACATATTGATTAAAAATTCAATCTTGAGAAAGTACCTAACTGAAGAGTCCGATTCCCCTAGTGATGAATGAAGAAAATAAGGTATTGCTGATTTATTGGCACTAGTGTACCAAGATTATAAAAAACCTAGCTAATCAATTGTAAACAATTTCCTTTATTTTGATGTAATAATGTATATGGAAGAAAGTGATCCTTCTAAAATTACAAACCTCACTTATTTAGTTGGATGACCTCAAACTCAACTTAAACAAGATATATAGGGAGCACTACATACATAAATTATCTTGTTTTTGATAATATAAGTAGGGTAAGAGCCTTGATCCCTTGTAACAAAGAAAGCAACATTAAAAGAACATCCTTGAACAAAAAAATCCTAGTGGAGGGGTCCCTAACATTGAAACATGACAAAAAACTACTGAAATAGGATCATAAGTCGACTAAAACTAACAACCGAGAATAGTAATAAGAGAGTTCATTGTACTAGTATCTACTAACACTACTCTATCTAGCATATTAAAAGTCTTCACAAAAATATCATCCAACACCACTAAGCTAATAGACGTATTATAAGTCTCGTAAAACTCCATCTAGTAACACAAAACCAAACCCAAAAAGAGATTGACCAAGACCATGATCTAGTTCAGTGATGTAGTCAAGGTGTCCAAATTAACCTTTTGAGGGTTTATGTCTTTCACTCCTTTTCTATTACCTGTCTTCTTAAGCTGCTTCTTTATCTTGGATTTCTTAGTGATGAAACCCATCATTGCTCTATTCATAATGTCATCTGTGATGTGGATGAGAGATCCGAGTGCCTTTTCTATGCCCAAACACTTATCATTAACTATTCTTTCATGATGGTCAAGTCTCTCCATAATATCTAGGGAAGGGGCCTCCTAGTTATTATTCTCTTCCCCAAAATCCTAAAGATCTTGCTTCTCAACCCCCTCATCGAGGGGTATCTCAATTTCCTCTTTATCAGAGTCCCCATCCACATGGTCATCTTTCGAATCACCCAAATCCTCAAAATTCTTTAATGAGGCCATTTCCTACTCTTCTCATTCTTCTTCCCCCTCACAACATTCATCTCGTCTATCGTCCCCTTCTCCCAAATTATCTTGAGAAGAAAGCATATCTTCTTCCAGCATAGCAATATTCTTCCCTTTTGAGTGAGGGTCAAAAATGACTTTGGATAGCAAAGTTGACTTGTAGCTCCCTGACCTAGAACTAACCTCCTCAATCCTCAAACTCTTATCTTTTTCCTTTTTGTTGTGTTCAACATATTCGAGGATGGTGATAATTACCCTTTTAGTAGAAATATGTTTATTGGGCTTCTTCCTAGAAGTGCTAGGGACATCAATTGAGGTTTTTCTTTTTACGAGGGTGACCATAAGGAGTTCATTGACTGGTTGAGGGGATGACCTACCATTCCCCTTCATTTTCTTACCTTGGGAATTAAGTGGAGTAGGACAATTAGTAGAAAACTCCCCCAAAGTGAGTTTTCTAGGCACAACATTAAGGGCTTGCAAAGAAGGGGAAGGATGATAAATTTGGTGTTTAGGAGGCATAATATTTCTATGAGGGTCCATGTCAAGGACATACTTGTAAAGAGCCATGACAAGGCCTTGGTGAAGCGAAGGGGAAGCTCCTCCCTCATTGCTTTGTTGTAGGGATGAGAACATTTTAAAAAGGAATATTAATCTTTTCTCGGTGTCTGACATGGCTCAACAAAGGAAAGTGATAGCAATGCACAACCATAAATCTACCCTCTAGAGTCAAATAACACATAATATGTAAACTAAAAAGGGCATATGGGAAATGAAGATTTATCTTGTCATAACCATTTTGAAACCTCTTCAGTTGTTCCTCGTCCTTGAGGAATTTATTAATGAAGCTCTGATATTTCCCTAAGCTTTTCTTGGCAACTCTCATCCCTGAGTTCTCTAGGTCTGTCATGCCCACAATTATTTACATAGAGAGTAAATTCCTAGCTACCCACTTTAACCCTCCCTGCAGACCAGGAATTTGCAAATTTAGAGGTGAGGGTGTAGTTATATCCATGCATAGCAACACAAAATAGGGCCAAGCCAACAACCACTGACAAATCCTAAAGCTTCACATTCTTTCTCAAAGCTTCACAATTAACAAGATGAGAATGTTTTTGAGGGCCTCCCATTGCAATAGTATAAATTATGTTCTCACACCAGATACTACGAGGCCTGATCAACAATCCTTCATTGAAAGTAACCATATATAGGCCCCAATTAACAGTCCACACTCTTAAAACAGACTTTGGCTGGTAAACAAAGAGTGTCTTTTCATAATTAACAACAATTATTTCCTTTCTTTGGAAGGTATAATCCTCTGTAGCATATTGATCTAGCACATTTAATTTTGACATGCTATATTGATTCTTACCAAATTTCATTTTTTTCCCTCATGTGTAAGGCCCATATAAAGGAATAATAATCTAGGATTATAAGATGGGCCTTAACGAAATTGCCAGAGTATGACAAAATAAAAATGAGGGCAATAGTCATATCAATGTGAGGGGATGTACACATACACATCTTACAATAATTACAATCCTTGATAAAGCAACCAATGGTACTAAGAGGGCTCCATGTAATCCATATTTTACTGTAGGTTGAACTCCTCATCTATTCATACTAGCCAATGGTCCACATGATATTCGTCATCCTGATTACCATATTCGCCAATCACCAAACAAGGATTAGATTGTCTTGATTTCATTTGAAATATTTTCTTAAATATTTGGCAGGACTATGTCTCTATTCCAACGACTCTGATTTTGAATGCGGAGGCCCTCATTAGCAATGAAACCCACCACCATGTTTCCTTCCCAATAGACATGCTAAATTTTGATTTGCATGAAGCCCTTGAGAGTCCTTAAAAAATCACCCATCAGAGTTCTTATCTGTGATGACCCTTTGATCTCCTCTTTAAGGATATCAATAAATAATTTGGAATCACCCTCAACTTATACCCTATTAAATCCCAAATCTTTAGCTAATTTTATTCCTTTCCAAGTAGCAATGATCTTAGCAAAGTTGTTGGATTTGATGCCCAGATTCATAGCCATATGTTCAATTAGCCCTTCTTATGATCTCTTAGAATTGCACTAGCTCCAGCATTCTTTAGATTTCTTGATGTTTAATAATGAATTTTAGTTGGTCTATACATGTCAATCTGGGGGTGTAAACTTGTGAGAAGTGTCATGACTATATGCCAATCGAAGGGATGAGAGTCATGAGATGAGTGGGGATGAATGCAACTACAAAAAGAAATCTATTACAAATCATAATGGAATTGGCAACAAGAATTGTCACTTCCTGGCGATAGGATCTATTCTTTCCTATTCATGTGTCAGGAACTATGTAGAAATTGCAACAAACCCTAAAACAATAACTTTAACACAAACCGCAAAGTTAAATCTAAAACATGGAATCCAATTCAAATTAAATAACAACTACAAAAATAATAATAGCTCTAATATACAATATTAATATAAACCTAAAATTAATCAAACTCTTATTAATAGCTGTTATATACTCAAAATTACATGTATCAAATAATATTATAAACCTAAAATTACAGTAGTTCCAATTTACAGACTATAATAGTTGTCTACAGTATTTAATCAATCCAAACAATATGAAAATAAGCAAACATGACCAGAAAGAACAAACATGTTTATACATTCATTTGGTAGCTGTAGAGTGGGCGCCCTTCCTCCAAGCAAACAGATTGAGGAAAGTAATTAGAGAACTCATAGACTTAGCTTAGCATAAAATAGCACTGATATTATATTTTTTTCTGATCTCCTTGTCTATTACATAAGCTGGCTTATATAGCCCTTTTACATATGAAAATAGAACATCTATTTGCTACCTACGGTTCATAGGCTTATGGACGCCATTTATTAATCAGTTTTAGGAATGAATAAAATGGCTTGCATCCATTCTTTCAAAACCAAATCTCTAACAAAAATACTAATTAGACAATGATTGTAGGCCATCTTCTACCCACAACTTAAACAGATAAAACATGGAGAATGATTCTTTGATAGCTCAATAATGAAAAGGGTCCATGCAGATATTGTGGAATAAAATGATTCGAAAGATCCATGAAATGTATGCAGATTTTATGGAAACATGTACGTGTATCCTTTGTCCTCCTTTCACAGCCTTGGGAAGAAGTATCCAACTGGCAGCTATGCCAATATTGTTTAAGTGCATATATAGATAGCTGTTAATTCCATCATTTAGTGACGTGGAAAGGAAATATAAACAAATATTATGGAAGAATATGATGAGATTCATGCATGCATATTCACATGGATTTTACATCCCTCCTTTATAGGTACATAAGACTTCAACAATCTTGTAATAACAAGAGCTCAAATAATTTGTTTACTAATTTATTTCCAAATGCTCATTAATGAAAACAATGTAATAATATTTTCTCATAATTTTATCATAAAACTATATTAAATACTTATGTATTTCAATCACAAGCAACATAAATGGTATGATTTAATAGAAGAATGGAACATAAAAATGGATATAGATGTGTGTGAGATAGGTGAGAATATGGCGTAAAGTGGAACGAGAATAACTCTCATCACAACTGTTTAAGTTGCACTTTATCCACCTCTGTTATGGGGTCTCCTACAGTGTTCATTCTATTCAACTTCTTTGACTAGTTAATCTTATTAATGGCTTGAGTTAAACCCCAAATTTGTTTGAGTTTCAATTCCTGTAGGTTAGGCATATCTTTAAAGGCACCAAATGAAGCGACATTAATGTTCTCTGTTATTTGGTGTTTTATGGACATAAAAACTTCTTTGTCTAGCTTAGAGACATCCCTAAAAAAATTGTTATTGTGTTCTTTCCACAGACCTCAAGTAACCATTGGATGAATTTGTCTCCAAAGTTCTCTAATAACAACATGTTTGAAGGGGTAGAGATATGAGTCTATAAATTGAGATAGAGAAGCATGGAAAGATCAATCAACGAAAGTCAAGGGCTTAATCATAGACCATACTTCTAAATCATAGGGGAAATGGAAGAATAAATGATCTATACTCTCACTATCTTGATAACACAACACATCTATCAACAAATTGGAATCCTTTTTTATTCAAATTGTCTATAGTAAGGATTTTATTGTGAACAAGAATCCACCATAAACAATTGATTTTAGGGATAAGTTTAGGAATTCAAACTTTCATCCATTCCAACTGCTAAGGTCTAAGGAGAGGAAGCTCCATTAAGGAATAGGCTGACCTGACAGAGAAATCACCTGAAGGATTTGACCTCCAAACCCATTCATCCTCTTTATCTTGATCCAGAATGTTGGCAAGTTGACTATATTGTTATGATTTAGTGTTGTCATTATGGAAACAAAGTCATATGGAGTTTTGGAGTTAGCACACTTAGTCACAAGATCAGAAAATGGCTAAGTATGGAAGACTGGACAGTCAACAAAGCACCAGAGGAACAGAGCATCAACGCATGTGCGTATGACCAAGTTATGGCATGCACCTTTGAAGTTAAGCTTGTAAGTATGTAATCATGCTAAGTCTAAGAGCACATGATCAGAAGAGTTAGTATGATGAAGATACATCGAGTTGAAGAGACACAGATAGTGAATGGTAGAACATAACAGAGTATAGAGCCGACTGTTGGTATTTTGGTTAGCGATTATATTATTGTTTTGTAAAGGCTATGTGCCTATTGTATTTAGGTTATAGACATGTTAATATAATTGTATGTAAGCATGCTTGAGCCAATTCATTTGGAAGAGTTGTATGTAATAGGTTGATGGACGACCTAGCAATTAGTTTTGTTAGCGCATATAAATAGGACATACGCCTTTGTAATTAAGAATGTGATGAGAAAAAGAGTTGATAGAAAAAGAGTAGAAGGATGCGAAGAGCAGTTAGAATGTTGTAGTGCTTTACAAGAGGCTAAAGCATCAGCGCACAAAAGGAATTGATCTGACAAGCAATGTCACATCAGCAGTTCATCTTACAGATATAGTGTGTATCCGAGATCCAGAAGGTTGTAGCCTTCACCACTTGAGCAGTGAGCTCTAGGACAGTGTGTCCCCACCCCTAACAGGGTTATTGTAAAAGACTCCTAATAGGGTCCGACCCTTGACCAGGTCACAGTACTAAAAGTACTGTAAAGATCAACTCCTAACAGGGTTGTAAGATCTTCTAATAGGGATCATAATACACTAGTGCAGTTCTTAGTGGGTGTCAATTCCCATCGAGGTTTTTACCTATTTGGGTTTCCCCGTAATCATATATGGTGTCATGTGTTATGGTTATTTATCTTACTTGCATTAATATTCATTTCAATACTTAAGCAATTAAGTTAAGTTTCAAGATATCAAAAAGTAATAATATATAGAACACTAATTCACCCCCCCTCTCAGTGTTCCCATTCCTAACAATTGGTATAAGAGCTTTGGTCCTCTAAAGACAAGTTTAACCACTTGAGGAGATCATGGGTTCGAAAGAAGTGAAACATCTGAAGAAGAATCTTGAAGCTGCTCTGGAAGACCTTGACAGATCTAAAAAAGAAATTGAAGAATTGAAAGAAAAGGTTAGTGGTTCTCAAGTAGTCATCAAGAAAATGAGAAAAGATTTGAAGGATTGTTCAAACAGTGACTTAAGGAAAATGGTCAAAAAGATGAATGAGGAAAACACATCTCTGAAGGATCAGATTGAAGGGTTGGATGAAAATCTATTTAACAATCAAGAAGCCTATGAAGAACAGGTCAAAGAAAACAAGCAGTTGGATGAAGAACCGAGGCAAGAAAACATGAAAATCTTGGAGTTAGAGAACATCAAGAAGCAAGTGGAATCTGAATTGATTGAAGCTAAGAATCATATTGAAAAATTGCACACAAGCAAGGATCTAATAAAATCACAGTTATATGCACATAAGATTAAAGGAGATACCTCTGGTATTCGATTCAATGAAGCCCAAGTTCAGATTGATGCTATGCGAGATAGAATGAAATCTCCTAAAGAACCTACAGAAGCTAAGAAGACTGAAGATCCCACTGAAGCTAAAGAAGAACCATCTAAAGATGAGCACAAACTAGTAAACAAAACTTGTTATGCCTGTAACAAGCATGGTCACATAGGAAGAGATTGTAAAGAGGTAAGACCTTTCAATGGTTACTGTTATTCAGGCAATAAGTTTGGTCATAGAGCTATGAATTGTAGATCAAATCAAAGAAATCAGACTTAGCAAAATCAGAGAAGTCATCCACAATAGAATATCAGAAGTCCTCAGAACATTACATGTCAGATATGTAATTCTAATGATCACACAACTAGACAGTGCAAATTGGTAACCCACATCAATGCACTGAGGAATATCAGGCCTCCAGTTATTTGTCACTCATGCAACAAGGCTAGACACATCTCAAGGTTCTGCAGATCAAAAATGCAAAAATAGGAAAACCCTAAAAAGTTAGAAGGATCAATATTGGATGAAGCAGGAGAAGTCAAGTTTGTGCAAGCTACAGAAGATGCGAGCTTGATTTGGAAGGAAGAGAAGAAGGATAATGTTGAAGAAATAGTTGAGGATGCATCCGCAATGGACGCACCTCCTATTTATGGTTAAATGATCATCATGGTCATAGGGGGAGCTAGATTAGCTCTAGACCCCTGTGCGGTTGGTATACTCAGTCTCAGTGTACGTGCCTTTGAATATAACTGTTTGGAGACTAGTCGATGCAGTATACAAGAGCGCACTGCCTGATCGATAGCAGAAAGGAAGATTGGAATTATCTATGGGATTTTGTGTTTACGTGGCAAGCATTAATGGTGAAAATTTGTTTTTATAGTCACTGAAGTTCCTTTATCCACACATTTACATTCGAATTCGAGCCTTTGGAGAGCACATGAGAACTAGCAGTTAAGAGTTGAAGGATTACAATTGGTTTATCAACGAAGAAGTTAGAAAGTTGGTTATGAAACCCTTGTTTAGACACGAAGGTTTAGAATTCATTTGGAAACCTATATAAGCATGATCAAGTGAGTTATGGCCACTCTTGTTGTATTTGATGTTGTTGAAAGGAAAATATATGTATTTAAGAAACATCTATTCAAGTCTACCCTAGATGATTTGGAAGGAGCATTTTCTAGGACTCCTATGGGAGTTATAAACATAGAGGACATACACGCATATATTTATTGCAAGAAGGAACCTGTTGGAGAAGACAGGATTAGGTCGCACCTAGAAACCATGATGAATCCAGACAAAACATTCATTGATGAGTTCGCGCACCTAGAAGACAACCCTATTATTGAGTATGCCACAGCTTATGAGTTCTACGAATCTGAATGGATAAAGATTCTATTAAGAAGAATTCATGATGACCTATTCTGGATAGGTGAATTCCTAATAAGAATTACTTTTGATCTCATTCATGAGATGAATGGATTACCCAAGACAGGTGCCATTCTTCCTGTACGCAAGGATGTCAGGAAACTGGTTGAGAAGGCTTGCAAGTCTCGTAGTGACAAGAGTGGAATGATAATTGAACCTATAGAAGAGAAAGACATTAAATTGATGTCTATGATACTTGGATACAAGTTCCAACATGCTAACATGGTCAATAGTTTGTCTGCAGCCACTATTCTAGCAACCATCAGGATTGTGAAAGAAAATGGTGAATTCAACTTGTGCGAGATCTTGCGCACATAGTTGATGGACAACATAAGGCCATCAAGCATGAAAAGAACAAGATATTCAGGTTTGGGTCACTGATAATCTATATGTACTTCCATATAGTTGGTAAAGTGTCAGATCTTTATCTAGACAAGACTGTTCCCACAGTGCCTCAAATTTCATTCAAGGCATCATCTGAGAGTACTTTGAGAGATTTCATGGAATTGGAAATCAAGACATTTAGGATAAAGATGCAGAGAAGGTATAGGATACCTGAGAGCATAGTTGAGAAGTATAAGGATAGTATTTGCTTCATGGTAGAGACATACATTACTTGCATGGAAGCTGTAGAGACAAGGACTAAGTGGATCCATCCATTTGGTTATGAAGTAGAAGAAAATATTCTAGAAGCATATGCACAAGTTCGACTGTCAGCGTCGAAGGATCCAAATGAGCCAAGATGGGGCACATATGAGGAGAAGACTAGACAAGTAGATGCAGTCTTGAACATTGCTGCGACCAAGAGGAAAGCCTCTAAGATCACCTCTGAAATATTGAAGATTCATGATGTGACACAAGTTGACCTGGATAAGGCAAGGGAAGCCAAGATTGCAATGCAACTTGAGAGAACACCCTCTTCTGAAGCAAAAATAGAGAATTCTGATGAGCCCAAGGCTAAGAAGGTTAAGATGGCAGAAAACACCCCTACGCCCACATATACAATTGATTTGGAGTCGACACCACCTCCTGAGTATAGAAAGATGCCTAAGAGGAAGAAGGAGACTAGCGCAAGCCATCCATCCTCTAGGACAACCAGAAGTCAAATGAAGAACACTCAAGCACCTCCTAAGGTAGGTTTCAGACTGAGTCTTCAAGTATTGAAAACTAGGAGAGTTGATGAAGGAAGAATTGATCAGATAGCTAAGTTCTATGAAAAATATAGCGAGATTGATAAATAAAAAATTCATAGTATGATTATCCAACACATGATCAAGTTCAAGAAAATAGTCTTGGAACTTAAGACAGTGATTCCTGATCAAGTATGGAATATACTTGACTCCTTGAAGAGACAAGCTATAGAAGAAGACTTCAAGATAAGGGAGAAGATACTAGAGGAAAGCCTTCCTGTTTGTTCAATTGATGAGAAAACATTGTTGTTAGGATTGGTGAAACCGCACCTAAGAACAAAGCTAAGAACTCTATAGATAATAAATAAAGACTATGAGTTGGTAGCCAAAGAGACTAAGAAAGAATTTGAGAAAATGTTCTTGGATAGGAACATGTATCCACCTACTGCGCCTGTAACCCAAGCTCCACTTAAGGAAGGGATAGCTATAGAGGTCACTAATGCACTTATAACAGGTCTGCATGACTCAGTAACCACAGTGATAGTGTCTACAGATGAAACAAAGTCTACGCCCATGCCTAGAACACAAAAAGATGACACAATAATGATTGACAATGTGGAGATATCAATGGCGGCCATTGACAAAGACTTAGACAAATTTGAGGAAGCCTTTGTGAGTACAAAAGAGGTAGAAATACTATGCGGTGATAATTCACCTAAGCAACAAGAAGACACGCTAATTGAGGATCTAACAGGACAAGAAGAAGAAGAGGAGAAAGAAAAAGAAAAGGAGAAAGAAGAAGAAGAGGAGAAAGAAAAGGAAAATGAACCAACAAATGAACCTTATGTTGAAATTCCTATAAGGACAAAGATAGAAGTGATGGACAACACACCTATCACTCCTATGCCATCAACATCATTGTTGTCAGGTTTGACTCCTGACACAACTAGTCTAGACTCATGGGGAGAAGAAGAACTAATCAAGTCAGTGTGCTTGCAATGGAGAAGGCCAAGGAGAAACAAGTGATGAGAAATCCATTATTTTCTGAGTCAGTCAACATCCTGAACAGTCTACTGCTAGAAGAGAAGAAGGTAACAAAAAATCATTCAGTAGAGGATGTCAGTACCATCCTGACAAGCTTCAAGGCAAACTTCTCTATCCTAGAAGAATCAACAACCAAAGTAGCAGAAGAAAAGTACCTGAAGAAGAGGCTAAGTGAATTAATAAGTAACTTCGCACTTGACCTTAACTCTCTAAAGGTTGGTCAAGTCTTGTTGAAGGAGATAGCAGCTAAAGACAGAAAAATCATTGCTGACTGTATGGATAAAAACAAATTAACTGCAGACCTTTCAAAGAAAATTTAGGAAGATGAATCTATGATAGAAATAGTAAGAAAATCTATAGAAGATCCCTCCACATATGTAAATATATGTAACAATGTCTACCAAGGACAAGTGGATAAAATTGAGAAGGCAGAGCAAGAAATAGCCAAGATAAGGGCTAGGCAAGCATAATTAAGACATGCATTTGCGCCCTCATTAGATGTGCTAAATTAGAATATCAAGGAGATTAATGCCACAATGGTGACATATGATCAAGGTTCGAGTTCAAATTTGGAGAAGATGGATAAGTTGACTTATGCTTTGTACGCTCATCTTGAAACAGTGAATGCACTGACGACATTTTGGTAGCAAGAGATCCAGAACTTGAAGATTGCATATCCAGATGTACTCACTGTATAAGTACTTGTAGATACACCTTTTTGAGAACCTTTGTCATTAATGCCAAAGGGGGAGTAGAGTATATGGCAAGAGAATATGGAGCAGCATACATGATGTAAAAAGAGAGTAAAGTATATAGTATAAGGGAGATATAAGATATAGTATATGTTAGAAAATTTTGTATAAAGATACAGTTAGTAACTTTGCCATATTCCTTTGTTGCCATTAATGACAAAGGGGGAGATTTTTGGAAAGTTGAATATACTGTTATGATTTAGTGTTGTCATTATGGAAACAAATTCATATGGAGTTTTGGAGTCAGCACACTTAGTCACAAGATCAGAAAATGGTTGTATGGAAGACTGGACAGTCAGCAGAGCACTAGAGAAACATATCATCAACGCATGTGTGTATGACTGAGTTATGGCATGCACCATTGAAGTTAAGCTTGTAAGTATGTAATCATGCTACGTCTAAGAGCGCATGATCAGAAGATTCAATATGATGAAGATACAATGAGTTGAAGAGACACAAACATTGAGTGGCAGAATAGAACAGAGTATAGAGCCGATTGTTGGTATTTTGGCTAGTGATTATATTATTGTTTTGTAAAGGCCATGCACCTATTTTATTTAGGTTATAGACATGTTAATATCATTGTATGTAAACACTCTTGAGCCAATTTATTTGGAAGCGTTGTATGTAATAGGTTGAAGGCCGACCTAGCGATTAGTTTTGTTAGCACATATAAATAAGACATGCACCTTTGTAATTAAGAATGTGATGAGAAAAAGAGTTGATAGTAGCAGAGTAGAAGGATGCGAAGAGTAGTTAGAATGTTGTAGTGCTTTACAAGAGGCTAAAGCATCAGTGCACAAAAGGGACTGATCTGATAAGCAGTGTCATAGCAACAGTTCACCTTATAGATATAGTGTGTATTTGAGATCCAGAAGGTTGTAGCCTTCACCACTTGAGTAGTGAGCTCTAGGATAGTGTGTCCCCACCCCTAACAAGGTTATTGTAAAAGACTCCTAACAGGGTTTGACCCTTGACTAGGTCACTGTACTAAAAGCATTGTAAAGATCAACTCCTAACAAGGTTGTAAGATCTTCTAATAGGGATCATAATACACTAGTGCAGTTCTTAGTGGGTTTCAATTCCCACCGGGGTTTTTACCTATTTGGGTTTCCTTGTAATCATATCTGGTGTCATGTGTTATGGTTATTTATCTTACTTGCATTAATATTCATTTCAATACTTAAGCAATTAAGTTAAGTTTCAATATATCAAAAAGTAATAATATATAGAACACTGATTCACCCCCCCCTCTTAGTGTTCCCATTCCTAAAAAAGAAGAGAGGTGTCTCCTAGATAACCAATAATATCCTCAATACTCCTTTCCCAATTTTCTTTCCAACCATTCCTTAACTATTTTTTTCTAATCAATTGTTCTTTGATATTAATCCAAATAGGTTTTCCACTATTCCAAGATATGTAGTCCTAGATATTCTCTCCCACCAAGGTGCCACAAAAAATCCATTAAGCCATCATTTGTAATGGTCGAGGAGAGAGTTCACCCCTCCAAACATCCCTCCAAAAAAATGTATCTTTACCATTGGCCACAACCTTATCAACACCTCTCCTTAGCACATCCCTGCTTTTAAGTAAATTATTCCAAATAAATGAACCATAAGGAAAATATTCCTCATGTAGGAATCATTAGATTTATTCCCTTTAAAATATTTAGCCCTCAAGATGGGCACCCAATCCCTAGAACCCTTGAGAAACTGTAATGCCCCACCAGGAAACCTAGGAGAATTTAACCTAAACATGTCACTAAGTTTACAAAAAAATAAAATTCTTAAGTGTTTACAAATAATGATGATAACAATGCATAAGCAATACAATCATAAGATATAAACAAGTACATAAACACAACTCAAATACAATTAACAATCCTCAAGAGTCCCATGACGTAGAATTATGTATTACAAGTTAAATATATATATTAAGAATAATTACAATTATCTCATATACAAATGAATTAACAAATACATCCAATACCATAAGGTATACATAATGATACAACATCCTCTATACAAGTCATAGGGTATGTCACAAAAATCAAATACAAAATATAATACAATATCTGCAACTCTAAAGCACTAATACAAGATATAATCATGAATATCAAAAGATAGGTACGAACAAGCCTCCAATGAAAAAGAAGAAGGTAACAACAACAAGTATCATCCAACACCGCTATAGGAACATTGGTGTCTCAAATGGTAAAAGAAACACTACCACCCGACCTCGTGGAACCAAAGGTCCACTCCCACTGTGCTGAGGAGATAACAACAAACCCCACTCGGATAACAAACTTAAACAAAAATAACTAAGAAAAGGTCCTGAATGCTTTCTAACTCAAAAGGTACCACCAACTAATGATAAAGAAAATATAATAAACAACATAATACCAACACTTACCAAAATACCAAATACCATAATATCAAACAAATACAAATCACCAAATAACACAAAACAGACCACCAGGTAATAATGAAATAATAAAGATACACCACCACTAGAGGAAAATGTAGAAATCTATGGAGGAGACTTAGGCTACAACTACGAGAGTGTCATCACATGACCATCTACTTGAGTTATCCTGAACTGGTCAGACTGAACCTTGGACCCTCAAGCATTGAGTTACCTTGGACTAGCCACTCTGGGCCTCGAACCCTCAATTCGATCCATGTGGAACTAGAATACCCTCTCATGAAAATGAAGAATTCTAATCATACCTACTCTCTAGGTATCATCCCATTCCCATCCTTAGCCTAAATAAGCACTCAAGGCATAGGCAAGGCATAATCTCTAAATTATCTTTTTAATAAATTCTACAAATTTAATTACTATGTTATCATTTGTTAACAAACTTACGATAGGTTATCCAGGTACTGACCACTTTGGGTCTCAGACCCCTATTGTAAGCCACCCCCTTAAGATGCACCTATTTAACCTCCCCTAGGCTCACAAGTCACCAATAATCAAATAAGTCTCATAAAAATATACTAATCAAATTCTAGTCCACAAAAGATATCAAGGACACACACTGGTTCTCAAACCAAAACGCCATAATCACTCTCTCCAAGAGTTCACATAACATGATCTTAGGTCTGAACAAGGTTGGGCAGAAATGATCGAAATAATATAACATCATAATTCATAACATAAGAAGACATATACAACCATAGAAGACAACTCCCAAACATCTGGTCAACCAATTCCCAAGTCAAATTAAAACCCCCAATAATCAATAAGAATATAACAAGGTCCAACAAAAATATTTCAAATCAAAACTTCAAACACTTACACAAAAACATGATCCCCTTAAAGAAATCCAATTAATTTTAAAACATAACTAGTTCAACTATATTTGCATGTCTGTATAAGCATGCAAGTAAACATATATAATTATAAATTCTAGTTGACTAAAACAATCATCTTGTTGACTAAAGTCCATTTGACTACAAAAATATTCATATAAATGTCTCATACAAAACTATATATTTAAATAAAATCTCACGCATATATACTTTTTAAATAAGTATTTAACTAAAATCTCCATGCATATCAAAACACCACGTATTTAATAATAAAATAATATTATTAATTTTCTAAATATAAATAAAATGAAAACATTACTATTAAAACCCGCATGTAAAAAAATCAATTGATATTTGTTTATTAATTAATTTTTTAAAATAATTTTAATTCTAAAAATTAATAAATAATGATAAAAAAATAATAATTTTAAAAAAAAAAATTAAATCAAAAAATTAATAAATAAATAATTTTTTTTTTTTTGAAGTCCGAAAATTAATAAATAATAATAATAAATTCAAATAACAAAAACCTTTAAAAAACAAATACACATATCTTTTCTCAATTGATTTCTTTAATGGACAACTAGGGTTTCAGGCAAAACTAATTTCTTTTGAATATGATTTCACATGTAATTTCAAATTTAATTTTCTATGCAAAACCTATTGAGAGTAAAATATCAATCTTTTCTAGGTAAATACCCTAACTGAGAAAATTCACACAATTTCTTAAAATTTCATCTTAGGTTTTTAAACCACCAAACTGAATACCAAATCTAATTTAACATCAACTAATCCAAAATTTTATAAAAATAAAATTAATTTAAAATAGAAACCCAATTCTAATTTCATTCACATATACAATTCCAGACACGAAGCAATCAATCTTTTAAAAGAAAGAATTTACAGAATTAAGGTTTCAAACCCTACCTCAAACAATGCCTGAAAATTCGAAACCAAGAAAGATCTAATTCACCCTTCAAAATCCAAGCTTTCTAACAATCTTCTAACAATGCCTATAAAATCCAAGCTTTCCAAAAGTCTTCCAAATTCATTTAAAAGAGCTCCTCCAAAACCTGATAGACGTACTGAAAATAATACCCAAAATCCCTACATAAAGAAGACTCATCCCTCTTAGGGTTTCTAAAACATGCAAACCCTAAAGCATAACTCAACTCTCTACTTAGTTTTCATCAATCACTTGCATGATTCCAATCACTTAATAATAAAATAATGTACTTTAAGATTATAATTTCTAACTCAACTTTTAAGTTTAAATTCTAATTCAATTTTTACTTAAACCAAATGTGCAACTTAAATTGCATATAATTACTTAATTAATCAATAAATACTTTAGCACATAAATAACTATGCAAACTGATAAATTGAAAAATAAATAAATCAACTATGCCTTTTAATTTCATATTTGGATTTAATAATTAATTAAACCCTTTTATTTCAAATTTAATCTTTTAATTAACAACGGTATTTAATTCACCTTAATAATTAAATATTCTCTGTATCTAATATTTCCACATTCATAAAATATAACTATTCTAATTTCACAATTAATCTTAATTTAATTATTTAAATCAAATAATCAACACAAGCAAATCCACTTAACTCACAAAACACAAAATTCAACAAACTCCATATCAACCAAACACTAAGGAAGGGCTCACGAATTCATGTCACCTTGACGAATTTGGATGGGTAGAAATAGATACTTGCCCAATATTTAGGACAATCAATGGCTTGGGTTGGGATTTGGATTTGTATGTTATCTCCCCTCTCTTACCATTGAGATTTTGCGATAGGGCACGTTCATCCTGGCAATTCAGGGAAGTTGATGTTCGGTACCTACAAACTTGCATAAAAGATGAGCATGTACATACATGTATAAATATAAACAAGCAATGATGGGGATCGACCGATCGTGTGGATCTCGCAAGCAAGTAACTACGACTCTGTCCCTCAACCACATCAGACACATCAAACATAAATACAAAACATACACATCAACCATACACATGCAAGTATGGGATCAGTAAAACTATAATCATCAATAATATCCTAACATATAATTCATCATCCTAAAATAATCATAACATATAGAAAATTAGACTATGGGAGGGGCATTACAAAAACTACCATATAATCTTGGAAAGAAGGACCTTATCTAAGAATTATAGAAGTAGAAGAGATAGGAGTAAAGGTAGCAGCATAAGGGCAAGGAGTAATAAAATAGGATAATTGAAAGTATAAAGTATAAAGTTAGTCGGTACTTAGATAAATTTATCTTGGAAGATCATGCCATTCTAGGATAAAGAATTAAAAAAAAGACTGCACGGGGATCAAATTTGCTGGATTGTAGTAAAGGTGCACCTGCCTTGGTTTAGCAGAGCCAAAAGTGCAGGAGAGTTTGATCCTCTTAAGGATTAAATCTTGTTTGTTGACCAAATCAGTTGTGGAGTTTGATCATAGAAATTGGCATAATCTTAAGATTCCACAATTTGTTGATTTGGGAACTAACATATTGGCGACTCCGTTGTGGATTGGAAGATAAAAGATATTATCTAGAATATTTGGCATAAATACGTAAAGAAAAGTACTTTGCTAGGGAGATAAGTAGTCTATCTTTGGGAAAGAGTTAGATATCAGAGAGCTGTCAAATTTAGAAGGAATTTGTTGTAGCAAGATTGAAGAATGACTTTGCAGGTGGAAGAAACTCAGAAGACATAATTAAAACTTTTCCATATCAAGAGGTGGTGACTGTGAACATAGAAGCAATACTTTCAGTTGTGAAAGCATAAAAATGTATCAACATATGCATCCACATACAACTATAGATGCATCCATATTATGTGATCAATTAGGGTTACATAATGAAAGGAATTTTAAAATTGAGAGGTATAAAGAATTTGATTTCTGTGGCATCAATGGGTGTCCAAATAGCATCCAATATTAGATGGTGCAAAGGATGAGTCAGGAGAGAAGCACTTGCAACAATTTAGTAACTTGATGGAAGACTATGAAGTTGATCATGAAGATATTGTTATGAGACTCTTTGTGCAATCATTGAAAGACGAGGAAAGAGAGTGGTTTTAAGACCTACAACCATGCATCATTAGTTCTTGGGATGAATTCAAATTAGCTTTCATTGATCAATTCGGTGAAAGAATTAGTGAATCATTTCTACTTAGAGAATTCTTTAATGTTGAACTTAAGGAGGGTGAATTGATACCATCTTTCAATCTTGGATTTTAAAAAATAGTAAGAAGACTTCCTGAAAACATGAGACCTAATAATGCACTTTCTTTGTGTATTTACTTCTGTGCTTGGGTGCTTTCGATGAGGAAATGAGTTATAGGCTAAGAAATGAGGATCTCGAAAGTCTCATGAAGCCTTTGAAATTGTAATAAACATAGGGAAAGTTTCAAAGTATGGAATGTCTAGAAGAATTAAGCCAGAAAGGAGAGCCTCTTATATAGGTAAAAAGTACTATCCAAAGGTTGATAATGGTATCTAAAATAATTATTAGCTTTCTACCCCACCCTATAATTCATTTTATGAGAGTGGATATTCTCATTTTGAAACAAAATTTGAGCCAGGATACAATGAAATATGTTTGAATGTGATATATGTGCCTCTAACAATGGAAATACCTCATGTACATACCCAAAATTGTGTATGAGAAACAATCTGACATGTACATGTTAGATACATATGAATATGAGTTTGTTGTCAGTGATCAAACATCATTTGGCAATACAGATTATATTAAGTGTCAAATTATTTATCATTGAGATACTCATAGTGTTTACCCTATTGAAAGCAATAGAAAAACGTTTTCAGATTATGGTGATGATGCATTTGCAAGAACACATGGGCAGTCATGTGATGAGAGTAATTCGGGTGAAGCACTTGTGGATATGAATACTTTGAATCAAGTTAATTTATGTCATAATAACCAAAATAGTGGTTACGAATTGGATGGAGATTCATATGCATTAGGAAATATGTTTCAAAATGAGATGACATTCAAATATAATAAAAACATGCATTGTGAGTGGCAAATTGGAGAAAAGGTATATGTTTTCAAAAATAATTTTCAGATTGCTTCTAACCCATTATATGATCAAATAATAATGGAGGATTATATAATGTCTTGCCAAGGCATGTCTGAAGATGATTTTTATATATTTTCAAACCCACTATACAATAAGGAAGAAATGTCTCTAGGTGGCACAAATCCTACATCAGATTGTGAAGATAACTCATGTGAGGCTGGAATAGAGTCACATGTATCATATGAACATGATGACAATAATAATTTTATCGATGAAGATGAAGTTGGTAAGGACATATGCTATGGTTAGCATATGGAAAAGATATATAAATCTGAAAATAACTTTCAAATTTGTTTAAAATCATTAAATGGTAAAATACTAGATGAGGATCAAAGAATGTTTTGTCATAATGTAGATAAATATTTTTTTTTATAAATTTGTAAATCCATTATATGAGGAAGAAAAAATGTTCTCAAATAATATGGGTATTGCTTCAGCTTGTGAATCATCTATATGAGGTTGAGATAGAATCATGTGTATCAAATACGAATATTGCATCAAGAGAATTGGAAGATGTTTCAGCTCGGGCTACTTCAAAAGCAATTAATGTGATATAAGTCTCAGACATGTATACTATGAAATTTGAAAAATCCTCTAATGTTGTGGTGCGTGATCATGCTGATATTTTTGTGCCCTATGTGAAAGGGAATGATGTTGAAACTTCTCATATAGCATCAAGTCATGAGTTAGAAGGGGATATGTTCTTCTGTACATTAACTAGTAATAATTCAAGAACAACAAATGGTTATGAATGCAATATTATCCTTAGTCAAGAAGTTGTGAGTGCATGTATATTTTCCAATGCATTCTCAAACCTAGGAAATCTTCTTGTAGGGCGAGCCGTTCATAACTTTACCCCCCACACACACCTGCTAGAGTAAGCTAGAAGAATAGAATAATAATAGGGGCACCCCCCCAATAATAATTTTAGATTCTAGTAGGAGGCTAGAATAATATAATAGGCCGGGGCTCCAGCTAAAATAGTTCTAGAATCGCCCATAGCCCTTTCAATATAGGGGTTGGGGCCCCCCTCCTGCTAAAATAGTTCTAGAATCGAGCCCTTGCTATTATAAGGACATGAATAGTCAAGTTATCGCCCATTAGAATAGTAAGGAGCAACTAGAATTGCAAGCTTATCCATAGAATAGTAGGGGCACTGCTCGACTCGGTTCTAGCAAGCTTCTCGCCCTCAAATTCTATGGGGCAGTGGGATCTATCTGAGCACGATGTGGTGGGTTGAACAGTGACGGATGGAGTCGTATCCCGGTCCTCCGATAGATCATAGCTCCAAGGGAGAGAAATAAAGTCTGGTCGACGTTTGGTACGTGCTTTGATACGACATCCATAGCTGAGCAGTGATCTATAGCTAGGATATCCGGATGTTAGAGTCGTTCCGTTATGATTGGCGAATCGAACAAACATTGATGAACCACATGCATCTTTTGTGGAGACCCATATAGAGTTCAATTAACCAACTATCCTTATTCCCAGTGTGTTTCCTCATTGTTCCGACTGACATCTCATTCGGAATCTGGTATCCGATTATGCGAATCCCTCTACTCTACCACCGACTAGCTATTCTGCCATGAATGCTAGAATCTTGGGCCTGGGGGCTCGGGGGCAACTACCATTGTGAATTTTCCCTTTCCTACCGTGGCCCATAGAATAGTAGGGCCGTGGGCAGCTCGGCCCCTAACAATAATATATTATTTGAGGGGCCCCCAATTGTTGTGTAAATTCAGAATTGTGTGGATAGGGTGCATGCGATTCTGAAAATAATTTTAGAACTCAAATACAACACCTTTTTCCAATTCTGTCAAAGAGCCTTCATTTGGTGAGTGACAATGGGTATGATAAAATAAAGTGCCATATGGAGTGTAGGTCTGATTTGTTTAATGGTCATGGTCTTTTCTTGTCATATGATCATAATATTTTTGAGTATTTTAAAGATTTAAGAACTTACATGGATGGAGAATATGACAATGGTATCGACTATAGAAAATTGAAGAGAGTTGTCAACATGTTATATCAGACAGATTTCAGTGATAAATTCATATTAATCTTGGTCCAACATGATGAAAATCGAGTATATGATAGAGGCAAGCATTGGTTTTTCATTTTGGTGGTCTGGGGCTACCAAGTTAAGTTTTTACTTGATTTTTAGATTGGAGTATGCAAGGATTTTTGAACTGAATGGATTGACACCTGGTCTACATCTACCGAAGCTTACTTGGACTCTTGTTATGCCCATAGGGGGCATACATCCCTAGATATAGCCACTATTGGAACCCCAAAATTTGGCAAAATTTAGAGTTCCATATAATGAGAAAACCAGAAAAACCCTAAAAAATACCCTCCCGAATCCCATGATCAATAAGTGTATTCATTGTTCAATATTCCTCACCTCTCATAAATATGTATTTACATTCACATTCAGGCCCCCAAAGTCAAATTCTGATACATCTATCAAGTGACAGGTTTTAGGGTGTGTAATAAGTTTACAAATTACATATCATAACTATTTCAAAATAGCCATTTTGAAACTAAATATTTCAAAACCTATGGTCTTTCTTGCCAATCCAACTATTCCTTTCAATTGTCTATATAACCATGTATGTCTTTATCCATTATCATTATCCTATGACCTCATTTGATACTTTTTTGAAACTAATCCATTTAAGATTTATTCAAAACATAGCTTACAAATTGTAAAAATCTACCAAAGTGCTCCTTTGTTGAAATTGATATTTCTTGTCCAGTTGATTCCCATACCAAATTGATTGTTCCCTGCTATTATCTACGCTATAGAGAACCCCTATGCGAATTCCCAAGAGCTTTGTTCCTCATTTGATATTTTTCCAAGGGTTAAAACAAATGGAATATGTTAATTTGTTATCTAAGAAAAAGTACGAAGTTAGTCAGAGACCCACTTTAGAAATTTATATTTCTTGGTTGGTTGAGTATTCTATTAAATGGATTGGTCCTTTTGATTCTCCATATAGAAATGTGCTCCTATGCCAAGTTTCGAATTAGCTTGGAATTGGCATTTACTATTTCCGATTTCGTCGAATCTTCAGTTTGGGAGTGCAATATGAAAATAGAATAGGAAGATGTAAATGCTCATTTTGCCCAAAATGAGCATTTACATCTTCCACTTGAAAAGGTGAAATTAGAATTTGAAATTGGAATTGGAATTGGGGACAAAGCAAAATTTTAAAATTTTCACGTCTACAATTCATTTTTTAATTTGTGTGGGGAGGGATTTAATTTATTTTTTATTTGTTTGGGTGGTTTATAATTTTGTTATTTATTCAATTTTTTTCAAAAAAACATTCAAATTTTTTGTTGAATTTTTTTTCAATTTTTTTGACGAATTTTTTTGTCGATTTTTTTGTTGAATTTTTTAAAAATAAAAATAATTTTTAATTTTTTCTTGAATTTATTTTCCAAATTTTTTTATCAAATTTTAGTTGTGATCAGTGATTGTAACTTGGTTTCCTGCCTAAAACGGTCTGCGATTCCATTTTAAATTCAATTCCATTAATAAAAATGAATTATTAAATTAAAAATATTAAAATAATTTAAAAAAAAAATCGTACTCAAATTCCAATTCCAGTTTCAAAAAGTGGAACCAAACGGTCCAAACATAATCCGGAAATGAAAAATTGGATTATCAAATCCATGATTTGACCATTTCCAGCATTTGATCAAATCCAGCATTTCCTAATTCCCGCTACCAAACGGGCCCTTAGTTTCATATGTTTTCAAAATCAAAAGTAAAAGTACTATACAATGTTTTATCAGTTGATTTTTCAGAAAACATTTGGAGGTCCTCTTTGACAATGAATAACTTGCCCTTCTAGATGAATTTTTTAGAACTATTTGTTGTGTTGTACTCCTTGGTCAGATGTCTACAAGCACGTCCATTGTCAAAATTTTATGAAAATACTTGATCAATTTTCTAAAATGATTTTAGATGCAATTTATTTGATTTGGCGAGATTTTAGAAGATACCAAAATTTATATCAATTGATTTAAATAATAATGAAGAAGGGAAAATATAAGATTATTATCTCCTAGACAAAGGCATACAAAGATATTTAAAGCTAATAAAATCTACAGCTACAAAGAAGAATTCCACAACCATACCACTTCCTTTGCCTGCATTAAGACAGATGAATTTTGTTGCATTAGTTTCTAACTGACATGAATGTGAACTATACAATCACAAACAAAGTACCTGAATTATTTGCCGTGTTATTCCACGGAGATGGTATTTCATGAAATAAGTAAACTGGGAAAAATTGGCTGGGTAGATGAATGTAGTACAGATATGCACAAAACACCTCTATCCAAAGGCCTTGGAAACTTCTAAAAAATATGCAGTCAACAGACTATGGCAACCACATCACAACATAAGACCTTGAGGCTAGCAGAATTTTGAAAATGCCTCCCACCCACTCTGCAACTCCCGCCCATGCCCATTTTTCTGCAGCAGCGGACGACTCCCGTCTGGTGGCCCCAACGGGATTTGGTTCTTCTACTGTTGCAGATGACTCCCGTCTGGCGACTCCGGCAGGATCTGGTGGCCCCCGTTCTTCTGCAGATGCTGGTTCGTAGACTCCTGCCTACTCTGCTGCTATTGCCCCTTCTGCTGCGGTTGCAGTTGCAGACCCTTTCCCCTTGTCTCCTGCAGGCCCCAGAGGCACTGTTATTGTTGTTGCTCCCTCCTCTACTGTCGCGACTGTGGATGCCATCAAGGGCACCACTGTTGCCCCCAGGGTTCCTCCTTTGCTGGCGTCTGAATAACTCACCGTGGAGGCTCTCTTGTAGGGTCTTGAAGCCCTCATTGCTTCTAGTTCGGCACCCGTGCATGCACCTGGTCCTGCATTGGGGAAGTCTGCTCACAATGCCTTCCTAACATGCAAATTTTTTTTGGTTGAATTGTAAGAGGAGACCATATCAGAGATCAATGTCACCGCCTCTAATTTCTCTTCTCACGGACTGATCTGCAGATTCAAGGGTCACTAGCCCAGCCTGCCAGATCTGCACTCTTGGATTTCTAAGCATTGGGAGCCCCTTGTCTTAAGTAAAATCCATATTTTTCCTTTGGCTAGGGGTTTTTTTGTTGCCAAATTTGAAAATGTTGTGGATAGAAAGTCTATCCTTTGTGCAAATTTCTTCAACTGGGATGACCGCTTCACATTGATGCTGAAACCTTGGCATCCTGACTTCTCCCCATTCTCTGAAGAGTTTCACAAAATGCCCATATGGGTTAGACTGCCTAACCTTCCCCTTCATCTCTGGGTTGATTCTCTTCTCAAAACTGTGGGGGATGTTTTAGGTGATTTTATCCTGGTTGATGAACAATCATTTGATTTTCTCCACTCGACCTTTGCTTGCATCCTAGTGGATTTAGATACTTCTAAAGGTCTTCCTGTTGAGATCAAACTCTCTACCCCTGGAGGCCATTGTTGGATTCAACAATTGGATTATGAAGGCCTCCCCTTTAGATGTAGAAGGTGCTTCAAGACAGGTCATCTTTCAAATCAATGCATGCTTCAGAAAGTTACTAAGATCTCTTCTTGGTGGTAGGGTGTTTCTTCTCAGCACTACATGGTGGAGAAAGTGTCCTCTCACTAGAGTTTTTCACAAGTGGTGGAGCAGGTTGGCCCTATGTCATCTCCTCTTCCTCTGATCTCTGATGTTGGTGCCAAGGGTGCTACTGTCCCTCTGGAGCAGAGTCCCAATCTGTACACAAAACAAACACCTAGAGGTCCCTAATACCCCTTCTCCAACATACAAACCAGGATTCTGTCAAAGAGTTCCCAAAACCCACAAGACAAGATTGGTTCTTCAAGACAATCTTCTACACCCTTATAATATTAATTCACACAACCCAACCCTATCAATCTAGGGATGAAACCAGGGTTTATTCAAGTTTTAATATCAATTCCCAATGGAATGGAACACCAATCCTACACCAAACAAATTTGGAACACAATTTAGACACCAATTCCCACTATAGGGCTACAAGGAGAAAACCTGAATTCTTGAAGGCAACCTACTTGGAACTCCACCAAACTAAGTCTTAACCACCCTCAAAGGTTTCATTCAACCTATCAACAGTACTCACCAAGTTTGGACCCTTGACCAATCTCCAAACTCCTGCTGTCCTTAAATCTCCCCTAGGCCTAATAGGGCTAATAGGTCAAATTAACAAAGGAAGTGTTCAAAATACTTGTCACCTTCCAATATAAACTATTGGAACATCTGCATGAAAGAACAAAACCACTAAATCCATAGATTTAGATCACTATTCCATCCCTGGGCCGAGTTATGTCTTCAAACCCACAATTTTGGACAGTCACATAGAGATGCATGTCCACAGGGTTTAATAATTATTCCCATCTCCATTGATCTCTCAAACCAAGACCTCAAGAATCCTATATTACATCCTCCCTCCTTTCTTTCCACTAGGTTTTAGAAATTTCCCATGGTGGAGCCTCTTGGAAGGAAGAATTCTCTCTCAAAACCCTAGGTAGGGCCTTCCTGCAACCAGTGAACACTCAAAGTTGTATAATTTTTGATCTGTGTCGAATTAAGATCTCAAACCAATTGCATAATTCTTATAAAATGATGAACCAACTTCTAAGGTCCTTCAATGGTGCATGTGAGACTGTACATGTCCGTACAACACAAAAACACAGTGAAATTCTCAGGAAATCAAATAAATTTTATTGAATTCAGATCACAAAACTTCTCCAAATCTTCCAACATGACTTGGATCAAAGTTTCTCATAGGTTTATACATTCCTCAACCAGTTCTAACCAATCTGAGATGGTTATGACCATTGCGATTAAAAAATTAACAACTTTTCAAAAGTTGCTTAATGCAACATTGACAACATTGACAACTTTTGCCGAAGTTGTCAATTGCCAATCAATCTTATTAAACTCTACCCTAGACTTCCACCTAGGACCTTAGATAGATTAAAATAAACTTATTTCAATCTTTTCTTAGGCCAACTAGACTATCCTAAACATCTAGTCTATTCTAGCCCTTTATAACCAAATTGTATATAAATGGTCAAGATAGACACTTAGGTTTATAACCACACCTAATGTCACCTTGCCTTACAAAATAGGACTCTATTACATCATTGGATTCAAGATCCAATCAACATCTTAACCCTTCACACTAACCTTTCAAGTTTGTTTCCTTTGCTTTGCTAGCAATGGATGAGTTAGTTCCTGTAGCAATGGATGAATTTAAGGGTGCTCCTGCACCATACTCCTGGGGTGCGTTGATCTCAAGTCCTCTTGAGATGAGGTCCTACAAGGTTGAACCATGCCTCTGAATTTCTACTTCATCCATCCACACTGATTCTTCCTCTGGGCTTCCTTGCCATTTCACCAAGTACTTCTTGTAGACATTCTTCCTGGTCCTCTCGATGACCTTTGCATCTAAGATCTTCGCAAGCTTTCTTGGTTCATGAGGAGGTATTACTGCAACAACTTCTTCAAGTTCCTTTACCTGCACATCCGATCCTGCATTCACATCACCTTTGTAAGGGGTTAGATCAAAAATATTGAAAATAGGGGAAATACCAAGATTGGATGGCAACTGAATCTCATATGCATTCAGTCCATGTTTCTTCAAGACTAGACAGGGTCCAATCTTCTTCATGAGAAACTTAGTGTGCTTTCCCTTAGGCAACCTTTCCTTCTTCAAGTGTGCCCACACCCAGTCTCCAACCTACAACTATACATCCCTCCTATGTTTGTCTTTGGCTTGCTTGTACTTCTCTACACTCTTCTCAAGTGCCAACCTGACTGAATCATGTATCTCCTTCATGCTCTCTGCAAACTCTTCACCATGAGCACTAACATGAGTGTTTGATGGAAGATCTTTGAGTTCCAAGATGCCTCTTGGACTTTGTCCATACACAATCTGAAAGGAACTTTTCCCTGTGCTTCTATTGATTGAGTCATTGAAAGCAAATTCTACATGTGGTAGGACTGAATCCCACTTGTCTCCATATTGCTTTGTCAGGCATCTAAGTAGATTGCCAAGGGACTTGTTGACAACCTCTGTCTGCCCATCCGTTTGTGGATGATAGGCAGAGCTGAAACTCAAATTAGTTCTCAACCTTTTCCACAAGGTTCTCCAAAAGTGGCCAAAAAACTTCACATCTCTGTCTGATAGTATGGTTTGGGGTAAACCATGAATCCTCACAATTTCCTTGAAGAAAAAATTGGCAATGGATGATGCATCATTTGTACTTTTATAAGGGATAAAGTGGGCCATCTTACTGAATCTGTCCACTACAACATATATGCTATCATATCCCTTTTGTGTTCTAGGCAAACCCATGACAAAGTCCATGCTGCAACTCTCCCAAGGCCTTGTAGGAATATGTAGGGGTTGATATAACCCCACATTTGTAGATGCACCCTTGGCCCTTTGAAAAATAGTGCATGTCTCCACAATCTTCCTCACTTCAGTCTGAAGTTTGGACCAATGATAAAATTTTCTCACCTGTTTCAAGGTCTTGTCCAATCCAAAATGTCCTCCCATGCTACTTGCATGCTTCTCCCTAATGATGTTCTCTCTCATGAAACACTTGGAGATACACAATTGATGTCCTTTGAACAATAGGCCATCTTGGAACAAGTAGTCTACATACTCTACATGATAGGCTTTAGAAAAATCAAAACACACTTTATAGATATTTTTGAAATCATCATCATCCTTATACATGTCCTTCAATGAGTCTATCCCTACATTTTGAAGTTGGATTTGTTGCACAACTAAAGATCTTCGGCTCAAAGCATCTGCCACCTTATTGGCAACTCCCTTCTTGTGTTTGATTGAAAAAGTGTAGGCTTCTATTGATTCCACCCACTTCATGTGTTTGTGGCTTAGTTTCTCTTGGCTATTCAAGAAACTCAAGGCTTGATTGTCTGTGAAGACAACAAATTCCTTAGGCAGGAGGTAATGCCTCCATTTCTTCAATGATTGGACTAAGGCATATAGTTCCAAATCATAAGAGGAGTATTTCCTCTTTGCTTCATTCAGCTTCTCGTTGAAAAAGGCCACCGGTCTACCTTCTTGGCTTAAGACAGCTCCTATGGCTAGGTTTGATGCATCACATTCAATAGTGAAAACTTTTTGAAAATCAGGGAACACAAGTATAGGCTTTTCCATTACCTTTTGCTTCAGCATTTGAAAGGCTTCTTCTGCTTCTTTGTTCCACACAAACTTACATTTCTGTCCACCCTTTATGGTCTCAAGGATTGGAGCACACAACTAATTGAAATTCTTGATGAATTTTCTATAAAAGGATGCAAGCCCATGAAAGCTTCTAACTTCAGTCATTGTCCTCAGAGAAGGCCAACTTAGGATGACTTCTACCTTCTTAGAGTCCATCTTAATGTTCCCACCTGCAATCACAATCCCAAATAGACAAGTTCTTCCTGCATAAAAACATATTTATCCAAATTTATAAAGAGCTTTTCTTCATGCAGCCTCTTCAAGACCAAATCAAGGTGTTCTAAATGTTCCTCCTTACTCTTGCTGAAGATAAGGATGTCATCAAGGTAGACAATCACAAATTTTCCAAGGAATGGCTTTAGCACTTCATTCATGAGCCTCATGAATGTGCTAGGGGCATTAGACAGACCGAAGGGCATCACCCTCCATTCATACAAGCCCTCATTGGTTTTAAAGGATGTCTTCCATTCATCACCATCCCTTATCCTGATTTGGTGATAACCACTCTTCAAGTCTACCTTAGAATAGTATCTTGCACCTCCTAGGTGATCCAATAGGTCTTCTATTCTAGGCATAGGAAATCTATACCTAATTGTGATTCTATTTATGGCTCTAGAATCAGTGCACAATCTCCATGTGCCTTCTTTCTTAGGGGCTAGAAGGGAAGGTACTGCACAAGGGCTGAGGCTTTTAGTGATCAAACCCTTATCCAAGAGTTCTTGGATTTGTCTTTCCATCTCCTTATTTTGTTCAGGGGTCACCTTATATGCAGCCTTGTTGGGCAATGTTGCTCCTAGAATCAAGTCAATATTATGGCTTATATCTCTGATTGGTGGCAATTCATTCAGAAATTCTTTTGTGACAATGTCTTTATACTGACTTAGTAGGTTTGCAACTTCTTTAGGGCCTACTCTCCTCAAAGGATCTATGTCCTTTTCAGACTTCTTGGGTCTGTCATCCTTTGGCAACAGGACTAGGGCATAACAAGGGTCCTTATCCTCCTTCAAGTTTTCAAAAACTCCTTTTCACCAACAAATAGAAATTTAGAGTCTTTATTTTCATCTGAATTTTTAGACAGGGGTAAGAATGTCTCCTTTTCTCCCTTATAGGTGATGGTGTAGGTGTTCAACCTTCCATCATGATGAGCCTCCACATCATATTGCCAGGGCCTCCCAAGGAGTAAATGGAAGACATCCATAGGAATAATGTCACACAGCACCCGGTCTTTGTATTTTCCAAGTTGGAATTCAACCCATGCTTGTTCCTCTATGACAGTGTGTTGATTCTTGGTGAGCCAAGACACTTTGTAGGGGTTTGGATGTGGTACCCTTCTTAGCTTCAACTTCTTCACTGCTTCCTCAGACACCAAATTATCAGTAGATCCATTGTCAATCACCAATCTGCACACTTTGCCTCCACTCTTACATGTGGTCCTGAACAAACTTTTTCTCTTTGGCGGTTCTTGATTGCAAGGAGCCTTCAGTAAGGTCTTCCTCATCATGAGTGCCTCTCCTTCTTTAGGTGGTACATAAGAGCCAAGTCCATTGTCTCCTTGGTTGTCTTCATCTCTGACTATGTTAGCCCTCCTCTCTACCTGATTGCTTGCCTTCTCAGGGCACTTTGATGCTAGGTGGCCAGGTTGGTTACATCTGTAACACCTTACGGTTCCTAAACTTCTTCCACCAGTCCTTCCTCTTGATCTCCTCTTCTTCCTCTATAAGAGCCTCTAGAACTTCCTTCCCCAAAGGAGTTCTCTTGACTGGCCTCTTCAAACTTCTTAGAAGTCTGTCCCTTGCCACTGCCTGATCCTCTTCCTCTATTGCCAAAATCTCTCTGGTCTCTACCTTTCCCACCTTGGTCTTGCTTCCTCTTGAGTTTTTCCTCCACCTTTAATGCTAATTGAAAGCATTTCTCAACAGTGGTTGGGGTACACAAACTCAACTCATCTTGGATATTCACCCTTACGCCTTGCATGTATCTAGCAAGCTTGACACTCTCAGGTTCCACCAATTTAGACTTCATAGCAAGCCTATGGAATTCTTCAGTATAGCTTGAGATGTCCATCTCCTTCTGCTTTAGACCTTGTCTCTTCTTATGAAGTTGTATGGTGGAAGAGGAGGCGGCTAGAAATATATATAAGGCCGTATTGAGTGGAATAACAACTTCGGGGAAAGAGAAGAAGAAGAACAATAGAGGAGAGTTCATACGATAGGGAAAATTGACGGGAAGGATTGGCAACAATGAGAGGAAAAGTTATGTAATTAAAAAAAAAAAATGACGACAAAACAAAACTATGCATAGTGAATAACGTATGGTACCGAAGGGAAGGACATAAGCAGGTAGTGAGGAAAACATAAGCGCCTGGCAGAAAAGAGTATGGGATCAGAAGAAAATCACACAAATGGTGTGTTCCATGGACTTCTGTGTGGGTTTGAAGGTGCTAATTTGGTCTTGGCGACGGGGGCACTGCCCCTCCCCCAAGACCCCGCGGGGGTGCTGCCCCTCGACCCCGCTGGGGGTGTTGCCCCCTAGACCCCCAGTCGGTTCAGTTATCAGCCTTTGGAGAGTGTGACTAGTTGATGAGACTCGGAGCTGCTACATGCATTGAGTGTTTGCATGCCGGAGGTGGAGAGAGCATTGGAGCAAGCCTTTCGAGAGGGGTACTACGCTATGAGGCACTTAGAGGAGTAGGTGTTGGTTGGACGTGAGGCTGTCTTGGTGGATGCACAAAGAGCTCAGGAGGAGCTGCTCACCCAGTTGGAGGCAGTAGAGCAACACTTGACTCAGCGTACCCAGGAGTTGAAAGCAGAGAAGGCAACACAGGTGGCTATCGAGGTTAGATTGGCTAGGGAGACAGTATTGTGTTAGCGGAGGCTACAGCTGATACATGTTTTTGAGACAAGTTTGGTGCAGGCATGGGAGGAATGTGATGTGATGGAAAAGAACTATGACATGACATTGATGGGGAGGGCGGAACTTCATCTTTTCAGGGACGCCCTTCACCCCTTCTTTCAATGATTTTCTTATTCTATGTGGTGTATTTTATCTCCATTTTGTTGTAAGTCACCGGAGATGACTTTCTTTTTTGGGGGGATGATGTTAGCCAGAAAGACTACCTTATTGTATGTACGGGTTATTGTATTAATAAAGTATTATGTCAGCCTCGGTCGTTAGTGACAGAGAGGTTAGACAGTTTCATCATGATGTTTCGGTTGTGGCCCTTCGAGTACTTTATATACCCTCTCGGAGGATGGACACGGGGAGATATTATTGTATGATCACTACGATGTAAATGTACTTGCCAGTCTGGAATGATTAATGAAAGTATTTATCATTCTATGATATATTCTGTGTTCATTATATTTCCTGTACTATGTCTGTGCAATACTAAGTTTACCCCAACGGCCAACATCAGGTATATAGGCTTCTTTCACCAAGGCAACCATCTTCTTCCACGTAGCCACTAGATTCTTGTCCATCTTTACTCTTTCTTCTTGAGTAAAATTCCACCAAGTCAAGGCAGATCCCTTCAACTTGGACTTTGCTATTTTAACCTTTTGATGCTCTGGTATCTCCTCATAGTCAAAGAAACTAGTGAGTGCATCAATCCAATCCATTACTTCATCTGGATCCATCTTCCCACTGTAGACAGGCAGGTCAAGCTTAGTATCCATGGTTCTTCTCTCCATGGACTTCAAGGTCTTCAACAATAGCCTCTAGTCTGCAGGCACATCTATCTCTTCCTCCTGCAAAGGGGATTCTTCATCACTCCCCAGTTCTTCCCATCTAGAGTTTCCACTATGTCCTTGCTTGAGTTGTTACCTAAGCTTTTCCATCTCTCATCTCATCCACTTTCTCTCAGCATCATGCTCTTTCACTACCCTTAGTAGTTCTGCATTAGTCATTTTGTTAGGAAGTTTACTGTCTTCCCCACCATCTGACATGGCTGCAACTTTAGTCTTTCTCCAAAGATCTACTAGTTTCTCTGATACCACTTGGAGCAGAGTCCCAATCTATACACAAAACAAACACTTAGAGGTCCCTAATACCCCTTCTCCAACATACAAACCAGGATTCTGTCAAAGAGTTCCCAAAACCCACAAGACAAGATTGGTTCTTCAAGACAATCTTCTACACCCTTATAATATTAATTCACAGAACCCAACCCTATCAATCCAGGGATGAAACCAGGGTTTATTCAAGTTTGAATATCAATTCCCAATGGAATGGAACACCAATCCTACACCAAACAAATTTGGAACACAATTTAGACACCAATTCCCACTATAGGGCTACAAGGAGAAAACCTAAATTCTTGAAGGCAACCTACTTGGAACTCCACCAAACTAAGTCTTAACCACCCTCAAAGGTTTCATTCAACCTATCAACAATACTCACCAAGTTTGGACCCTTGACCAATCTCCAAACTCCTGTTGTCCTCAAATCTCCCCTAGGCCTAATAGGACTAATAGGTCAAATTAACAAAGGAAGTGTTCAAAATACTTGTCACCTTCAAATATAAACTATTGGAACATCTATAGGAAAGCACAAAACCACTAAATCCATATATTTAGATCACCATTCCATCCTTGGGCCGAGTTGTGTCTTCAAACCCACAATTCTGGACAGTCACATAGAGATGCCTGTCCAGAGGGTTTAATAATTCTTCCCATCTCCATTGATCGCATGTACCAAGACCTCAAGAATCCTATAGTACATCCTCCCTCCTTTCTTTCCACCAGGTTTAAAAAATTTCCCATGGTGGAGCCTCCTGGAAGGAAGAATTTTCTCTCGAAACCCTAGGTAGGGCCTTCCTGCAACCCATGAACACTCAAAGTTGTATAACTTTTGATCTGTGTCGAATTAAGACCTCAAACCAATTGCATAATTCTTATAAAATGATGAACCAACTTCCAAGGTCCTTTAATGGTGCATGTGAGACCGTACAGGTCCGTACAACACAAAAACACAGTCAAATTCTTAGGAAATGAAACAAATTTTATTGAATTCATATCACAAAACTCTTCCAAATCTTCCAACATGACTTGGATCGAAGTTTCTCATCGGTTTATACATTCATCAACCGGTTCTAACCAATCTGAGATGGTTGTGACCGTTGAGATTAAAAAATTAACAACTTTTCAAAAGTTGCTTAATGCAACATTGACAACATTGACAACTTTTGCCGAAGTTGTCAATTGTCAATCAATCTTATTAAACTCTACCCTAGACTTCCACCTAGGACCTTAGATAGATTAAAATAAACTTATTTCAATATTTTCTTAGGCCAACTAGACTATCTTACACATCTAGTCTATTCTAGCCCTTTATAACCAAATTGTCCATAAATGGTCAAGATAGACACTTAGGTTTATAACCACACCTAATTTCACCTTGCCTTACAAAATAGGACTCTATTACATCATTGGATTCAAGATCCAATCAACATCTTAAGCCTTCACACTAACCCTTCAAGTTTGTTTCCTTTGCTTTGCTAGCAATGGATGAGTTAGTTCCTGTAGCAATGGATGAATTTAAGGGTGTTCCTGCACTACCCTCCTTCTTCAACTTGTGTGAGGATGCCCCCAGCGTCTGCGGTTTCCCCCTTGGTTGCTGGAGCTATTTTTGTTCCTCCTAGTTCTTCAGTAAGGCCTATCTCTGGTTCTATCCCTGCTGGTCCTTCTGCAGTTTTTGTCCCTCTCCCTAGCCCTGGCTCTTCGCTTGCTGCCTTTGGGAAGGTTTCTGCTCCTTCTGGTGGCTGTGTTTCTTTTGGTTTGGATTCATTGGTATGACAGAATGCTGCTGCTATGGTTGAAGATGGTTGGATCAAGGTAAAAGGAAAACATTCTAAGTGATCTTCACCCTCTTTCAACATGACCCTTCGATCCCATCAGAAGGGGGCTAAAGGAAAATCCTAATTTTTTGAAATTTTCTTCTGGCTGGGTTCTTTCGGGGCCTTCCTTGAGTTGTCTATTCTAGGTTGTGGGAGCCTATTGGAAAAACCCTCGCATAGGTCTTGACCAGTTTCGTCTAAGTGGGCTGTCCTTGAATATCTTTTGTGACCTTCTTGTAAAGGATTTCAGGTCCCTTCAAAACTTGTTTTACATAATAAAAAATAGACTATGGCAGCCAAATGAGCATATGGAGCAGGATATGCAAAATGTAGGGAAGATGCTTCAGGATCACACCATTCCCCGGCGCATAGAGGAGAAGAATTTATTTGTAGAACTTTTGAAGTCACCACAGATCTACATAACTCAATAATAGAAGTGTTTTTCTGCGTGGAACACAGAGCAGGATATAAAGAATTGAAGTAATTAATTGCAAAATGCCAATAGTGTTGCCATTTCACAAGATTATTATCCTGTTAAATACATGATCTTGCGAATTGGCGACTGGAAACTGTGAAAGCAATAGTAGTGCGATTCGTGAACTATTCAGTTTGGGGATAATTCAGACAACATCAGAATGTTACAATTAGTGTGATTACGAGAGAGAGGCACCACATGTATACCATGCACTAAGATAAAAGATTAAAATCACGACATGACGCCCTCACTAGCTCTGCTAACATTCACCAAACTTGTGCCAAAACAGGAGCATTCAAATCCTTTATGAATATGCACAAATGAATTTGTCGAATGAACTTTGGAAACTTTCAAACAAATTAAATTGGCAGTTGTAAAACTAATTAGCATTCTCCCCACACAGGTGTAAAAGGTATGAAATCGAAAGCTTTTATCAAATAATAATGCAAAACATGGAAACATGGAATGACCATCAACACCCTCGATGACATTCTAAAAACCTTTGCCAAAGCGCGGAATGTGAAAAATAAGGAGACGCTTGCATTGCGGAATAGCGACAGGAGGGTTGTATTTCACAAATAGCGAATGAGGCTAAGTCACGATATGGCAGGAACAGTGGCATGGAATCATAACTATTTGAAATATACCCTTGTGGATATATATGTCGAATGTGGAAGGAGGAAGTTAAAGAGAGTACAGGGTTGATGGTGAATTCCATTGCCTTATCTTTGCAAGTGCCCTCGAAGGACATGTTTACAAAACATGGAATCCTAGACAATGATCACTGTAAATGGACTTGTTGAAAGCGTCATTGAAGATATTGCGAATCCCGCGACCTTTGCAGACATTTTTCCAGCCTTTCCAATATGGAAGTATGAAATCCAACCTGCAGTGTGTTGTTCTCAAATAATCGATGTCTGTGGAATAGTATCAAGACATGGCATGTGTGAGATGTTACATGGAACATCTCACTTTAAAGATATGCGCTGGAAGGATTTGATGAAAAGAGGCTTAGAAATTTGAAAGAGCGCACTTATATGTAATCTCATAGTCGTCGTGACCGCATAATAAGTAAAGAGGGATCTGAGTTATGAGAAAACTTTATTAATAAGGTTCTATTGGCTGGAATTATAGATTTTATTGAGAAGATGCAGAATGTGAATTCGTGGACTTGGCGTGTGATATAAATAAGATGCAGGTTATGAATGAGTCGACCGAAAAGCGTGAAGACATAGGCGACTTTGTAGTCATAGAGGATGCAGGAGAAATGTTTGACAGAATGCCTGTGTGTGCACAGATAAAACAAGAGAATTTTTAATATGAAGAGCATGATGAAATATGAGGGTAATGGTAACATAATGCCTTCAGAAGATTGTCTTATGTAATCAAGACATGCATATGATGGATTTGTTCAGGAGAATCTTTCGAGAAAGTGTAATTGGCAGAGAGAAGAAAAATTCCACAGACAACCTGAATAGGAGCATTAGAAAATTATATGATGGATATGAATGCAAGGGAAATTCTCAAATCCCCCGAGTGAAGGAACAAAACTAGACAGGTTTCAGATCTGGAGGAGGAGTTACTCTCAGACAAGATGTTAGACATACGTGTACAAGGTGGAGATCAAGCAAAGCATAGGATTTATTTAGTAGGATATCTCAGAGAGGCATGGCCTTTGGCAAACCATGATTGCAATGTGTTCACAAGAATATGTGTTGACAAGTTTCTTCAAATATATACATCAATGTCCCTCGGAAGTTAACTAATGAAACAACCTACAAATAGAGGAAGAGCATAAGGGAATTAGGAATGTTGGTGGTCAACATATAAACACAAGACATGGAAGTAGATACTGTATGCACCTTAAAATGGTCACCTAGACTTTGGGCCCCATTTATTCAATTTGTCAAATATCAATTTTCTGAATCAATGTTTTGCAATATTCAAATCAATTTTCTTGATCAAATCATAACTATTTCAATCATTTCAATAATCTCTTAAGGTTTAATCATGTCATCAATAATTTTATTTAATTAAAAGAAATAAATCCCTTTTAAATAAATAAAATAATGTTATTTAATTGAAATTAATATTCCTTAAATGAAATGATGTTATTTAATTAAAATCCATTTTTAATTAAATGATTTTATCTTATTTAATTAATATTCATCTTTAAATTATATAATCTTATTTTATTTTATTAAAAGAGATATTATTCTTTTTAAATAAATAAAATATCTTCTCAAAAGATCTTTTGTGATGGAAAAGGAAATAAATCAAATAAAAATAAAACAAAAATCCTTTTCTTGATTCTTTCAATAAATTTTATTTAATTAAAAGAAATATTCTCTCTTAAATAAATAAAATAACCTTATTTAATTGAAAGAGATATCTTTTAAATGAAATAAAATCTTTTTTAATTAAATGATTTTATCTTATTTAGAATAATATCTCTCTTTTAATTAAATAATGTTATCTTATTTAATTAATAGAGAATCATTCTTTTAAATAAATAAAAAATCCTCTTAAAGCTCTTTTGTGATGAAAAAGGGAAATAAAAATAAATAAAATAAAGAAAATCCCTTTTCTCTCCACACTTTCTAAAAATTGAGCTTTATTTCCTCTTTTTGGATTTATCCCACATTGCTCTTGGATTTGGATTCAATTCCTCAAATTCTCATATAAGGAGCCCTCTCCTTCTCAATTAGGATCCTAGAATTTTCATGTTATTGTTATGCTGCAGGTTTGGAGAGCAATTTTGGAAGAAGCTTTTGAGCACATTTGGAGCTTGGATATTTGAGACTTCTTTCTTCTTGTCTTCTTCTCTCATGCCTCATGGCAATCCATAGTTTAGATTAATATTGCATTCACATAATAGTTTAAATTTATGTTTCCTTTCATTGTTCTAGCTTAATCCACATAGCATAATTAGCAAGAACTTGTAATACTTTCATCTCAATAGAGTAGTTTATTTCTTGCATGTCAATTATCTAGATTAGTTTCATTTACATGCAATAACTTGAAGATCAATGGAGATTAGCACTCTTGCTTCTCATCCTTGAATCTCTCATTTCTTGGTGTACTTGCATGGGTTTAACAAGGTTAATCTGAGGGCCTCATAATACAACCCCTGCACTCCACGAATAGAGAGCTGTGAATCGATATTTGAGAACTCATTATTGAGTCTTCTTGAATGCAAGGATTCACAGAAGTGTGACCATTTTTTATCACACATTTTTGGCGCCCACCGTGGGGCAGAAAAGATCAATTTCTGGCCTCATTCTTGATTGTTTTTCAATTTTAGCATTGGTTCCAGGTCTTGTACGGTCATTTACAGTGTTGAAACCCTATAATATAATAATGGATGGATAGTGTGATGAATCTTCTTTCTCATTTTTTTTGTTTGGTTCATTTTTATAAAAAAATGAATAAATTATGATCATTTTGGTAAAAGTGGGTATTTGCAGATTGGAGATTCTCTGAATACAGTCAGATTGAAACATCTGGTACGGACAAATTATAACGAATCAGGAACTATAAAAATATTTTTTAGAAAGATAAATGACTTAGCTTTCATTTCCTTTTGGTTTGAGTTATTTTTATTTAGATTTGTGAAAGTTATGGGCATTTGAGTGAAAAATAGTTTTTAACAATCTGTATTGGAGTTGCAGGTAATGATTTATTCTTAGAAAATGATTTATGAATGGGAAAAATAAATGACTTACATATTTGGAAACTAGATTCATTAATAGTTTCTATAAAACTTGTTTGGTTTCATTTGGATTCTTTTTGAGAAAGATATGTGATTCCCTAAGAAGGGTTTGGTGTTTTAAATCTGATTTATGACAGAAAAATTGCAGTCTGAAAAGATTATTGGTTGAGGAACCAAATGGAATCATAAGACCTTGTAATTTTTGGAAATGGTAGTTCTTGATGTTGGCTAAAAACTTCATTCTTTCTAGAAATTTTAATATTGTGATTTTATGGATCAAATAAATCAATCTTTAAAGACTGTCTTGAAGACAACAATGTTAAATCAAACTCCTAACAATTGATTTTCATATCTAACCATCTTAGGGTTTTTTTTTCGGATGTGTGCTAAATTCTGGATTGTATATCTTTGGACCTAAGGTGAGTTACTACAATCTCTATAACACTTGGTTTGGGATTAAAAATGAACCTCTCATGTGTTTGGCTTGAGTGTTACACGCTTTCATAGAACACATTTTCTTTTATGCTCTTAATGGAAAATAAACAAACATAGATTTGCTTTCATAGAAGTTTGTGTTTAAGTGCATGCGTGTCTTTTAAACATTAAGTAATTCTTGGTTTCAAATATCAAAATAGTCTTATTGATTAGCAGTCTTAGATTACTTGTGATTGATCTAGATTGCTATTTTGGGTTATTGGACTCGCTAATCCGCCGGCCCCTCATTTCCGCCCTGTGGTTGCAATCTCAGCGCCACATTAAAGGGGAGGGGTCTATAGAAAATAAGCGTTAATTGTTCCACTAGGAAACCTTTCTGTGCTTTCTGGAACTCACTTGTTTTCTAGGTTGTGGACTCGTTTGTAGCTTGTGTGAGGTGTTAAGTATTCCACCTTGTGGACTCACCTCATCTTTGCTCTAAGCGTTAAGTGTTCCACCTTTAGTGCTTTTCAATACTTTTTGATAGAGAATTACTTACTTTTTCATTTTTAGAAGGCCTGCTTGGGGATTTCATCACCTCAAGGGATGACCTTAACTCCCGTGTTCCGGCGGAGTATAAATATCGGGAGGTGAATCCAAAGACACCTCTCTTGGGAATGAGTTAGATTTCACTCTTGGCTAAGCCTCAAAGAACTTTATACCTTTGAGAAGTGAAGGAGGAGATTTGGGTTACTGTCTCCACCCGGCTGTGTGATTTTTGATTCTTCTCATCTACGGATTTGGGCCTCACGTACCTTGCGTATATCGAGGATGCCCTTAAAAAAAGCCATGTATATCCTTCTAGACAGCTTGCTAGGATGTTGTTGTGTTTTGAGTGCCTACTAAAACATTCTCAAGAACATACACAAGTAGCATCTTTAAGGAGTAGCATACTAAGTCACTATTCTTGTTCATGTGCAAGGTTGCTTTGCCCCTTGCTCATTGTTTGAAGACACTTGCTTGCTTGAACTCCCTGATTGCTGTCTTATGTGCTTGATACAAATCCGTTGATATACTTGCTTGATCTTTGAACATCAACAACAAACTGAAATACTGAGTTCTTCGATTCAATGACTTGTCCCAGTTGTAGAGACCTATTCTGTATTTAGGGTTCTTGTGCCCTTGACCTTTTGAGTTAGTGATCCTTGATTCCATAAGAAATTTTGCTTGATATTGACAAGTTAGGAATTGTTCCTGTCAAATAGATAAATTTTCAGACTCTTTGATAACACACTTGGAGAGTGCTAGTAATCTCATTGTCCACCCATTTTCATACATTCAAATTCAGTACTTTGTGTAAGTCTTCCTCCTGATCCATATGTGCTAGGGTATTCACCCAAGAATTGAGCACCTCTGTGGCAGTGTTGGTTTACACCTCTTTGCAACAGTTCTATTTCACCATTTCTCTTGGACAAGAGAAAACTTTTACTATCCTAGTTTGGTATTGATGTTTCCTAGAATTGTCTGTTTGCCTGAACTATCCTTTTCATGTCAGTAACAACAAGATATCAAGTGAGCCACAGAAAGCGACCTCAGATAGTCTTCAACCAACTACCCCCAGTTCAGACTCGTCAAAAGAGAACGAAAAAGGAACCAATATTTGACCAGTCACCTAGGAGTAAGTTTGAAACTTGGTTTGACCCAAAGAGCCATTTTAGTGATTTGAGTACCCCCTCAGCACCTTCCCACTCAGGTATGGATATGAGTTATACCATGACTCGATGGGAGAGGGAAGCTATGGATCAAACCCTTGATGATATCTATGAAAGACACAGAGACAAGATTTTGTTTGGTAATTCCTCTCATGATGCTCAACCTAGTTCCCCCCCATCAGCACTAGGTACCTAGATGCACATCAACGAGCTGACAAGAATGAGAGACGAGCTCACCCAGACCAATGGTCACAACACGAAGACCAAGACAATGAACCTGGTGATGCTCATGTCAATGCAACGTATACCAATGATTTGTACAAACATTCCAGGCCAAACTCTCCACTCCGAACAGCCTCAAGGCATACAAGTGAGAGGCTAAAAAGAATTGAGAAGGAAAAACAAGTTGCACAAAATGAACGAGCTGCAAAAGAAGAAAAACTTAGGCTTCTCGAAGAGGAACAACGAGCCTTGTTGGACATAGAGAGAAAAGCATTCCAAGAGGAGCAAGATAGGCTGTTAGCTCAACAATTAAACACTCAATTCAACAACAGGGGTGCTAACAGTGGAAATAATTCTCCTCCCTCCACCCCTTCCAGAACACCACGAAGTAGAAGGTAGTCACGAACCCCTTCTAGATCTCCTAGTCCTAGAGGAAGAAGGGCCTCTCAGTATGCTCACTATAGGAGGAAAACCCCTCCTAGAACCTCAAGACCACACTCCCAACATGCACATCATGGTTCCCAACATGGAGGTGGTAGCTCACATTATGACCTTGATACTCAAGACTTTATGCGAATGCAACAAGAGCCTATTTTCCAACAGTATGTAGATAGGTATTTGGAACAAAACAAAGATAAGTTCTTGGAAAGTCTAATCAACAAGGGCGCCCGAGTCCCTTATAATTTTGATGTGGACAACAAAATACAAAAGCAAAATCCCTCTCAAGCGGAAGAAATCCGCCAAATGAAGAAAATGATGGAGAAAATAATGCAACCTCAGAGCTCATTCTCACTAGACTCGATTTGTCCTAATCCATTCGACAAGAGTGTGAGTATGAAGGATTTTCCAAGGAGGGTGGAATTCCCTCAATATGATAAATATGATGGCAGTGGTGATCCACATGACCATGTGCGCCAGTTCTATACTATGAGCTTTGAATTCCATCAGGATGACTCCTATTTGCTGAGGTTATTCCCTAGAAGTCTTAAAGGACAAGCAATGGAATGGTTTACCAATATCACTCCCCCTGTCAAAACATTTAGAGAACTTGTTCATAGATTCTTTCAACACTTCGCATATAATCTATCAAGATCTGTTACTATGTTGGACCTATGCAACTTGAAACAAAATCAAGGGGAACCCTTTGTTACCTTCTTACAGAGGTGGAGACGACAGTGCTCTCGGTATCCTAGGACAATCCATGAGGATGAAAAGATTGACATACTTGTCAGTAACTTGGTTCCTGAAATGAGATATGAGATCAAAAAGATAGTCTTCAATTCCTTTGATACCATGATTGAAACTGCATGTCGCATTGAGGATGTTCTCAAAGAACAAGGCATTTTGACTAAACATAGCAACAATGGCAACAATGGTCAACACAACAAGGATAAAGGGAAGAACAAAAATTGGAACAAGAACAAACAAGTTGTCAATGATGGAGTTGTAGACTCTCCCCAACCTAAAGATCAAGGTGTCCTTCACTTGTCTAGTGCAGTTCAAGCTATGAAGTTCAATGCACCTCCTCCGCAAGAAAGTAAACCAAGATATCAGGAGAGGCCCAGAAAGGAGAAGTGGCAATTTACCAAATTGGGTGACTCATATGAGGATGTTCTCCAAACTCTCATCGCTAACAACTTGGTACATCCTCAAGATCCTACAAAACATTACATCCTAGACATTAAGCCACATTGGTGGGATGAGAAGGCTTTCTGCACGTTTCATAATGGCATTGGGCATACCATTGAGAATTGTTGGAAACTCAAGCACATTATCAAAGATCTCATTGAGAATGGAAAGCTTAAGGTGGATGGACTGAATACCAATGCTGATCACAAAGCATTTAAAGAGCCGTTGCCTAAGTATGACAAGGGGGAAACCTCTAAACCAAAAGATGGCAAGGCTGCAATCAACTACACTTACACAGTAGCAAAAAATGTGGTAAACATGCTTGAAGTTGTGGAGCCAAGTGTGAATATGATGAGGAGTAAGGACCCGCCTGGTTATGAGTCTCCCCCTATCTTTGACAAAGAACCTATTGTGGTGCTGAGAGGTCCTCATTCTAGGTTATCTTCTCATGCCCTTAATGCTGTTACTAGGAGTCAAGACCCTATTGTTCTTAGAGGTCCTAGTTCAGGTCCATCCAATAAATCCAAGCAAGTGGCATCTAAGAATGTCACCAAGTCTGCCACTACTCCTAAACCAAACTACAATCTTGTAGATCAGTTACAGAAAACTCCAGCTCAGATCTCAATCTTGGAGCTCCTAGAGTTGTCCCCTAGACATAAACAGATCCTTGAGGATGCTTTGCGCATAGCAAATGTTCCCAACAACATAGATATAGACCAATTTCAAGGCATGGTGAATCACATTACTAGCCCACATTACCTCGCTTTCTCAGAAGATGATGACAAATCCCTAAGCCATCCACACAATCTTGCCCTTCACATTGAAGTAATGATTCATAAAACCCGTGTTAGGCGTGTGTTGATAGATGGGGGTGCTGGGCTAAATATTTGTACTTTAAGTTTGTTAAAAACTTTGGGCTATTCAGAGGAAGTGATTGACACTAAAAAGAAGATCACTATAAAGGACTATGATGAGGCAGAATGAAGTTCTAAGGGGTTGGCTGTCCTTCCTGTCAGGATTGGCCCAGTTGAAAAAGATATCTTGTTTCAAATTGTTGATACTGGACCCCTTGCATACAACATTTTACTGGGTAGACCATGGATTCATGCCATGCAAGTGGTGCCGTCCACCTACCACCAGTGTGTTAAGTTCCCCTACAATGGAGTAGAAATTTGCATACCAGGGGATAGCACCTTATCAGTCAATTCAATCTCAGCCAATGTTCATGTCCCTCTTAATCAAGAAGCAGAGGATTATCAAGTAACTTTAGCAGACTGTCAAGACAAGTTTAAATCAGTAGACCTTGGCATGGGGGGGTATCAACTTGACTCTTTTGCATAGATGCCTGTTTCCCCTAGGTCCTATGGAAAACCTTCACAGGAGATGAAATCGTCTTCTTCGGCAATGACACTATTTGACAAGTTTGTGGAATCCTCAATACCAATACAAGATGAAAAAGAGGAAGTAGCTATTCAAGATTGGATATACAAAGAGGAGAAGTACCAGCACAATGAAAATTTCTCCCCCTCTCCTAAGTCCTATGGGAGAGGATATACTTTTGTCCAGAAGATGGGTTATCCAGGATATGGCCCTCTTAGTCACAGGCTAGATGCTAGATCCGAACCACTTAATCATGATCTTTTTGGACGCAAGTCTAAGAAACCGGTTGGCCTCAGCTTTATGAAGAATAACAAGTGCACTATCCCCTTTCTTGATAGGCAGGATAGTGAAGATGACACCAAATATGTACCAGATTTGACAAATCAACAAGACATGACAGATGATTGGGTACCTTCAACAAATCTCCTTTGGGGAGATTCTAGAGATTTAACAATTGACAGTCCTCCTATCATAGCTGTGATAGATAGTGACTATATGAATGCGAGATTGACTATGGATAGTGTCTCCATCCCAGCTGCAATAGATGGTGATAATTCAAATAATTTTGTGATTGAGAAAATTGCTAGAGGAGAGGAAACTCTTCCAAATCTTGAGGCTTCTACATCACGAGGCCCCAACAATAATTCAGAAATAGACTCTCATGAGTTTGAATGGGATTCACTCTCAGACGCAACCGTTGACTTGGATATGGATGTTGTCCATGCCTATAGTTCTCAACCTGACGTAGCTGATGAGTCATGTGTCAGATTAGAAGATTGGAACCCACGTGTCTTATTAGTAGATGATTCTTCGCTCGATCGGGTAAATTCTAATTTAGACACCTTAGAGGGATACTTGACAGACTCCAATTCTGTGGTCACCAGAGATGACACCACCTATATCCTTAATATTGAACCAGTCATTAACTTACCCCTTATTGACCCCAACCTTATTGATTGGTCTCAACGTTATCAAGAGCCTCAACTCTTGACATTTCACAATGACTATGAGATCACCTGCTATCTAAATGCCATTGAACCTGTAGTCTCTTCCACCAGTGAATCAGCTACCAGTATGACAGAACTTGACATCAAGTACCTTAGTCACAAGATTAAAAATAAGAATAAAACAAATAAGAGTTCTGATGGCGAAAACCATTGTGTGGCGGTGTCAGAACCAAAAAAAGTAACAAAAAAAGACGTATCCAAAGGTGAAAACCTCTCTGAGGCACCTACGGATGAGGTACTTGATAGGCTCCCAAGCTATTTTCAGGACAGATCATCAATATTGGTTGAACCTACATAAGCTGTTAATTTGGGTACAGAAGCGGCTCCAAAAATTATACACTTGGCTAAATCTTTATCCCCTCAAGAAAAGAAAGCCTACACTGAGTTCCTCCAAAAGAAGAAAATTAATTTTGCATGGACATATTCAGACATGCCAGGGTTGGACACTAATCTCATTATGCATCATTTGTCCATAGCTCCAGGTGTGAAACCTATCAAACAAAAGTTGCGAAAAATGCACCCTCATATAGCTCTTTTAGTGAAAGCTGAATTAGAAAAGCTCCTTGGTGCAGGATTCATTAGAGCCATCGACTATGCTGACTGGATTTCCAACATTGTACCTGTTTCCAAACATGATAAATCCATTCGAATCTGCACAGATTTTAGAGATCTTAAAAGAGCATGCCCAAAGGATGATTTTCCACTTCCTAATATAGACATGATAGTGGACATGATGGCAAGCTATGAGATCTATTCCTTGATGGATGGTTTTTCTGGGTATAATCAAATCAAGATTGCTCCTGAGGATCAAGAAAAGACTGCATTCACATGCGCCTGGGGTACTTATTGTTGGAATGTCATGCCCTTTGGATTGAAAAATGCAGGAGCTACTTACCAAAGAGCCATGACAACCATCTTCCATGACATGATGCATAAGAATATGGAAGATTATGTGGATGACACCCTCGCTAAGTCTAAGAAAAGAGGAACACATTTGGCTGATTTAGAAGTAATTCTAGATCGCATGGAACAATTTCAACTAAGATTAAACCCAAAAAAGTGTGCATTCGGTGTTACTTCTGGAAAATTATTGGGATTCATCATTTCAGCCAAAGGGATAGAAGTGGACCCTGAAAAGGTCCAAGCCATTATAGACATGCCACCTCCCAAAAATATCAGTCAAATGAGGAGTCTTCAAGGACGCCTTCAATCCATAAGGAGGTTTATTTCACAATTGGCAGATAGAGCACAACCCTTTAACAAAAACTTGCATAAAGGTGTTCAATGTGTCTGGAATGAGGATTGCCAGAAAAGCATGGATCAAATTAAGGAATACTTGGCAAGTCCTCCCATTTTAATGCCTCCCATTCCAGGAAAACCTCTTATTTTGTATGTATTAGCTACTGAGTCTTCACTGGGGGCATTGTTGGCTCAATTAGATGAACAAGGGAAAGAAAGGGCCATATATTATATTAGCCGCACTCTTGTTGCTTATGAGGCCAATTATACTAGTATTGAAAAAGCTTGCCTTGCAGTAGTATTTGCTTCTCAAAAATTGCAACACTATATGCTTGCGCACACCATACACCTCATAGAAAAAATTGATCCTCTCAAATACTTGCTCGGTAAAGCTGCTCTCACGGGTAGACTTGCTAAATGGATGATGATTCTTTCTGAATTTGACATAGAGTATATTGAGCGCAAGGCAATCAAAGGCCAGGCTATTGCAGATCAACTGGCTAATTTCCCAATTCAAGATAATACGCCCATTCAAGTCAATTTCCCAGATGAACATATTATGTACCTGACTGAGAGATCCTGGAAACTGTTCTTTGATGGTTCCTACATGCAAAAGGGTTCTGGAGCTGGTGTGTTGTTTGTCTCTCCACATGGGTACACTATTCCCAAATCTTACAAGTTACTCTTCCCATGCACAAACAACATAGCCGAGTATGAGGCTTTAACAAATGGACTAAAAATGGCTATAGAGTGGAATATCACAGAACTACATATCTACGGGGATTCTCAGTTGATCATTAATCAAGTCAATGAGCAATATCAAACAAAAGATGACAAGTTGATACCTTACAAAAAAATGGTTGATTCATTAAGACGGTATTTTACTTTTGTCACTTTTTAGCAAATCCCTAGGGCTGCGAATAAAGTAGCTGACGCTATGGCCACCCTTGCTTCACTTCTTTAGTTGGAGGAACATGAGTCCAGATATGAATTCCTGGTGGAAGAGCTACGTCATCCCATATTTGACTCACCCGAAAACCATGTCATTTGCACCCTTGTCAATCATGAATCCTCCCGCTATGGTGCTATTTACTCATATCTCCGTGATGGCATCATCCCTTACACATTTACCCGATCTGAAAGAAGAAACCTTGTCCGTAATGCCTCTCGCCATTCCCTCATCTCTGGTGATTTGTATAGGAGGGGTCTAGATGGGACACTTCTTAGGTGCTTAGAAAAGGAGGAATCTGATCAAGCGCTAGTTGACATCCATGAGGGCATATGCGGGGGACATTCTAATGGTCTTTCCATGGCTCGAAGGTTGCTTAGGGCGGGGTACTATTGGCCTACGATGCAGATAGATGCGGTAGCTTTTGCCAAGTCTTGTGAAAAATGTCAGAAACATGGACACCTGATACATGCTCCAGGTAGGGAGCTAATTCCCTCTATATCTCACTGGCCATTTCAGCGATGGGCCTTTGACCTTGTTGGGCAGATTCATCCCAACTCATCAAGTGGACATAAGTTCATTATCACTGCTACTGACTACTTCACAAAATGGGTAGAGGCTGTTCCACTTTCTATTGCCTCAGGAAAGACAGTGTCTTTATTCATTTTAAACCATATCATTTGTCGATATGGAGTGCCATTTGAGATCATCACTGACAATGGAGGTCAGTTCAAAAATAAGGACCTTACACAACTCTGCCAAAGATTTAAGATAAAGCAACATTGGTCCTCCATTTACTTCCCACAAGGAAATGGTCAGGCAGAGGCTTCAAATAAAACCATTCTCAAGATTTTACATAGAACAGTTCATAAGAATGGTAGAGATTGGCACCTACAGATAAACCCAGCCTTGTGGGCCTATAGAACGAGTATTCGTACTCCAACTGGGGCTACTCCTTTTGCCCTCACATACGGCGCTGAAGCAGTGTTACCTTTAGAGGTTGAGATTCCGTCACTTAGAGTCTCTCTCAAAGGTCTCGTTACAGATGAAGACTATCGTGCCATGAGATTACAAGAATTGGAACTTTTGGATGAAAAGCGCAAAGCATCATTTGACCATATGAGGGTCTACCAAAAGCGGATGTCCAAGGCATTCAACAAAAAGGTTCGCCCTAGAGCATTCCAAGTAGACGATCTTGTCCTGCGAGAGAATCCTAAGAACCAACAAAATAGAGAACAAAAGGGAAAATTTGAACCTAATTGGCTTGGACCCTACATTATCACAACAGCTTTTGGTACAGGTGCTTATCTACTATCTACTGAACAGGGGGAGCAGCTCCCTGAGCCTATCAATGTTTTGCACTTGAAGAAGTTTTATCCTTGATGCCCGTTCTATTTGGGGACATCCTTTGTACATACTTATTGATCCTGAAAAAATTCCAAAAAAATTCATATATGATGCTGAAAAAATTCTAAAAATCAGAAAATGTCCTGAAAAAATTATCATCTTAGTGAAAACCTAGCAATAGGCGCTTTGATGTATCTCAAAAAAATTATATATTCCAAAAATACCAAAAAAAAAAAGAAAAAAAGAAAAGAAAAGTGTAAAACACGATGCTATGAAGCCTCTTGACATGTCTACTCCTTTGGACTACATCCTTTCCTTCTTTGGCAGTACACTTTTGTGAGTTATCCTATGCTAGCCTTTCACTGCTTGCCCAAATATGCTTTACATGACAATTTTTCCCTAGCTTGGGTACTCTTGAGGAGTTTTTCTTTGAGGATTTCTTCCCTTCATTCTCCTTCATTCTTTTGTCTCCATCTCTTCCACCAGCTTGCTAATCCCTTTTTTCCTCCACCTTGCTAGACATTGGGACTACACAATGCGATCTTGCTTGGGAGTGTGATGCCCATTCTGTTTGGGGCCATCCTTTGTATATAATTATTGATCCTGAAAAAATCAAAAAAATTGATATATTTTCTAAAAAATTCCAAAAAAATTCATATATGATGCTGAAAAAGTTCTAAAAATCAGAAAATGTCCTGAAAAAATTATCATCTTAGTGAAAACCTAGCAATAGGCGCTTTGATGTATCTCAAAAAAATTATATATTCCAAAAATACCAAAAAATAAAAAAAAAATAAAAAAAATAAAAAAAATTTCAAAAATTCAAAAATACAAAAAAATTAGAAAAAGTGCCTTGGTGAAAACCTGGAAACAGGCACCTTGGTAGCAAAAATACAAAAAAATTATAAACAGTCTTGAAAAAAAATAAAAAATAAAAAATTCTTCTAAGTGGTGAAAACTTGGAAACAGGCACTACTTGAGGCCTTCGCACCCCTATTTCTTAACATGCGTCCTTGACACTTAGCCTTTCTCCATCATGCCTCGTCCTTGTTGCCTTGATTTGGAATTGGTCTTTGTCTTTGTCTAGGGGGCATCACTGTGTTATCTTTGGTCTCTTGGATATGCTTGTCTTTAGGACACCTCACAAAGGGTGTTTTTCAACACCACCCCAACTGTGTTTTTCAACACAACTCCTGACATCGAGTGTTTTTCAACACTTATCAGTTTGGTCTTATCCAGTTTCGTCATGTGATCTTACCAGCTAGCAAGCATTCGATCCTTATCCTCGGAACTCAGTATCAGTTTACACACTTAAATTTTTAAATGCAACACTTAATGCTTGAGATATGTCATGAAATTTTCTTTGGGTGCTGACTGTTATTGATTTTCGTTGAGTGCCTTTGTCTAATAAGTCTCTCCATGATGCATAGCTAGAGGACTTGGGGCATGGGGCACATTTTTATTTGCTTTCTGCTTGTGGGTGTGTTCTTGACTATCTTGAGTGTCTCTTGTTGTCTCCTTGACACACTTCAGAGATTTAAGACATCATCCTTGACTGTTTTTGCACAACCGTTCTCATGGTCATCCCGGCATTTATGCCTTCATGCGAGCATGGTTTTGCTACATTAAATTGGGTAAGCTAACATTGCAGTCATCTTGACCTTTATGTCTTTGATGCTCCTGTTAGAATCTTTCCACATTCCTGATATAAATCACATTCATATCTTCATAGTTGCGTTTGTGACTAGTGTTGATTGTGTGATCGTCCGATGTCCGGTAATAATGGCCCTATGATGAAAATAAGTTCTTTTACATTCTCTAATGAATGATGAACACAACCAAACCTATGTTACCCTATTGCAAGTACACCTTTGCATTTTCATATAGCTTGCATTATTTAGGCTTCATGTTAAATTTGCAATTTTAGGCTGCATTATGAGTTTGAGAGGGTTTCCTTCATCTTTCTTGTGGACTTTCAGTCAACTATGATCACATTCTTCATTTCCTTATCTTCTTTCGTGATCTCAATCGAAATTCCCAATCTTAAACAGTTGATTGATTTTGATGCATCCTCTTTCTCAAGGCAATTTCTCTTTCTTTTCTCCATTTCTTTCCATTTCTTCCAAACTTCTATCTTCCATTCACCTTCACCCCACTTCTTGTCTTCTAATTCAACCTACGGGCATAATTTTCTTGCTGATCTACCTTGGTTCTATGATTCTTATATTTTTCATTTTACATCAAGAACCTTATCTTTAGTTCGATTTGATCCAATTTATCAATTTACTGTTTCTCCTCTATCTCATTTCAATTTTGATCACGAGGGGGCAATACCTACCAAACTTCAATGCTTGATTCAGCTTTATCAAATTTATCGATTGCTTCTCTTGGGGCAACCTTGCTTGAGATTCTTATCTCTTATTTGAGACTTGACAATTACCTATTCACAGGTGTTGGCCTTGTCTTTTTCAGTCTGCTTATCTATGTCCTGATGTGTTCCCATCCGTCGAACACACATCTGGGTTGTTTTGTGATCCCAAATCGATCTCACACTTCAATTCCATTCTTTGACTGCATGTGATCCCGAGTCGACCTCACATTAGTCAAAGAGGGGCAAATGTATGCACCCTAAAATGGTCACCTAGACTTTGGGCCCCATTTATTCAATTTGTCAAATATCAATTTTCTGAATCAATGTTTTGCAATATTCAAATCAATTTCCTTGATCAAATCATAACTATTTCAATCATTTCAATAATCTCCTAAGGTTTAATCATGTCATAAATAATTTTATTTAATTAAAAGAAATAAATCTCTTTTAAATAAATAAAATAATGTTATTTAATTGAAATTAATATTCCTTAAATGAAATGATGTTATTTAATTAAAATCCATTTTTAATTAAATGATTTTATCTTATTTAATTAATATTCATCTTTAAATTATATAATCTTATTTTATTTTATTAAAAGAGATATTATTCTTTTTAAATAAATAAAATATCTTCTCAAAAGATCTTTTGTGATGGAAAAAGAAATAAATCAAATAAAAATAAAACAAAAATCCTTTTCTTGATTCTTTCAATAAATTTTATTTAATTAAAAGAAATATTCTCTCTTAAATAAATAAAATAACCTTATTTAATTGAAAGAGATATCTTTTAAATGAAATAAAATCTTTTTTAATTAAATGATTTTATCTTATTTAGAATAATATCTCTCTTTTAATTAAATAATGTTATCTTATTTAATTAATAGAGAATCATTCTTTTAAATAAATAAAAAATCCTCTTAAAGCTCTTTTGTGATGAAAAAGGGAAATAAAAATAAATAAAATAAAGAAAATCCCTTTTCTCTCCACACTTTCTAAAAACTGAGCTTTATTTCCTCTTTTTGGATTTATCCCACATTGCTCTTGGATTTGCATTCAATTCCTCAAATTCTCATATAAGGAGCCCTCTCCTTCTCAATTAGGATCCTAGAATTTTTATGTTATTGTTATGCTGCAGGTTTGGAGAGCAATTTTGGAAGAAGCTTTTGAGCACATTTGGAGCTTGGATATTTGAGACTTCTTTCTTCTTGTCTTCTTCTCTCATGCCTCATGGCAATCCATAGTTTAGATTAATATTGCATTCACATAATAGTTTAAATTTATGTTTCCTTTCATTGTTCTAGCTTAATCCACATAGCATAATTAGCAAGAACTTGTAATATTTTCATCTCAATAGAGTAGTTTATTTCTTGCATGTCAATCATCTAGATTAGTTTCATTTACATGCAATAACTTGAAGATCAATGGAGATTAGCACTCTTGCTTCTCATCCTTGAATCTCTCATTTCTTGGTGTACTTGCATGGGTTTAACAAGGTTAATCTGAGGGCCTCATAATACAACCCCTGCACTCCACGAATAGAGAGCTGTGAATCGATATTTGAGAACTCATTATTGAGTCTTCTTGAATGCAAGGATTCACAGAAGTGTGACCATTTTCTATCACACAGATACACATGCTTTGAAAATTTCATGGAATGAAATGAACTACCTGCAAAGAGTATACAATATGGATTTTGCAAAACAGGTCTCAAAGTTTTGATTAAATAAGGCACTCTGAAATACAATCCACTAATGAGTATATATTATGTGGAGCATCTAGATCAAATATGATTACAACATGAGAGCATAAAAGAAAAAGTTATCTTAGGATAAAATGCCTTATGGGTTTATCAACAAAGCATATCAACTATTTGGCAAGAGGATTGTATTTGTCAAGATAATGACTGAAGGAGGTTGTAAGTTTCATTGTCTACAAGAAGTTATTTTAAGACGAATGGTCTTCAATAGTTTATTATTGTCGCTAGGAGTAGTCATTGTACTAAAGAGCCAAACAAGAAACAAAGAGTCTTAATGTAAAATAAAGTTTATTATTTTGTCTTTTAGTCTCTAGGGTTGTTAATTAGTCCGGGGTTTTTATAAATTAGTTTTCTATTGAATAGTCACACTGTTTTGTATCAAAAGATGTAACTGATCTGATGTGGTCCTTTATGTTTATAGAAGAGGTCACATATTAAAAAAAAGAGGGGACAAATCCAGATTTTACAAGACAAGATGTAATATAGATATAATATACTAGCAATTGCACCCTCAACAAGGTGCAATGGTTATGTCGATAGGAAGATATACCTGGGCAATATATTGAAGACCAGGGAGAAAGTTTCTAGTAAGACAACATTTTTCTATCTTATTTCATACAAACATGTTCTTTCTTAAGGTCATTTCAATAAAATTTCCAAGTTCCATAGATTTTCCTTTGAGCTTGAACAAAAGCAAGAACAAGTTTGTACATTTTAATCACATTCATAGGCGATGATTAAGCAATATGCACCTAAGCCTTAGTTATAGACTTGTACAACCACATTTTTATGTCTTATTTCATGCAAACATGTTCTTTCTCGAGGTCATTAACCTTTCAAGAAAATCTTAATTTTAAGCATGCTCAATTTTCAATTCAAAAACCAAGTCTGATGTTTGGTTTTCCAAAGTGTTAGCTTCCTCTACATTGTTCCTTGGCTTGAATGAGTCATCAAATTGAGTGGCTTAATGAGGAGCATCTACTTTAGTACCTTCATAAACTAGTAGAATATAAAATTCTTTTGGTATCCTTACTCAACAATTATAATTCAGATTCCAATATATCTGAACAAATTTTGATCCTAGGGCATCAAGGAAACTTTAGAAATATTCTTCAAAAGGCCATCATTACCTTCTCTATAATAGAGCACCATGAAGCCACATTCTTGCAAGGCATTTTATCAAACAATTGTGTGTTCCTGATATTGGCAATCCTCTACCTGCTGGTGAGAAGGTTGGCTTATGTCCTGATATTAATGTTCTTGAAGGGTCTGCTATTGTTGCTGGCTCTGTCCCTGTCCCTGTTGCTGGAATTGATGGGTCTGCTGGGGCTACTGGCTCTATCCCTGTCTCGGTTGCTGGACTTGATGGGTCTGTTGGGGTTGCTAGCTCTATTCCTATCCCAGTTGCTGGACTTGAAATTTCTCTTTCTACGCTGGGTGATTCCAATTTTTTTGTTGTTTCAGTGGGTGCTGGCTTTGCTAGAAAGGATGGTATTTTATTAGATGTTGGATTAGACATTACTACTCCATATCGTGATCTCCCTTTGGCTGGATCTAATGGCGGCCCTGCGCTGGCTATTTCTCTAGGTGACTCAACCCCACTTTTGGGGGTTGGTTTTCCATCTCTGGATTCATTGTGCTGGCAGAATAAGGCTGCTAGTGTTGAAGAAGGCTGGATTACTGTTAAAAATTCTAAGAAATCCTCCCTGACTTTTGACATGACCTTTCGATCTCATTTGAAGGGGACAAAAAGATAGTTAGTGTTTATTTTGTTACGGATTTAATGTTTTATCTTTTGCAGCGGTGTGGGTGTTTCTTTGGTTGGGTTCTTTTGGGTGGTTTCATGGGGATGGTGGCCTTTTATTTTGGTTGATCTGTTGTGTTTGGTGTACTCCTATTGCTATATCTTAAGCTTATTCTTTGTTAAGGGTTTCGGGTCCCTTCAAAACCTATTTTTTCCATTAATCAGAACAATTGTGTGTTCCTTGTTTATCTTTCAATGTTTTGCATACATGGCTTTTAGAGCACTGTAACCATAACATACCCTGAAACTACACTTCATTAAAGTTTAAAGCAACTTATCTGACAAATTGTTTTATTTATGTTTTTATACTCAACTCAAGTGAGGGATTGCGATAGCATGAACCTTCAATGGGGTCTTATTCACTCCTTGAGAGTGAAATGGTTGTATGTTCCCAATATATTTGAAAGTTGGAGAATGGCTGTAAGTGTTAGGATTTGGTAACACTGAGAGGGGGGGTGAATCAATGTTACAATATTTATTTGAATTCTCAGTCTTGTTTAACTTCTATAAACCAACATATAAAGATGTAACATAAAATAAACAACCATGCAACAAAGAAAAACATAGAAGAACTCATAACACCATATTTATTTTTGAGGAAACCCTATTAAGGGAAAAACCCCAGTGGGGATGGTACCCACTAAATTCTGCACTATGAATCTTGAAACCCTGTTAGGAGCTGATTATTACAATATAGGCAAATCCCTATTAGGGGATGTATACAATGAGATCCTTGTTAAGGAATCGACCATGTTAAAGGTCCTAGCCCTGTTAAAGGTAAAAAAACCCTGTTAGAGGTGTACAATAGGTGCAACAACACTTACAACCAATCTTATGTCCTGAATACAAAGAGTTAACAAAGTATTTGATGCAGGGGCATTCTAGGGTACTCAGTGAATCTGCATGGAGGTGTGTTGTTTTGGGCAGATTCACAATTTAATTGTGAAGGGTGAACATCTTAATCCAACTTTGCAGGAGATTCAACATTGAGGGGGGGTTACTTGGTCTCACTTCCTCTTCCTCTTTCCTTCTTATGGGGGGATTATTTATTGTATATGCATGATGTATATCATAATGGGGGGTCTTGATTACTCCATCCATCTATGCCTCTTTTTATTCATCTCTCTTTTTGGGGGAGAGTTTTTCCCATGAGGTTTTCCCTCTTTCTCCACTTTATGAGAGATTGCATTGCATATCTTTTGCACTTGCATATTGTACATGAGTACCTAACATGCCCTAGTAGCTGGGACCCATCATGAATTATCATCTAGCTTTTGATCTTAAGTGCATCCCCCTAAGTTGCACTTAAGGGGGGGTGTTTTTTAATAAGGTAAAAATAGGTTTTGAATGGAACCTGAAACCATTTACATCATAGCAAAAAGATAAAGCATTAAAGTTTTTCAAAATGAGACGCCTGCTGGAAAGAATAGAGCAGGAACCCCAAAAACACGAGATACGATAACAAAACAAAGAAAACAAATCTAGCAACACTATCAGCAGCACCCAGCAACGAACATGACAAAACTAATTGCTTATCATTTTGTCCGCCTTCATCTTCAGCTCCTCCATCTTTTGGATAGCATTTTTCAGGTCCTTCAGCTCCTTAGGCTTCTCAGGAATCTTCCTCTGAATATGCCCTCTAGTTCGAGTACCTGGGCCTGCATTCCCAACACTGTCATCAATAGTAATGGTCATGTTTTCTAGCTGGTTTTTCTCCAGGTAGTTGTGAAGCATATTCAGGTTGATGATAGCTGCATTGAGCCCTTCATTGCTGTGGCTGAGGACTTCATTAATCATTTTCCCATTGTTGCTAACTTTGACCTTAATTTCCTTCACCTTGTTGTCAACAATTTTGTTGATCTCGGTAGTTATCTCCTCCTTCTAGCTTTTATTGTTTACCTTATCCAGAATCTTTTTCTCCAGCTTCTCCAGCTTCTCCAGCTTCATATTCAGGGTTTCTGTAGTTTTCTCCAGAGAATGAAGATGGAGTTTAATCTCCTGAATCTCCTAATTGATCCAATCTTGAGGAATACTCTGATCTTCATCTTTGTTTCCTTTGTCCATGATCGTAGCATCCTCCAGGGGAGCAGTGAAATCATCTTTTTATCTTTTTTCCTCCTCCGTGACATTCTGATCAGTATTAGCACCCGAATCTTTTTGTTCCTCCTCTTTTTCATGAATGACAGGGGAGTTCTGACTAGTCTCAATTTCATCTTCATCCTTCCCCTCCAGAGAGCCCAAAGAGTCTACCTTAAGGGGTTCCCCATCATCTTTACTAGCCAGGTCTAACCCTTCCTCATTATCCAAGTGGGCATCATTTTTTTCCCCTTCAGCAGGGAGGTCCAAAGCTTCATTCTTATCATCCTTAGTAGGGGAAACCTAGGCTTCATCTTCCTCCTCCTCAGCCCTTTCCTCTTCTTTTTCATCCATCTCTTCTTCTTTCTCCTCTTCAGCCCCTTCCTCGCCTTTTTCATCATCATGGTAGTCCCCATCTTTCCCCTCATCCTCTTCCTCCTTCTCATCCTCAATTATGACAATCCTATCCTCTTCCTGCTCAGTGTTACCAGGAACCATATCCATATTTTCTTCCTTGTCATTTCCCATTTGCAGAGAGTTAGGGCTTTTTTCCTTAGTATCATCTTCGCTGCTATCAGAGCTCTTTACTTTCTTTTTCTTCCTCTTTTTACCGTCTTCTTTCCTGTATTCAAAAATATTTTCCTTGTTTTTCTTTCTCTTTTTTCTTGATTTGGCCTTACTATCCCCCTCAATAGTCTTAGAAGTTTTACCTTTGACCCTTTTAGGAATAGGGTCCGGGATGATATCTCTGACATAGTCAGAAATAAGGAGGATCAACCCCTCATGTAACACAGGGTTATTTGGCTTTTTCCTATGCTCGGTGATGCTACTACTGAGGGAGCTCAAAAGAAAAAATGGGAAGGAGATCCTCTTGTTATGCCTGAAGTGGTTAACCAAGACGAAATGCAGGTTGTAGATTTTAGAATAACACTCATCAAGCGTGAAATACTCTATCATTACTTTCAGCATTTTGGCCAGAAATCCTTAATCTTGGTGATATCAACATAGTCCCCCTTCCCTTTAGTCATGAGGGCCTTTTCATCAATAGTTTTAGGGAATAGGTTAAAAGCTTCCAAACCAAGCCTATGGTTACCTCTATGGAAATAGGTTCCCTCCAGGGGTAAGCCCGTTATCTCAGCCATAAGATTAAGAGTAAGGGTGAAAGATTTACCCCATAAATTTACTTTCCCTCTAACCCAGCCCTCAGTGAATAAGGAAGTCACTTGTTTGTCGTAGTCGTGGAGCTTCTCAATATACTGAGAGACCTCGCCCTTTTTTAGCTTCTTCCAAATTTTCCTGTCTTGCCTCCATTTGTCACAGTCAGCCGACTCCTCTCTTCTCAGACCACCTCCCATTTTGTGTTTTCTACTACTGTCCTGGCTCGGCTCCTTGATACTAATCTTCTTCTTACTGCAATGATTTCTTATGATATCATGCTTATTATAATTAACGCAGGCACCGTAGATCATTAAAATCAAAATTATTATCCCACACTTCACATTACATGCAGCCTTCCTCGAGAATTGTTTCATCCTTGTCATCATAATATTAAGTGACATGCCCTTCATTGTGATTAATTTTATTGAATGTGATTAGACTCATGATCTCGGAGTTTAGATTCCCTTCCCCTCTCCAAGATTTGATGATGTCACTTTGGGTACCTTCATTAGCCATCTTGTTTGTCGGCTTATTACCTTCACGATAAATATGGGCAATGTGGAACTCTTCAAAGGTGGTGAGCAACATTTTGATTTTCTTTATTGTATGGGCTATAGTCCAGGAGCACTTCGCTTTCCCTTTTATACAATTGACAATATTGAGGGAGTCACCCTCAAGCCAAAGTTTCGTGCAGCCCATATCTTTGGCTAGAATAACCACAAAAAGCACCACCTCAGCCTCCGCCACGTGGTTAGTTTGAGTTCCCAGTGGAACCGCTATAGCCCCTAGGCAATTTCCAACCCAGTCTCTTATGAGGCCTTCCCCTCCAGCTCTTCCAGGGTTTCCTCTAATAGAACCATCAAAATTCCCTTTAGACCAACCCCAGGGAGGAGCAGATCATATAACATTGTCTCTAGGATTCAGGTAATTTCTGTTCTTCAATTTCTCCCAGGAAATAGATGTATCCTTCTGAAGGCTAGGACTCCAGGAGTTACAATCCTTTCTACCACTGCTTCTATAGTTCTCCATTAAACTTCTAGTGACAGAGTTAGCAATCAAGAGGGGAGTAGCTTTTTTGTCTCTGAAAATTTTGTTGTTCCTCTCCTTCCATATCTGCCAGGTAAAATGAGGAAAGACAAGTTTCTAGAGGATCCTAGCATTTTTATCATAAAAAGGGCTCTGCCACTATTGGAAAAAGTCCTGGATATTTCGAGGTTTGACCCACTCCAGATTCAGAGACAGAGTAATGGTGTCCCAGAATTCTCTAGCAAAGGGGCAGTGTATCATCAGATGATTGCACGACTCAGCTGCCTCACAACACATGATACATCTATTTGGCATTTGGAAGCCTCTTTTCATAAGGTTATCCATAGTTATGATTTTATTCTGTACAAGTAGCCAAAAAAACATGTTAATTTTAGGGGTAAGATCTTTATTCCATTCCTAAGCACAGAAAGGCAGATCTTCAGAGGGAATGAGAAGAGCCGAGGCAGAAGCAACCGAGAATTCGCCAAAGATAGTAGGCCCCCATATCAGTTCATCACACTCATTATCTTTAATAAACTAGTTATTTAGCTATTTTTTAACCTCTTTAAGTTTGATGTCCCTCAGCCTCAAGTCAATCCATTCTTCATTTATCCAGTAGTCACTCACAAGGACTCCAATAGAGTCTTTGCATTCCTGAATCACAGAGCTCCACTCCTCAATCTCTATGAGGGGCTTGTCCAGGATCCATTTATCGTCCCAGAAGAGGATTTTCCTACCATTTCCCAGCTTCCATCTAGCCCCTTTACTGATAAGTTTCCTTCCCTTATACTATTCCAGATAAATGACCCCTAGATGACATTAAATGAGTGGAGGGTGCTATCTAAAGAAGTGAGGTGGTATTTACTTTTGATAATTGCATTCCATTCTTTCCCTTCTTCAAAGATCCTCCAACATGGTTTCACTAGAAGAGCCTTATTGGTAATAGAGATATTTCTGATGCCCAAACCCCCCAAATTCTTTGGCTTACAAACCTTCTCCCAATCCACCAGGCTAAGTCTCTTCTTCTCTTCCACACCAGTCCAAAGGAATTTTTTTTGGATTTTTTCAATAAGATCCTTATACTTCAAAGGGATTTTGAAAAGAATAAGAGCGTAAACCAGGAGATTTTGAAGAGTGGCCTTTAACAATTGAACTTTTCCAGCTTGACTAAGACTCACCCCTTTCCAGCCCGCCAGTTTATTATGGAATCTATCAAGAATTTCATTCTAGAAATTAGCCTCCGGTTTTGAACACAGCGGCAGCCCTAAATAGGGAGTAGGAAGCTTTCCTATCTTACACCCAAGGATGGAAGAGATTTTGTTCATTCTAGCTTCGGGAGTGTTGAAGAAATATAGGAAGCTTTTTTCCCAGTTTATGAGTTGACTAGTTGCACTGGAGTAAACATTTAGAGCTTTTTTGATGTTCCTCGCCTCTTTAACTGTAGATTCCCCCATGAGTATCGTGTCATCAACAAACTGATCATGATAACATTTTGTATCCACTGAAGAAGGTTGCAAACCAGAAATCAGCCCTTGATTAACTTGATTTTTGATGTATCTCCCAAGGCTTTCAGCCATAATAGCGAAGAGGATTGGGGATATAGGGTCTCCTTGTCTCAACCCCCTAGAAGGTCTAAAGAACAAAGATGAACCACCATTCACAATCACAGAAGAGGACACCGTAGTAACTAGTTGCATGATAAGTTTGATCACTCCTTCATCAAAACCAAAAGCCTGAAGAATTTTGGAGAGCAGCTCCCAATCCACTCTATCATAGGCTTTGGATAAGTCAAGCTTCATCAGGAAGCCATGTTTCCCTGATTTCTCTAGAGAGTGGATATTTTCATGAACCACCATAATAGAGTCCATAATTTGTCTCCCTGGGACAAATCCATTATGTTGCTGTGATATGAGGCAAGGGAGAATCTGTAAAAGTCTAGAAGTAAGATCTTTGACATAATCTTATACAGATAATTACAGAGGCTAATAGGTCTAAAGTTGTCCGCTACATTAGCTCCCTATTTTTTCAGGATAAGGGCTATAAAAGTTGAATTGAGTTATTTAAGAATAGATTTAGCTCCATAAAATTCTTTCACTGCTCCACACACATCTTCCCCAATGATATTCCAGAAGGTTTGGAAAAAGAACATTTGAAATCCATTCGGACCAGGTGACTTTTCTCCTTGAAAAGAAAGAATAGCCCTTTTAATTTCATCATCCTTTGGGATAGATTTAAGATACTCATTATCCTTAGAATCCAAGAGAGAGGGAATGGAATTCAATAGGGATAGTTGATTTTCTTGGTTTAGCTCTTGCTCTTTGGAAAGAAGAGAAGTGAAATGGCCCATCATTTCTCTTCTTATACCCTCCTCTTTAGTAATAGTACCTCTGGTAGTGACGAGAGAGTTGATTTTGTTCATAGCTTTGTGCTTCATCGCTGTTAGGTGGAAAAATCTAGTATTCTTGTCTCCCACTTTCAGCCAAAGGGATCTAGATCTCTGTCTCCAGAAGGTTTCTTCTTTCGAGATGACATTGTGATAATCAACAAGAACAAGGTTTTCCTCTCTTCTACTTTCTTCAGTCATCCCAAAGGTTTGAATTTTATCTTGAAGTTCTTTTAATTCAATTTGGATCTTGTTTTTAGATTGGAATATATCACCAAAGACATCCTTATTCCACTGTTTAACTCTCGCTTTGATATTTGCCATTTTGTTTGCCACCTGGTACATAGCTATCCCTTCCACTTTAATGTTCCACCATTCCCTGATTTTGTTTTCAAAGTCTGGATGAGCCAGCCACATTTTTTCAAGTCTAAAGGGGGGGTGACCTTTCCCACTGAAGAACTAGCAAGAAAGGAAATTGGGTAGTGATCTGAACCAATACGGTTAAGAGAGGAAAGAGAGCAAGAAAACTTAGCAAGCCAATCATGAGAGAGTAGAACCCTGTCAAGCTTAACCTGGATCAAGTCAGCTCCCACTCTCCAGTTAGACCAAGTATAATCAATACCTTCAAGATCAACATCCAGTAGGCCTTCATTACTTATAAATTCCATAAGGTCCATTCTACTTTCCACTTGAGTGTTGTTTCCACCTTTTTTTTCTTTCAAAGGAGTGTTAAAGTCTCCCATCATCATCCAGTTATCATCTGGAAAATCTTTCCTCATCTCATGAATTTTTTTCCAAAGTTTAAGTCTACCTAATTTAGTATTAGGGGCATACACATTTATCAGAGACTAGACAAAGTTTTCCTTAATACTGCAAACTTTGACAACTAGGAAATGTTTATCCTCTCTCAAAAGGGAGTAGTGAAAACACTTAGAATTCCAGTAAGTAGCCAAACCACCAGAAGCCCCTTCCAAGTCACTACCTAGCTTCTCACCATTCTTCAACAAGTTGATTTTAGCTATTTTGTCTTTCACCATTTTAGTTTCTTGAATTAACAAAATGTCGGGATTAGAATCTCTAACTAAGTTCCTAACAATATCTTGTTTATGAGGACTATTGAGACCTCGAATGTTCCAAGATAGAATCTTCATTTAAAGTTTGGAGGGCAGACCTGATCGATGGTGAGTTGTCTTCCATTGGCTATGTTCTATTTTGCTTCTAGCTCCCTCTTCTCTTTTTCAGAAGCTCTTCCCCTCTCTCTCTTGGGTGTTCCAGTATCTTCCTTTTGTTGTTGACCTCTAGTTTGGACTCCTCCAACTTTGATTTGTCCTCCCTTCTTGCTAGATTTTGATGTTGAGCATCCTATTGAATCCCTAGAGTTGTTTTTTTCTAGCTAAGGGGGTTTGGTTTTTGTTGGTTTCCATCTGGGGGCCAAGCCCTTTTCCTACTGGGGATTTTTTCTTCTTGACTTGTATCTAAGGGCTCTTATTTTGCTCAAATTCTACTATTTCAGAGTCCTCAAACTGGCCTTTGAGTTGTCACTTCCTATCACCAGATTCAGGAGGTATAGCATTCGAAGCTTCGTTGTTATTCTGTTCTTTCTCTTTCATATCTTTTCCTGATTCTAGATGGCCCGGCTGGGGGTTTCTCCCTTTTGGGGATTCCAGACTGTCTTCCACCCTTGATATCATCTGGTGATCTATTTCATTTGAGAGAACAAAGGTCTCCTCAAGAGAACTAGTCTCATTATCCTGTGTGTTGGTGTTCACAACAAGAACCGTTGATTCCTTCTGTATTTCTATATCTTCTTTCTCCTTTGGAGGAGCTTCCTGCATCTCCTCTGAGTTAGGGCTAGGGTTTTTTTGAGCAGGGGGATTTTGAGTTTCTCCTTTCTTCCTCCACTCCCATTTCTTTGAGGTCTTTGACTCCTGATCTTTTTTCTCTGTTGTGATCTTCAAAGGACAGTGTTTGGCCCAGTGACCAGCCTTTTTGTAGGTAACGCAGACAAAATGGGTTGCCTCATATTCTATTTCTTGTCTCCACTTACCAACTTTTGAGTTAAGGGTGATAACTTGAGGTAGTTCAGTATCTTGCTAGATATTGACACAAATCCTAGCAAACACTTGTCTAGAACGGGCCACTGTCATTGGATCTATTGTTAGCAGTTCACCAAAGGAGCCAGCAATGGCCACTAGAATGTCTTTATGCCAATATTCCAGAGGTAAACTAGGCAGTCTTACCCAAACTGGAGGAGCGATAAAGTAACTTTCATTATAATCTAGGTTCGTTGACCATTTCTGCAGTGATAAAGAGGATTTACCCATCATCCATGGGCCATCACATAGAACTTTAGACAGATCTTCTCCATTGGAGAACAAAAATGAGAAGAAACCTTTGGGCATGGCAGCCACATCCACTTGTCCTTTGATTTTCCACTTTTGGAAGGTAAAGGCTCTCACTAGATCAATATTCGGTCTAGGACCCATAAACTTTCCAATCAAAGTAGAAGCCATAATAGAAACAACATGATTTATGATTTGGTCAGGAATGTTAATACCTAATTCCCCTTTTAGCGGATCTAAAACAATATCAACCTTAGGGAAAGAAGATTTTCTAGTTGGTTTGACCCCAAAAAGGCCCGACCATTTTTGCTTACCTCGGTTCGAGTTCCCACCATGTGAGGAATCTTCTTGTTTTTTTGTTGACCCCTTGCCTTGCTCTGTGGAATCAACCTTTTCCACCTCTGGTCCCAGGACAAGACCGTTGTCCTTGCTGGACTAGGCCAAGCTTGTCCCACCAGCACTTTCCCCCTTTTCTGACAAGGGTCTATCAATGTTAGCATCTGAGACATTCTCAGATACCACATTAGATCCAAGTTTAGGCTCAGAATCTATAGCAAAACCAAGCGCAACCAAGTTCCCATCTTGCTTCAGATTCAAAAAATGTTCTCCTGCTCTTTCTCCTCCTCCTCCTTCCCGCTCCCGCTCCATCTTCCCTTCCCAATAAATAGCACTTAAGGGGGGTGTTGGTGTAAATAAATATTCCTAATTACACTTTGCTTAAGTTTACTTAGGATAATACATTTGCATATTAGTTGTCATGTAGACACATAAGAGTTTGCATCTCATTTTACAATATGGTGTAGGATAATTCCACTTTATGTGTGAGATTGATGTAGTCAAGGATGGAGAATCCAATTAAGGACTATCCAAACTTGCAGCCAAACAACAACATAGTAGAAACTCACAACAATAACACCAGATTTGACATAACACATATTTTATTCATCAAATTACTGATTACATGCAATGTGTCAGGCTGTAAGGCCTTCTCAGTTACGACCAAGTACAAAGCAAATAATAGTCTACAAGATCTCACAGGATCCAAATCTTTTCCACAACTTCACCACTCAGCTAGCCCGGGTTTGCAACATGACATGACACTAGTAGGTATCCCAAGAAAGATCTAAACTTGTACTCACAACTTCCAAGCAATCTTCCTGTGCCTAAGCTCGCAAGCTACTAACTCCCACTTTTCCTCCACCTCTCACTGCCCCTAAACATCTACCCAAACATCCTATTAAATACTAAATCCCAGCCACAAGTTGACTTTACAAGGATATACAAATATTAAATGCAAAACATCAGTCAACTCTCAAAAAGCCTTACAATAAATAAAATCATCCATGTCAGCCTTTGAACGACCATCAGATCCACATAGAAGAATGCAACATGCCAGATCTAGGTCCTCACACGTCCAACGGTCAATCCATAACTCGAGGAAAGTGACCCAAATTAAATGCACCAATTGACCAAGCCGATCCATCCAAATAATCAAGTCGGTAAGCAAGAACACCGAGCAATAGAGAAATAACTGAGCACCAGAGAACCGACCACGCCAAGCATGACTGAGAAACACAGTTACTACCGAGTGCCAGGGAACTGACGCCTTCAGTCACCAAGCATTCTTCAGAGACCGAGCACCCCAATAAACACTGAAACCGAGTAACCAGTCTCCCAAACCAAGCAAGTACTCCACCAAACCAAGATCAAAACTAACAATCTACCTTCAAAGACAAACATATTTTTGGCTGATACAGGATTGCCAAGAATCCTAGGATGCTCTTGCATCAGACACCCCAGGTTAAGAAGATTTTCTCATAAGGAAATTAGGAATGCCTCAAGGGAATCAAAAAAGGCATACCAAATCTTTTCTTAACCCATATCTCTTCTTGTCCTTCACTCTAAGTTGTCTTTACTTCATCCACTACTGTTCTCTGCAACAAATTTTCCTTCTTCCCATCTCTCTTAGCTTTCCTGTCTGCAACTGATAGCAATCAACGTTGACCATCTCTTCCACTTTCGATCACATCAGTACCTTGGTAAATCTCATCCTCTTCAGAATCATCAATAAACTTAGTATCATATGCATCTCTCTATGTCATAAATGTTATCATCTACTATACAATCTCTGTCAGAAAGACCATACGCCTCTTAATCTCAACAAACTCTTCAGATATATCATTCTCCTTCTCTTTCAAACTAGACTTTGTAGGAACAGTTTCATCAACCCTATGCTCCTGAGGTTTGTCATGGTCACACGAACAACACCTGATAACTCCACATTTCCTAGTTCCTGTTTCTTGTAAAGGTATCAGCTTATGCTGAGCTCCTTCATGCCTAACCACATAGGTGTTAGCATGGCCATCAAACAAAACATTCCTATCAAATTGCCAAGGTCTCTCGAGCAACAGATGACAAGCATCCATAGGCAATACATCACACAATATCTCATCCTAGTAAGATCCAGTCTAAAAATTAACCAAGCATTGTTCTTCAATCCTAACCTTAGATACATCTTGTATCTAACTAATCTGATAAGGGTTAGGGTGTTTTCTTGTTTCTAAACTCAATTTACTAACTATCTCTTTTGAAACAAAGTTCTTAGAACTACCACCATCAACTATGACATTGCATACCTATCATTGCACTTACATCTAGTTCTGAACAAATTTCTTCTTTACACCAGTACATGGACACATGCAGCTAATCTCCAAGTGATAAGAGTCTCACCTTTTTCTACAACATTCACAATATCCTCTCAGTAGTCAGTGTAACTCTCTTCTTAGGACATTGAAAACTTCTATGACCAACTTTACCACATTGATAACAAGTACTAGTGAACTCATTCTTCCACCTTCCTCTTTGTCCAATATTGAAATTCTTAGTGACTTGACCACTACCAGATCCTACATCAGTCTTCTTAGGATTCTTTGTCACATTACTTTCAGCAACTGTTTCACTAGTCTTACCACCTCTATTCCTATTGTTTTGTCTTCCTTCAAACTTCTTATTCAGCTTCTCTTCAATCTTTAATGCCATCTAATAAGCATCTCCTATTGTTTCCATCTGAACAGTAACTCTTCTTGAATACTAGGTCGCAAACCATAAACATACCTAGCAACCTTCTCTTTATCAGCTTTAGAATGACCAGTCCTAATCAAGATTCTGTAAAACTCCTCAGTATACTCCTATACTGATTTGTTATTTTGCTTAAAAGCTTGCATCTTCTTAAACATGTCCAATTCATAATCCACCGGAATGAATTGCTTCTTCAACTTGTCAACCATTCAGTTCCATTTAGTGATCTTTTCTTTTCCTCTCCTACTTCTTTCCAACTGAACTTCTCTCCACCAAATATTTGCATGACCCTTCAGTTTAGTCTTTGCAAATCTAACCCTATCAGGATCTTCTATTTCTTCATACTCAAATTATTCATCTATCTGATTGATCCAATCAATCAATTCTTCTGGCCTAAGGCTTCTAGAATGGGCAGAAACTTAAATCTTAGGTCTTTTCCCAATTTTAGACATAGCTTTCGGGATTCTATTCTCCTCTGGATCTCGAGATTCTTCTACAACTTCTTCAAAATGATCTTCTTCCTCAAATTCATCATCACTATCTTCTTTCAAGGTAGTCTTCTTCCTCAATTCCTCTTGTAGGTCTTGCACTTGTTTATGCAAAGCCCTAAAATCATCAAGACTTAATTCTCCAGCTGTTTCTTCCTCTAAGATCTCACAAGCTTTCCTTAGAGGCATCTTCAATCCAAACTCAACTTTACTCCACCAGATTAAACTCTCGCTCCAACAGGAACAAACTTCATTTTGATACCACCTGACGCAGTCAAGGATGGAGAATCCAATTAAGGACTTTCCAAACTTGCAGCCAAACAACAACACACCGAAAACTCACAACAATAACACTAGATCTGACATAACACATATATTTTATTCATCAAATTACTGATTACATGCAATGTGTCAGGCTGTAAGGCCTTCCCAGTTATGGCCAAGTACAAAGAAAATAACAGTCTACAAGATCTCACAAGATCCAAATCTTTTCCACAACTTCACCACTCAGCTATCCCAGGTCTGCAACACGACAAGACACTGGTATGTATCCCAGAAAAGATCTAAACTTGTACTCACAACTTCCAAGAAATCTTCCTGTGCCTAAGCTCGCAAGCTACTAACTCCCACTTTTCCTCCACCTCTCACTACCCCTAAACATCTACCCAAACATCCTATTAAATACTAAATCCCAGCCACAAGTCGGCTTTACAAGGATATACAAATATTAAATGAAAAACATCAGTCGGCTCTCAAATAGCCTTACAATAAATAAAATCATCCATGTCGGCCTTCGAATGGCCATTAGATCCGCATAGAAGAGTGAAACACGCTAGATCTAGGTTCTCACATGTCCAACAGTCAATCCATAACTCAAGGAATGCGACCCAAATTAAATGCACCAGTCGTCCAAGCCGATCCATCCAAATAATCAAGTCAGTAAGCAAGAACACCGATCAATAGAGAAATAACTAAGAGCCAGAGAACCGACCACGCCAAGCATGACCAAGCAACATAGTTACTACCGAGCGCCAGGGAACCGACACCTTCAGTCACCGAGTGTTCTTCAGAGACCGAGCACCCCGGTAAACACTGAAACCGAGCAACCAGTCTCCCAAACCAAGCAAGTACTCCACCAAACCAAGATCAAAACTAACAATCTACCTTCAAAGACACACATATTTTTGGTTGATACAAGATTACCAAGAATCCTAGGATGCTCCTGCATCAGAGATCCACCTTTAGTGATCTTATCACATTATCACACTCTCATTGTTGCACATACTTTGTTGTACAATGGAGGATGATCCACCTTTAGTGGACATGTGATTCCACCTTGTGTAGTTGAACAATTATCACTTGCATCACTTCTAGTTATCATGCATTGCCTATATATTCAGGCACATCTACATTGTACTTAATTGATTTTGTATCCATTCTTATTTGATCAATATTGAATCAATCATTTGATCATATCATTTTTCCTATCTCTCTTGTGCTATCAATTGAGCTTCTAGATCTTGGCATTTCATTCTTTTCCTTAGGCAAATTCTTACACAAAAATATGATCTAGAATGAGATTCAATATCAAGATGATGCTAAGATACAATTAAAACTGCACTCAAATTGCCTAAAACAATTTTTGCATAGTTTCCTTGCTTGAATTCTAGATGTCAAATAAGCTTGGGATGATTTTGTTTTAGAAGATTCTATGAGAAATCGGTGGTTGAGATTCAATTGCCATGAAGGGTTGGGATTTAATATGAATTAATCTACGTGATTTGTTTTGGTTGGCTAATTAAGCTCATTTGTCCTTTTGTGAGTGAGTTAAAATTTAGAATCAATTTATTAATTCCTTTAATTCATTTATTTTAGGCATGGGATTTTGGGATTTGATTTAATTAAATGTGCTAGGACATTTTAATTAAATGGATGGACGTCTTTATAATTAACCTTTATTGTATGATTAGGAATTAATTATGCAACTAGGTGAATCAACCTAATTACATAATCTAGCCTAGGGTTTTATTGACTTGATGATTTGATTAAGTCCCGACCCTCCGAATAGGGTTTAGGATAAATTGAATTGATTTAGGGGCATTGAGTTATACTAGACCATTTTAGGGCATGATTACAATAGTTACCCAAAAAAGTCACATTAAACTACCCAATTATGCAAGTTCTAGAAAGCACCAAGAATCGCACACGCCATTTTCAATTTGTGGATCTTTGTTGCACCCATGGTTGTATCCGTCCACAGACACCATGGATAGTGCCTTCACCACTGCAAAACTATTCTCAATAAGCTACAAAGAGTCTTGAATGGCCACAACTTATTTTTATGAATGTGAAAAGTGAAGTTCTATTCTTTTCTCATTAACATATGAGATGAATTCAACTATTTCCTAGTCTTATAATTAAATATAATATTTTTAGACTATATTAATTTTTAATATAATTTATTTTATACTATATTTTGAAATGTCATTTCTTATGGAGAGTCTGATTCATATTATATTAATATTTAGTCTAATTTCTTTTTTTCTTTTTTTTCTTATAACTTGATTATTAAATTGTTTTTCATGTGATCCATATCTATTATATAAAAAAGATAGTTATCAATTTTTTAAATAAATAAATTATTTTTTCAAGTACTAGAAATATTAGTTTTAATTACTAAATAATTTTTTATTCTATTAATAAAATTATAAATTATTATAGACATTGATTAGACATTATTTCTATGTTCATTTTTGCATCAACATTTACTCACGATCCAAGGTGGTAATAAAAAGAGTGCAAGAGTGAAAAATGAACAAAATATTATAGACATCTCAATGTTATATAATCAATTTTTTTTATTAACAAATTAAATTCTTAATTAAGACAAATATACTCTTCAACTCCATTTGTATTATTTTTAATCAAATACAATCAATAATTTTCCTACAAATACAATTGTGTAAATTCTTTACCATAATGAAATATAATATAATCATTCTAGTACACTTCAATAATAAAATCCAAAAAGACCTCTTAACATTATATTTATTAATCAAATACAATCAATAATCTTTCATATGTAGTTTTTTTTAATCACAATATCATTCAAATTTCAAACAATATAATTTTATAATAAAATAAAATAAAAACCTCTAAACTCCAATTTTTTAATCTTTTTCCAATGCACAATTTTCATTTTCCAATCATAAACACTTCAATAATAAAATCCAAAATAATTTACCAAACAAAAAAAATTACAAATATAGTATCAATACAACTAATAACTCTGCCATTACAACAAAACATAATATGTAACCTCAATTTTGTGAGCGGTCAAGAAATCATATACACAAATACCCATTTCATGAGCTGTGAGAAATTAAAAAAAACTCTTAAATCGTCTTAAGATTATTCTTTTAGAGAGCCATTTCGAAAAGAATGCTTTACCATTAAGATGAACTTAAAATCCAATAAATCCATCTTAGTCACTTTGAGAACGAAAGAAAATGAATAAGAAAACTAAACCCAACTATTCCACAAAAAATTTCCACTCTTCATTATATATATATATATATATATATATATATATATATATATATATATATATATATATATATATATATATATATGCCTTGAGAAGGATTACTCTCAATGTATTATATATATAAGTATATATAAGCTAGTAGCAATCACAACGCAACATGGAAGACATTTTATGATTTTTAATCTTTAAATATATGACGGCAAGGCTTACTGTTACAGTTAGTGTTAAGGTTATGCTTAGTGCTACTATTACGGTTAATGTTAGTGCTAGGGTTACGGTTAAGGTTAGTGTTAGGTTAACAATTAGTTTCAATGTTGTAAAAAAAAAAATAGTAGTAGTAGGGTTATGGTTCAAAATTATTAAAATGATTAGAATTAGGTTTAGAATTAGGGTTAGTCTTAAGTTTATTGTTAGGGTTAGGGTTAGTATCACATTTAACCTTACAATTTTACCTAGGGTCAATGGTAGTGACATGGTTACAATTAATTTGAATGGTTTAAAGTTACGAGTAGTATAATGTTAACAATAACAATTAGAGTTAGGGTTAGGGTTAGGGGTCAGGATTAGGGTTAGGGGTAGGATGAGATTAAGGATGTGGTTAGGGATAGGATGTTAGGTTTACAGTTAGGATTAGTATCATATTTTGTGTAACATTAAGGGTTAGGGTTAGGGTAAGAGGTTAGGGTTAGGGTTACTAATATGGTCAGGGAATTACAGTAAGATTACTGATGGGATGCAAAATGTTGAGTTCGGATTAGTATTAGGGTTAGAATATGGGTTAAGGTTAGTATGAAAAATAGGGTCAACGGTCAAATTAGGTTTGGTGTTAGGGCGTAATGTTTAGAGTTATGAATTGTAATATGTTAAGGTCTAGGGTGTCGTTAGGGTTAGGATGTAGGTTTTAGTCTTAGGATTAGTATCATAGGTAGTGTTACATGTAGGGTTAGGGTTGGGGTTCATATTAGACTCTTCTTGATAGGGTAGTGGTACATGAAGGGTTAGCGTTAGGGTTAGTTTAAGGTTGTGTGAAGTATTATGATGTACAATTTATAGTTAGGATTAAATCATACATATGTTAGTTATAGGGTTAATATTAGGGCTTGTGTGAGAGTAAAATTATGGATGTAGTTAGTGATGGGATGTAGGTTTTAGAGTTAGGATTAGTATCATACTTGGTAATATAGTTTAGGATTATGGTTTAATGTTTGGGTTGGGATATAGATTGTGGTTTAGCATTTAGGGTTATGATTATATTTAGGGTAAGGGTGTACATCATGGTTAGTACTATGGTTAGCATTAGTATTTTGATTAGGGTCAAGGCTTAGTGTTAGGGTTAAAGTTAGGGTTAAGGATAGGGTTTATGATTAGGATATGATTAGGGTTAGTGTTTACATCATGGTTAGTATTATCATTAGGGTTAGGCTCAAGGTTTAGGGTTGATATCATAATTTTAATTATAGTTAGGGTTAAGAGTTTAAATAGGGCTAGGGTTGGATAAGAGTTTAGGTTTACACCATGGTTAGGGATAGGCTTAGGTTTAACATTTGGCTTATGATCTTGTTTAGGATTATGGTTTAATGTTTGGGTTACGATAAGGATTAGGGTTTATAATTTAGGGTAGGGGTGTACATCATGGTCAGTACTATGGTCAGCATGAGTATTTTGATTAGGGTCAAGGCTTAGGATTAGGGTTAAAGTTAGGATTAAAGATGCGGTTTAGGATTAGGATTATGGTTAGGGTTAGTTTTAGTGTTTACATCATGGTTAGTATTATCATTAGGGTCAGATTCAAGGTTTAGGGTTTATATCATGGTTAGTGCTAGGGTTAGATATAGAAATAGGATTAGGCATACTGTTATGATTGCAAATAGAATAAGAGTTAGGGGTTGCTTTAAGATTATGGTTAAGGTTATTATTAGGATTATATTAGTATTAGAGGTAATTTTAGGGTTATGATTAATGCTAGATATATAAATATAGTTAGACATAGGGTTATGATTAAAAATAGAATAAGTGTTAGGGTTGGCTATAAGATTATTGTTTGGGTTACTATTGGACTTAATATTATAGTTAGGGCTCGATTGAGAAATATGATTAGGCATAAGGTTATCATTTCAAATAAAATAAGAGTTAGTGTTGGCTATAAGATTATGGTTAGGGTTTCTATTAGGGTTAGGATTAGGTTTTTTGGTTATCATTAGGATTAGGTTAGAGTTAGAGTTTATATCATAGTTGTGGTTGGGGTTATGGGTTGAGATATGGTTAGGATTATGGTTAGGGTCGGGGTTAGAATTATAGTTAGGCCTTACATCATAGTTAGATTAGGCTATCAATTAGGGTTAGGGTTAGTTTTAGGATTTGGGTTATTTCTAGGTTTAGACTTAGGATTATGGTGAAGTTGAGAATTAGGTTTAGGTTTTACATAGTTGTTAGGTTTAGGTTAATTGTTAGAATTACATTTAGGGTGTGGGTTATGGTCACGTTTCTATTAAATTTGGGTCTAGCTACGAGTTAAGATAAATAATATGGTTGGGGTTATGGTTTGGTCTAACATTTAGATTAGGGTTTGAGATAAAAATAGGTTTAGGGTTTAGATTAAACTTAATATTAATTTAGAATTATGGTTAGGGTTAGGTTTAAGTGTTAGAATTTGTTGTAGAAAGATTCTTAAGGATTGAGATAGAAATAGGGTTAGGGTTATAGGATAAGGTGTAGAAATGGAGTAAAGGATATGTTGAAGGTTTGAGATAGAAATTGGGTTAGGAAACCGAGGGTCACAAATATAATTATAGTTTGATTTAGCTTTATTGAAGAACCTTGACCTAAATTTAAACCATAATATATTTGGAACATAACTAAGAACTTACCCTAATCATAACTCTATTCCTAATTATGATTAATCCCTAACCCTAATTAAATCTTTATCCTAGTCATAACTATTATTAAATACTTAATCCAAGTATTTTGAAATTTCTATTTTTTATTTTATTCATTTATATAAATTATATAATTAATTAACTAATTTTTTAATTCAAGTTAAACATATATTATATAGGCATTGGTAGAACATTTAGTATTCTTTTAGTTATAAAATTGAAAAAAAAGTTGATGTAGATATGTTAGCAATATTTCTATTCTAGGTTTCATTTTTGCATGCAAAGCAATTCAAATTCTAAAATTAAACTAAATTTATTTTTTAAAGAATTTTTAAAGGAATCAACAATTAATTTTACAATAAATTTAAAACTAAAATCTAGATATAAGTAAAACCTTTCTAATTTTTTTCTAATATTTATAAGCAACATTCCTATTGTATTTTCTCTTTTGGCATGCAAATCATTTGTAAGTTTCAAAACTAAAATCTATTTTTTAATTTTTAAATGAAACTTCAACAATTTGAAGAAAAAAAAAAAATGAAAATGAATCTTTAATGTTTTTCTTTTATTTCTATTTCATCTTTTCTTTGTACATACAAATTATTTCAATTCTAATTTTTTTTATTGTTAAAAGGAAACAAAAGTATTTTTAAAATAAATTAATTTTAAAGTTTATTATTGTGACATAAAATTGTCAAATAGAAAAAATTGAAACATTAATGGTTTAATTAGATCTAAATGTTAAATGATAATTACATATGAGAAATACTCTCGTAGTTTATTTAAGAAAAAAACTTTCTTTTTTCAATATGATCAATATATGTTTCTATTGAGGTCTGGAATTTGATGGCAATTTATTCGACCACTACACATTGAGAGGTTAAATTTTATTAATAAATGTCAAAATCTGTTATAGGTAATATAATATTTTATTTAATAACATAAATATATTATTTTATAATATGTATGATAAATATAAGATATTGTAAAATATACGTTTATATTTTATTAATATATATTAATATTAATTTAGAATCTTTTAAAAACATAATATTATGTTTCTATTTTATTTTTATATATTAATATTAATTTAGAATCTTTATATGAATTTTAGAAATTTATTTTACAAACATATTTTATATTATTTATTATATATTTATATTATTTTTATTACAAATAAAAGTTTTCATATAATTAATTGTATATTATTATTTTAAAATTATTTTATATGATTTTAGAAACTTTCTAATATTTATATTAATTTAAAATTCTTAATATAAATATAATATATGAACTTCCTTAGTTAATTTGCTATTTTTATGATTTTATATTCTTTTTATATCATAAATAAAATCTTCTATAATTTAAATTTTATTTTATATTATTATTCATATAGAAACATGCATAATTAATTTGAAATTTTTGAATATATGACTAATTTATAATTATTTTTTATTATTATATTTAATTTTTTAAAAAGAAAATATAAGAATTTAGAAACTTACTCCTCTAAATTTGAGATTTTTGCATGTATTACTAATTTAAACTTATTTTCTAATTTTACATTCTTTGTTTCTCTATAAAAATAATAATATCACCAAGAATTTTTATTTAGACAATTGCATCTCAATTTTATTATAGCTTCAATCTTTTTCTTTTTTCATTTCTTATCAACACACAATTGCTTTTTTAGGTATCTTAAAAAAGGTCTTCATATGATGAAGTTAACCAAAGTCAAGAAAAGTGAATAAAACAATTTTTTCTTCAAGATTAGATTATTAGATGTTTTACTTTTGAATGATTTTTAAAAAAAATACAATTTTTATTTAAAAATAATTAAATTAATTGCACTATTTTATTAAGAATATTTTTTAAAAAATAATTTAATATATGTATTATAAGTTATATTGATAAAATATTTTATTAAAATAATTTATTAAATTATTCATAAATTAAAAAAATTGACAATCAATATTTTTTTTAAACGTAAAATGAAATGCACTAAAATGACCAAGCCGTCATAAGAAAATGTTGATTTACTTTTTCAATATTTCATCTCAAAATAGTTTGTAATAGATTTTTCTATTTGAAACTCTTAAAAAATAGAAATTTACTTTTTTTTATTATATTTTCTTTCTAATTTTAATTTGTTTTAATTTTTTTAACTGTGAAGACTTATTTAATTGATTTTAAAAACTACACTTTCTAAATTTGAAAAAAAATATGTTAATATTTATTAACATTTTATTTAAATTAATGAGCAATTGTCTATATTTTAGGGAAATTAATTTCAAATGAATGAATTGGGTCAACTTTTGAACCATTATATGTCATTTACATACTATTTTTTAATTAAAAGAATTTCAAGAATCATAGGTCATTTACGGACTATTTTTTACTTAAAAGAAATCTTATGAGTAAAAGAGTTAAATTCAAACCTGCAAACTATTTTTAATTGAAAGATTTTCAATGAATTTTCAAATGAATGTTTTAGGACAGTATTCATAATGGATTCATTGCAGAGTCTTTTATAAAAATTTAATCAAATGCATACACTAAAAAATATGCTATCAGGTGAAGGAATATTTGTGTGGGTAATAGGGAAACTCCCATCCAAAACATGCCTGATTTTTCTCACTGTGAACCATTCTGATTTTTTTGCTCCATTTCACTTCCACATGCATTCAAACCGTTCTAAAAAATTTCTATCAGGAGACTTGTAATTAACTACATCGGACAAAAATCCGTTTCCGATTATGCCTCGCTCCAAAGCTCCCATTTTTGGGCACATGCTGGGAGGATGCATGCAAATGTTGTGGAGTCACGCTTTACATTTGACAATGGCATTTGCTTTGCTAAGGATTTTTCAACAAAACCATTGTGTGGATATCCTGCAATCATTGCAATCCACGAGACCATCTGTTCACAGAATTCTGTCAAACAATTCTCGTGCACTATGTATGCTTCCACACTTTGGATGCATCTCTACGAGGGCACTTGAAACTGCAACATTTGAAAATAATCATTTTTTATTATGCTATGATGGATGACTTTTCCTAGCTCCAAAGATCCTATTTGGTGCAGATTGAGCATTCACAAAGGTTGTGGAGACTGGTTTTATGCTTGTAAATCACATTTTCTGAAAAGTATTCGAAGGCTTTTCAACAAACCCATTTTGTACATATCCTGCAATTATTACATTCCAGAAAGTACATATCCTGCAATCATTACATTCCAGAAAGTAAAAGGAATTTCAGTAGGTTGAGATTATATCAAAATGCTAGTGGTGGAAGAATTATTAATATAATCAGGATTCATCTAACATGCATTTTTAATTGAAGAATAGATAGCTATGACTTATCTGTGCAGGGCATAGGTTGCAAAAATATTGTATTATAAATAAATGCTATTTTATTCCCTGTATCTGTGTGGGGGCCATCGTGGACATTGGCTATGTATGGGGACGATTGTAGGAAGTCACACCTAGAACATGGCCAAGGCACTGGAGATAGTTCTTCATTCATCTTTGCATTGCTCACCTGCAAACATCTCTCACAGAATGTAAATCCTTGAAACAAAAGAACAAATGAGAATATTTGAAGACATCTTTAATGCGAGAGAAATACTTTTGAATTTTTCAAAAAAAAGGGGATCAAGAGAAGAGAATACAACAGAGAATTTAAGGCGATTAATCTTTGTAAGTGCTTGGTGAAGCCCTCCGCCATACCACAACACAGATGTCATTATCTTCAGTCCATCTAGTCATACTGCAATTCTCTTCAACTACTATGATTCTTCAATTTCATTTGTAACTGAAAAGCATACCAAAGGTTTCTTTTTTTATTTACACCCATTCTCTCTTCGTGCTGCCATTTGGTATTTATTAATTGAATTTCATTTTTTAAATTCATTTTAGAGGTAATTGATTTTAAATTTTTTTTATGTATATGACATATTTTCAGAATATGCTACGGCTGTATAGGTATGCCTCTCAGTGTAATTATAATCCACAACATAGTTTTAATTTAAAGATGTAAATTTTTTTTTTAATCATAAATACCATACAAATGTAGATTTTTTTATTGTCCCAAAAGATAGATTCGACACCAAGTCAATTCATTTATTATGCCTAAAAACCCTAAAGTAGCTAAAAACTTTAAAGCAGCATGACCACCAACATTAAAAAATAACTGAAAATGAGTCCAAAACTAGTCTCACGGCACTTGGGACTGCCCTTATATCATGTCCCCATGCTGCTGCTTAAATCAATTTTCTGCTTAAATTTAAGCAGTAGAGTGTTCCCATGCAAAATAAAAATTGTGGCCATTTTTTCCTCAGCCCCTTTTTATTTGCCTACAATTTAGTTTTCTGATTTATTTGCAACAAAAACAACAAAAATTTTAATTTAAAAATGATATTTAAAATAAGCAGCAAACATTACTATCTATGGGACCACCAGCTGCACAAATTGTACCACAAAAGAATCAGCAGCTGCTGCTAGCAAAAATAAGCTAAGCAGCAGCATGGTGATGTGCTCTTAGAATTCTTTATCTCTGCAACACAGACATTTATCGTTGTTCTCGTATTACTTGCTTGAAACACATTTGCATAACATACATCAATAGTTGCAATAATTCAAACGTAGATTCTGTTGAGCTTGAACCTTCTGACACCTCACCTTACATTTATTGCCATGCTCTAGAAAGAAACAACACCATTTATGACTACTCTGTTCAACCTATTAAACTCTACTATAAATTCTAATCTTTGTTCCACCCATTAAACTCTAAAATAAGTTATTGAAATATTCCACAGTTATTGAAATATTCCTATTACAGTCAAAATCCAGTTATGTTTTTACTCTTCAGAGTAGAACCAATGTTTAAAGTCATCGGAAAATAAGATGATAATTGCATATTTAAATCTCCCGGATTTACTCTACATCGATAGAGAATAGGGACAATTGAATCCAATGACCATAAGAATAATGTGTAAGATCTTGATTTCATTGTGATAACAATATCGGTTTTCCCATTTAAAATTGTGTAGATTTCAATTATACACATTAGTGGAGGCTTTTAAATTCAAATTTGTGTAGTTATCACAATTTAAAGGACAGTTAGATTTGATGATAATAACAATAGTATGTGTTAGATCATGATTTCATAATTTATGGATTTTTTCATATTTTGAGATGGATCACAAAGTGTGATTCTATATATTGATGTCAAAAATATATACACAATCAAAGACAAAAGATATTGCATTCAATTTAAATAGATTGTAGAAATCTAATAAATTTGATTCATAACTGTCATATTGCTATCAGGATTCAACTGTGTAGGTTTTTGAGTCAAACTCATTGATCCATGTTTCATGAGTAGTGGCTCACACAAACCCATCTCTCATGATGATGAATGGAACACTTAGGACTCATTGCATCTAGGTGATGCTTACAGAGGTGAAGTATAGATGCAATAGGTGCTAAGTGTTCTATTCATTCTCATGAAGAGGCGAGTTCATGTGAAACACTACTCATGAAAAATAGGCCAATGAGCTTGATTCAAAAAAAAATCACCCATTTGACTCCTGATAGCAATATCACAATTTGAATTACTGTGGAAAATATCCCCTACTTATCAATAGATTCATAACTCCTACCAAATATTGGTTCCTACATATAAATATTAAAATTTTAATGAATATTTTGATGGAGGGTTTTATATAAACCCTGATTCATGTATCTTAACTAACAATTGGAGAACATGATCCAAGCACTGAAGGGTATCTATTTGATCAAATTTTTCTGTTCTCAACCTCATACCCCATTCATTATGTTGATACATGACTCTTCCCTCATAAACTCTCTCAAAAACATTCAACTTCACAAACAGACTGAAGACCCATTTATAAATAAAAAAATTCTACCAAAAAATTGGGCAGCTGACAAAAAAGGACGTGGCTATTCAACTCCATCTAAATATAAGCAACACTTCCCTTTCATTAAAAACTCATGTCCTCAAGGACCATAAGAAAAAGGAATTATATAAATAAATCCTTGAGAAGCAAAGAAATGCAGGAACAAACAAAATAAAAAAACCACAGGCGATATGAAAGACTCTTTAAACCTCAATGCGATGTAAATCATGAAAAATTAAAAAAATGTCACAAAACCTTTAAGCCAGGATATGATCTTGAGTTTGTCCAAGTGAGAGCTGTTAATCTCAAATTATCTATCTTCTTAGGGTCTGCGGTCATTGAAGCAACAATATTGAATGAACTGAGTTTTTTGGACCAAATTGAATTAAAAAAAAACTATTTTTTGGTTAAAAGCCAGACCAGGAAGAACCATCTCGCAGTGCTGTCAAAACCCATAGAACACAACACCCAATATCACATTATCAATGCTCTGTTAAAAAAATCAAAATCATAATCGAATTCAGAAACTGTAACTGAAATCATAATGCAAGTAGAAACAAGGCTAGTAAAGATGCAAAACTTACCCCTCCAATAGATTTCTTTATTTTTTGAGCATCTTGTAGCAAAAAAGTAGCATATACCATAACTTTAGGAAACATCTCTACACCAGAAGGCCCTTTGATAGGGAGCCTACTATCCTCCATCTATGTCAAATGTAGAAAACAAGCAATAAGGTCTTGTAAAGTGCAAAACAATACAACCAAAAGTGTGAAAAGAAGACTCCATATTCTGTGAAGAAACTTTAACCCAAGCAAACCAATACATGAACTTTCATTACTTTGTGCTGGAGGTTTTTTTTGTTCGGAAGGAGTAAATGGTGGAAGTGTAGGATTATCGACCTTGGTGGTAGATTAGTCTATTGCTAAAGTGATAAGATAAACAATATCTCCCATCATGCGATATAAATTTATAACGACCGTAGCTTCTCCCATTGTGGTTTTGTAGTTAAGGAAGTGTAACTTCCAAAGGGGGCGAGAGAGGTGAAGCTTTCTTAAATGCATATAATAAATGTAGTCCTCCACAAACTCAGGCATCCTAAAATGAAGAAATCCAGTGGTTTTCAACCAACAATAGTCTATCGGCTAAGTATATACAATCAATGCTTTTTCTCACAAATTTGTGTATAAAATCTTTTTTTTAAGTTGAGCTCCCTATAGTTATCAAATTCAAGGAATTAGATGCCATTTAAAATCTTATATGAGAAATTGCTTATGTTGGAATGATTTAGATATCAAGAATATTCTGGTCATTTGAAGATATTAATATCTTTATAAAGGTTTATCTGATTAGTCTCTTCAAGGAAGACTTAAATTCAAGAGGATAAGTCTTTAGTAGCATAAGTAATCCTACCTTGTGTGAAGAATATGATAGGTGACAGATTTATGCAAGCCATAAATTTAAAAATTATTCTATAGGGTGATACATTAAGATCTCCAAAGAAGTGACTTTGTACCCAAAGGAAGATAAGACACTGGTCTTTAATACCATACATACTTATCAAAATAGAAGAATTATAAAAGTAGAAGAGATAGGAGTAAAGGTAACAACAGAAGGACAAGGAGTAAGAAATTAGGATAAATAATAGTAGAAAGTAAGAAGTTTTGTTAGCACTTAGATAAATTTATCTTGGAAGATCATGTCATTCTAGGATAAAGAATTAAAAAGTAGATTGCACAAGGATCAAATCTACTTGATTATAGTAAAGGTGCACCTGCCTTGGTTTAATAGAGCCAAAAGTGTAGGAGAGTTTGATCCTATTAAGGATCGAGTCTTGTTCATTGGCCAAGTCAGTCGTGGAGTTTGATCATAGAAATTGGCATAATCTTATAATTCCACAATCTATTGATTTGGGAACCAATAGGTATTATGAAGGTTGAAATCAAGATCATAAGAAGAATGGTGACTCTAGCAGCAGTAAAAATCAAAGGGGAAACAATTCCTATCATCCTCATGATTAAAATAATGGAGATCAAAGAGGAAGAGGATGAGGATGAGGACTGAGAAGATGAGGTTTTTTTGGAATGTATTTCCAGTATGGAGAAGAAGGATGAATAACTTATGAGTGTCCCCAACATTAAGGGAGAACAAATAGAAGACCGGATGGAAATACAAAAGTTACACATGTATATGAATATGTTGAGTCATCACATTCTAAAGATGCTAAAAGAGGAGAGTTCTTTGTTACGAGAAGAGCCTTGCTAAATGATGAGAAGGAACACGAGAAAAGGAAGAATTTATTTTGCACAAGATGTAAGCGTAATGGTAAAGAATGTAATGTCATTATTGTTGGTGGTAATGATAACCTTGTTTCAGATGAAATGGTTTATAAATTGAAGTTAGAGAAAATGAAGCATCTAAATCCCTATCAGATTGCTTGGTTGTAGAAGGATCACAAGGCTTTGGCCAATGAGCAATGTCTAGTAATATTCAAAATTGGAAACTATCATGATGATGTATTATGTGATATTATACCTATGTATGTTTGTCATCTTTTGTTAGGGAGACCATGGCAATTTGATTGTCATGCAGTACATGATGGGTATACAAATACCTATGCTTTAACAATGGATGGAGTCTGAGAGAAGCCTAAGGCATTGAAGGAAATAGAGGAAAATGTATGTAGTAATGTAAGAGTATGTTTAGTTGATGAAAGGAAGTTTCTATAAGGAATGAAGCATGAACATATGTGATTTTCCTAAAATCCAAAAGTTGATAAAGAGGAAGTAGAAGATGTACCTATAGAAGTTGTAGATTTGTTGGATGAGTTTCAAGATATTCTATCTAATAATTTACTTGATGGATTTCCACCAATAAGAAAGATTATTCATCAAATGAACTTGATTTCTAGCTAGTTTTCCAAACAAGGCAGCCCATAGAATGAATTCAACAAAGAATGAAGAGTTGAATAGACAAATGCAAGAGTTGTTTCAAAAGGGGTGTATTCGAGAGAGTTTGAGTTCATGTGGTGTATTGACACTATTGGCACCAAAGATAAATGGATAATGAAGGATATGTATATATTCTTGGGCTATCAGTAAGACTACTATCAAGTAGAGGTTTCCCTTAACAAGGATGGATGACATTATGGATTGTTTGAGTGAAGTTGAGTAATTCAAAAAGATAGATCTGAAGAGTGGATATTGTTGGCAAGTTTGATGTGTTGACAGTCAACATGCCTATTACACAGTTTTACCAGTGGAATAGTATGTTCACTGGCATGAAAAAGAAAGGATAATGAAGATGATGGGTTGTGCACCTCAAAGGATGATGTAGAGGTTGTTTACTAGGTCCATGTCAAAGTGCAGGTGTTGACATGATGATTTGAGTAAGTTATGAGATCACAAATGGTGATTGACTACTTTACTATCTGCCAATGTAATAGAGTTGCATAGATTGTTTCAGGCACATGCTCAAGATAAGATATTTGGTTACGCAACTGAGATTATATTAATAATATGAAGATGTGTCTTTAGTTCAAAGGGAAAGTGATTTTGAAGGTCCACAAGGCATTTATAAGTGTTTAAGTTGAAGAGGTCAGTGTTCTTCAAGGGTGGCAAGTAATGCTAACAGAATCTGATGATGTGGATAGGTCAAGTGTTTATTTTGTTCTTCATGATGCCTAAGGATGTTCTTGAATTATGTGTATGCTGAGTTGGTAGTTCACATTGATCAATGTGATGAGATTTGAAGGATTTTCCTAGTCATAGGAGGTGTTCTTGTGTTCTTGGTCCACATGTTAAGATAATTGGTAAAACATTTTATGGGTGATCGCTAAACCTTTTTATGGTGGTGTTTATGATCTCAAGGTGATAATGAAGGATCTAAGTTATGTTTGGGGGACATACTTGGATCAGGATCATTGATTTTGGTGATGTGAGATGAAATTTAAAAGTTAAGTTTTGCTAACATTGTTTGATGGACTATTTAAGGTTTTAGGGCAAAATTCTAAGTGCGGATGTGGTTGTGAATGTGAAGGTTTGATCACATATGCCAGGGATTTATAGTGAAGCATTTTTAAAGATCTACTGAAGGTTGAATTGTTAATTTAAATGAGCTAGAGATAATTGCAATAGAGATCTAATGGTACTGGAATAGAATTGAACAATGCATAGGTAGATGCTATCATACAGTTCATGAATTCTTAGATTGTAGTCTGAATTTGTATATGTAAGGAAAAAGTCTTCCTTAAGGTTGTATCCCAAGGCTTATTGAGTACTGAACTCTAGGCAGTGTGCTTGAATGCATGTGCATTCCATTTAAGATATGTGATCAAATTAAGCGATTTTCCTAAGACATGTTGATGTTTTTCATTATTCTTGGCCAACCTGGTGTTGTAGCGTGTTGCGAAGGATCATGGCATGGTTTTTAGATCTGGAATGTGTTTGAGGATGATTGTTTGGGTCCTAGCTATGTCTTTGCTTACATATCTTGGATCGCATTAATAATTGTAATATAATGAAATCTTATATGAATCAACAGATGAATGAACCCAGGACTTGAAATGGTAAAGTCTTTATTTTTTGTAATTGAGGAGTTAAGGTTGGTGCTGACCGTGTTCATGGTTACAAGGTTGATGTAATGAGTATAAAGATGTGATCATTGGTATGAGTGAAGGAGAGTGGTTGTATGTGGATGTGCGAGCATGTTGTATCATTGATTGTGTGAAGAGGTATGAGTGGAATCAGAAATTAGGGTAGAGAATTTTTGTACTTCATCAAAGTTGTATTGACATATCAAAGATGCTATTAGTCAATTCATAATTCAGTGGATTGTTATCCATAGTGGTTTGTAGTCTACCTTGGGTTGTTGTCTTTTTTGTAATCTTAGGGTTGTTTCCCTTTTGTATTTGATTAGTGAACTCTAGGCAGTGGGCATGAATGCATGTGCATTCCCTTTGTACCTTTAATAAGGTTTTTGTGATAGTACATCATCTATTGGGTTTGATTCCCATTGTGACTTTTCCCCTAACAAGGTTTCCATGCAAAAAATTCTAGTGTTATGTGTTGTGATGTTGTTTAGTTCTGTGCTCTATTATTTATCTTTCATATTTGAGTTCTAAAGTTTGTGTTAGATAAATTTCTAAGTTTTGGAAGTTTTGGGACAACTTATTCACCCCCCCCCCCCCCTCTTAGTTGTGTGTTCTTTGTTTTTAACAATTGGTATCATATCCTAGTACTCTTTTTGAAGCTTGATTGCTTGAGGAGATCCATGATGGTAGCCTTTAAGAAGGATATTCTAAAATTTGATGGAACCAACTATGATGTATGGAAGGGTAGAATGATTACACATCTGAGATGCATTGGATAAGACTATTGGGTAGCTACAAAGAAATATTACAAGCCTCCCACAAACCTATCTACTACTACTCCTGATGAAAAGAAGGAATTTGAGTGTAACATGAGATAAAAAGAAGCATTATATAGTGCCTTATCAAATGCAGAGTACACTAATGTCATGGAATTGGAGACTGCACATGAGATATGGATAAAGTTGGAGACCTTACATGAAGGAGATGTCTGTGTGAAGTAAGCGAAGTTGCAAAGTTTGAAAGGAAATCTTAAAACCCTGATGATGAGTGAAGATGAAAATATCAGTACCTATGTGCCTTAAGTGACCGAACTTGTTTGTGGGATCAGATGTGCTGGTGGAAAATTAAAGGAAGATGAAATTTTCTTGAAGATACTGATGATCCTTGCCACCTTCTTATGACAACAAAGTTGTTTCTATCGAGGAAATCGGGACTATGTCTACTGTGAAAAGAGATACATTGGTTGGTAAGTTATCTGATTTTGAAATGACTAGATTTGGTGATAATTTACCTAAGGTTGAAACTACATTTAAAGATATTGTGTCTAAGGACAAGCAAAAATATGATTCTGGTGAGAAATCTTCAGGTTCTTTTAAGAATGGATCTAGATATGCTAAGGAATTGGAAGAGGTTGAAGAAGAGGAAAGAAATTTGGAAGAGGTAGAAGCCTTGATTGCAAAGAGAGTTCCTAAGGGTGCAGGTAAGTATGAAGGGAAGCTACCTTTGAAATATTTTTCTTGTAATAAGATTCGTCATTTTGCTTCTAGATGTCCTCAGAGAGTACCGAAGCATAAGCCTAGAAAATTTTAGCCTAAATATCATAAGTATTATTATGCTAGTGAAGGTGTGACTAATGAAGAATCTGAAAAGAGTGAAGAAGAGATTGTGTTTATTTCTATTAGAGATGAGAACCCTACTTTTCTGAATGAGGAAAAATCTAGATGCACATGTTGAAAAAAATGATGAATGGGTAATAGATAGTGGATGTTCATATCACATGATTGGCGATAAGAGAAAATTTGTAAAACTAGATAGGTATGATGGTGGTGTTGTCAGATTCAGTGACGATACTCCTTGCTTTATCAAAGGAAGAGGTTTGATTACACTTGATACCAGTAAGAATAATATTGATGATGTCTTATATGTTGAAATTTTGAAGCATAACCTTTTGAGTGTGAGATATCTTATTGATAAAGGTTACAACTTAAAATTCAAGGATGGAAAGTGTTATTTTGTCATGTAAACTTTGATAACATTGTAAAGATACGCACTACAAATGTTGTAAGAGATTTCCCTAAATTGTTGAAACCTGCTAATGTGATAAGTAAGGAATGTTAGTTAGGAAATCTAACAATATCTACTTTTAAGAGCAAGCCCTATTCTTCAAGTGGATTGTTAGATTTGGTGCATACATATTAATGTGGTCCTACTAGGACTAAGAGATATTATGGAGATAATTATTTCATTCTATTCATTGATGATTATTCTAGAATGATGTGGGTTACATTTTTTAAAGAGAAATTTGAAGCATTTGACAAGTTCAAGATCTTTAGAGCTATGGTTGAGACTGAAATAGGTATGAAGCTAAAATGTCTGAGATTAGACAGAGGTGGAGAATTTTCTTAAGGAGCGTTTAATGCATATTGTAAGGAGCATGGAATAAAAATATGAATGTCTTCTCCGTGAACCCTATAGAAGAATGAGATTGTAGAGTGAAGGAATATAAGAATTCTTGACATTGCAAGGATCGTGATGATTGAAGGAAACGTACCACAAATGTATTGGAGAGAAGCGGTTAGTAATGCAATCTATACTTTGAACAAAGTTCAGATTAAGAATGGAACTGGTAAGACACCTTAAGAGCTTTGGTATGGTCATATCCCTACTGTGAAGTATTTCAGAATTTTTGGAAGCAAATGTTACATTAAGAGAGATGAAGACTTAGGGAAGTTTGATCCTATATGTGATGAGGGAATCTTTCTTGGATATTCTACAAAGAGAAAAGCATACAAATTTATAACAATAGGTTGAGGAAGATTGTTGAAAATGCTAATGTGAGAGTGGATGAAAGTTGTTAGAAATAGGAAATATCTTGCAATTATGAATCAAATGATGAAGAAGGAAATCATATTGTACCAGTAAAGAATTAGAATAAAAAAGGATTGGTTGAATAGGTTGAAGAAGTTGTAAACAATGATGAGGTGGAAACACAAGAGTCTCCTACAAAAGAAAATTTGAAGACTCCAAAGTATGTAAGAATGAATCATTCAGGGAATCAAATTATTGGTGACAAAGATCAAGGTGTTATGACTAGAGGAAGGATTGCTAGAAATAGAAATGAAATTTGTTTGATTTCTCAAGTTGAACCTAGTAATGTTAATGAAGAATGCAAAGATGAAAGTTGGGTTAAGGCGATGGAAGAAGAGTTTGAACAAATTGAAAAGAATAAAACATTGATTTTAGTTCCCAAACCTAAAGATAAGAATGTAATTAGAACTAAATGGGTATTCATAAATAAAATGAATGAAGATGGTGTGGTGATAAGAAACAAAGCTAGACTTGTTTGCAAAGGATATTCACAGATAGAAGGTATTGACTTTGAGGAGACATATTCCCTTGTTGCTAGATTTGAAGCAATTAGAATGTTTCTTGCATATGCTACTTGCAAAGATTTCAAGGTATATCAGATGGATGTTAAATCAACATTCTTGAATGAAGAGCTAGAAGGGGAAGTCTGTTGCACAACCTAATGGTTTTTCTTTGATTGATCAGAGTGATATGGTTTGTTGATTGAGGAAATCATTGTATGGATTGAAACAAGCACTGAGAGTTTGGTATGCAAGGTTAGATAAATATCTACTAAAACTTAGTTTTGGTAAAGGTACTGCTAATAGTAATTTGTACTTAAAAATTGATAATGATAATATCTTGATTGTTGAAGTATTTGTGGATGATATCATTTTTGTGGTAATGACAAGTTGAGAAAAGGATTTGCAGATGAGATGCAGAAAGGGTTTGAGATATCCATGTTAGGTGAGATGAAATTATTTCTTAGTTTACATATTATACAATCAAAAATAGGGATTTTCATATCACAATATAAGTATGTGAAGGAGATGTAGAAGAAATTTGGAATGCATGATTCAAAAGCAGTTGGAACCCCTATGGTTACTGGTTGCAAATTGACAAAGAGTGATGATTCACCTAATGCAAATTAGAAAAGGTACAAATCAATGATTGATGGATTGTTATACTTGACACAGACAAGACCTAACATAACAAATGCAGTTAGTATTGTTGTGATATTTCAATAAGAACCAAAGGAATCACATGTTGTTGTTGTTAAAAGGATATTTAGATACCATCAAAGGGAATAGTTGAGTATGGTTTATGTAATGGAAAAGATGAAGATTTTAAGTTTTGAGTTCTTTCACTAATGCGGATTGGGCAGGTAATGTGGATGAAAAGAAAGTACCAGTGGTGGAGCATTCTTCTTGGGCAAGAGGTTAGTTGCATAGTCCAGTAAAAATAAAAATTGTATATCTCAATCTACTGCTGAAACTGAGTATGTTGTTGTTAACTGTATGCAAGTTGTTTGGATGAAGCAAATGCTTAAGAACATTACAGTGAATATTGATGAGCCCATTACTATTTATTGTGATAATTCTAGTGTTATTAATATCTCAAAGAATCCTATATTACATTCAAAGACAAAGCATATATCTATCAAATATTACTTTTTGAGAGATAAGGTGAGTGAGAAGGAAGTCAAATTGGAATATGTGGCTACAAAAGAGTAGATTGCACATATCTTCATAAAGCCCTTGCCAAAAGATACTTTTGAGTATCTCTGAGGTAAGCTTAGGGTGATAGCCACTATTTATTAGAGATAGAGATGCAAGGATTTGCATCAATCCAGTGCTTTCACAAAATTATCCTTGTTTTGGATTGATGTTTTTGGTGGCTACTACTTAGAGGAGTGTTCAGTCCTATGAAGAATGGTTTTCAGTTTTGAATGAGTTTTTTAGTTGTTTTTGGATTATTTGACTTAGTGCATATATGTGCCTTTTCCATTGATGTCAAAGGGGGAAAGATAGTTGTGTGAAAAACAAGTGTCATATTTAGAGGAAGAGTTTGAAGTTTTTGAGGCATATTGAGGATATTGATTGAAGTATGGTTTCTTTATGCATTGGTTTTTTTTTTCACATCATATGTTGCCATCAATGTCAAAGGGGGAGATTGTTGGGATATATTTCATCTATGGTATTGGCATTGATGTTTTTCCATTGATGTCAATATATTTCATTATTTTTTACAGTGTTCCTGGTTGTTCAGTGAAGTGTTTTGATCGATTTGAGTATTGTATTGAGGGTCAGATGTTTCATAGTTGCAGATATGCTCATGGATATCTGTACTTGATCTTGTTCAAGTTGAAGAGGTTCACATTTTTTATTTGAGGAACTTATGTGTGATTTACCAGTCTTTGGTATTTCTATTTTTTTGGTTGTTTTGGATGCAACACGGTTGCATTTTTTGAATCGGTTACGCAATATTTCTGGTTGCTAACTTGGTGATGAGCTTAGGACATGGATGTGTGTCCTTATTTTGAATAGTTTGTGATTTGGATTCTGGAAAATTATTTTTCTTGAGTGATAGAGGTTGTTGATTTGTATTCTTGATGAACAAAGCATAATTACTTGTGAATTCTGAGACAAAATTGTTTATGTTACAACTATGGCATTTCACGTTGCTTGTTGATGTTTCTAGTGTATGCACCCAAAAATAGTCGCCTAGACTTTGGGCCCCATTTATTTGATTTATCAACCCTGAATCAGTTTTATCAATAATCAATATTTTCAACAATATCAATTTCTTGATCAAGTCTTAATTTCGATCATATATTGGATTTTATCCTATGGGCTAACCATTTATCCTAAGTCTTTATTTAATTAAAAAGAATATTTCCTCCCCTTTTAATTAAATAAAAAGCCCCACTTTTCCTCTTATCCTAAGTTGCACAAATAAAACATTTTTCATATTTTATAAAAAGGAGAAAAGCACTTTTTGTCTCATATGGACATAAAGTCAACTCCTATTTTCTCATTGGAGGATACTTGTGCACATGGATTGCTCCTCTTTCAAGCTCCACCGCTGATTAAAGACTTTTGCCTCTTAATCTCCATGGCCCATTCCTTTGCATTTCTTATAAAAGGAGAGCTCTCTCCTTCATTTGCATATACCATGTTTTTATGCTAATGTTATGCTGCAGGTTTTAGGTGCATTTGGAGCTTTTGAGGATATTGAAGACTTGTTGCTTTCATCATTGTAGTTGCATATTTGCTTTCTTAGTTGCATGATAATGGCATTCTTAGTATAGATTTCCTTTTATGCACTAGAATAAGCTCACATAGTCTAAATAGGAGGCATTGTAATCCATTGCTATTTCCTTTCATAGATTAGTTGCATTGTACTTTCCTTTCATAGCTTAGATTGCATTCTCACTTAGATTTGCATTGCATTGCATATTTGGATTCTTGGAGATATTGGCATTGTTGCCCTTGTCTTCACTTGAATCTCTCATTGTATGGTTGACTAGCAAGGTCATATGCTTCATAGCTCTAGCTGAGAGCAAACTTGTAATTTCCTTGCAACTCCATGCATAGAGAGCTATGAGCCGTTTTGTGAGGCCTCATTCTTGAGCAACCTTGCATGTAATGGTTCATAGAAGTGCACCATTTTAGTGTGTACATCTAGATCATGTCCTATTTGTTTTGTTGGATCACTTTGAGATATGTGATTAGATTCAGTAATTTTCCTAAAACATGTTGATGTTTTTCATTGTTCTTGGCCGACCTGGTGGTGTAGCGTATTGCGAAGGATCGTGGCATGATTTGTGGATTTAGAATGTGTTCGAAGATGATTGTTTAGGTCATATCTATGTCTTTTTCGACATGTCTTGGATCACATTAATAATTGTAATATAATTTTTATAATTGAGGAGTTAAGGTTGATGTAATGCTCATATAAAGATGTGATCATTTGTATGAGCGAAGGAGAGTGGGTGTATGTGGATGTGCGAGCATGTTGTATCATTGATTGTGTGAAAAGGTATGAGTGGAATCTGAAATTAAGGCAAAGAATTGTTGTACTTCATCAGAGCTATATTGGCATATCAGATATGCTATCAGTCAGTTCACAATTCATTGGATTGTAGTCCACCTTAGGTTGTTTCCCTTATTGTAATCTTAGGGTTGTTTCTCTTTTGTATTTGAGCAGTGAGCTGTAGTTAGTGGGCCTGAATGCATGTGCATTTCCTTTGTACCTTTAACAAGGTTTTTGTGCTAGTACATCATCTAGTGGGTTTGATCCACACTGTGGTTTTTCCCCTAATAGGGTTTCCATGCAAAAAATTATAGTGTTATGTGTTGTGGTGTTGTTTACTTATGTGCTCTATTGTTTATCTTTCAAATTTGAGTTCTAAAGTTTATGTGTTGGATAAAGTTCTAAGTTTTGAGACACAATTGATTCACCCCCGCCTTCCCCCCCTCCCTCTCAGTTGTGTGTGTTGTTTTGTTTCTAACAATATCTACCAAGGAAGTTGCACATTCTAGAGATCTTGGGGCTAAAGTTCAAAGAGCAAGATTACAACTAAGTGCACAAGTACTTCAAGATTGCCACATATTATTCCACAATGGCATCTATTTTCCTTTGTCTATCAATGGATTCGAATAATTCATTTGGAGTTGTCTTAAGGTAGACATCCCTTACCATGTATATATTCATGGTCAAAATTTTGTTATGTTGGTCTCATTTTTGGCTTGCCTCTAGTTTCTCCAATTAGTCCAAATGTTGACTCTCTTTGACCTATTGCACATTGATAACACACTAATATTTGCAAAGTTTTTAGATTCATCATGCGTCCTTTGCAATCCTTGTCCCCAATTAGAGCCAATTGTTTCCCTAATATTAAAGCACTCAAATTTCAAACTTTTCCATTGAAGCTAATATTGGGCTTATCCTAGATGTGATCCTTCCAAGAGTTATCAATATGTTGAAATTATTTAATTATAGTCCAAGGTCTTCCTATTCAAGTCCTATCTACGGTCACCCATCCTTGTTAATAGTCGGCTAAAATTTCAAAGCCAAATCATCTACCTATCAAAAGTTATGATCATCCTCCTAAACTGGGCTATTAATTTTTAATGGGAAATATTTAAAGTTAGTTTTCAAAAGTAATTTTAATATTTAAATTAATTTTATATATTTCCCATTAAATTAGTTTGGAACGAAAATAATTAAAACTCATTCAAACGTCTCCTCCCGCTATTGTCGCCCTCACATGCTCAAAATTTTTAAATTTCTAACCTTTTTGGTTAAAAATGCTAAAAAGTGGGCACTCATAATTTTTTTTGGTTAGAAATGCTAAAAAATTGAACACTCCTAACCTATTTAGTTAGAAATGCTCAAAAAATGAACACTCATAACAACCAATTTTCCTTATACTTAAAAAAGTCAAATTCATAACCTCTTAGAAGTTTATGATTTCTCAAATTTTGAGCATTCCTAACCTATGAGCCAAACATCTCTTCACATTTGAGAAATTATTTCGAGTACTTGTAACCATCAAAGATACACACATGTTGTAAAAGCCTTTAAGAAAATGCAACTTGCAGGTGTAGAACCAAAATCCTTAATCTTTGCCAACATCCTTTCTGTGCAAGCTAAAATGAAAGTTAGAAACAGGGTAGGAGCATTCATCAAAGTGTTGAGTAAAAAGAGTTTTCATTAGATATCGTAGTTGCATGGTATTTCCATGATTGCAAAGAATAACATCTCATAGGATGCAATGGTTACAATGAATGCACAAAACGGGTTCATTAGAAATATAAATTTGAGTACAGATGGTGGGTTTCATGGAATGTAAAAATGAATGTGCAATTATGTGGGCTCTGTGTTGGTATACCTCAAAGAAATGTCACCCCAATAGCAAGAAATGAAATGATTGTAGGAGCATCACAAAATGAATTTGTTGAAAACTCTTCAGAAACGCTCAAACAAACTCAATGTGCATGCGTAAAAACCTCACCAAGAAAGCATGCGAGGACCGTTTGACATAATGCCTCAAACAAATGCCATTTCATGAAATAGGCACAAAATATAAGCATAATAGGGCACTTAAATTATTTGACATTCCTTAGAAGAAATGCCATCACAAGAAACAAAATGAAATGATTGTTGCACCAAAATGGAGGCATCAAAATAATGATGATTGAAGTTTGTAATATTTGGAAGTGGAGATAGTTCATATAAATTGTTTGACAAAATGGAATGTATGGAGAATCATGTTTGTGGATTTTGATTGGTAAAAAGCTTTAGAAACTTTCAAACAAATGCAATCGGCAGGAAATGAAGCCGAATAGGTAAGCACAGACAAGGGAGGTAAACTGTTTGACAGAATGCTGAACTCATAAGAATTGAAAAGCATAAACAATGCAAATGAACTGGTTGATGGAATGTCGTCACATGGGAAAGGAATGAAATGATGCCATTTAGATCTTTGGTGGCTGTGTTGGCATGTTTTCTCAGAGTTGTAGCTAAATGAAACAAAAATGTGGCTTCACAACACTTTATGATTGCAGGATATATATGAAATCATTTATTGAAAGATTGAAGAAATATCAAAGTACATTCGATCAGCTAGTATAAGGTTGATTATACTATTTCCGCAATAGCATATTGCTGGGAGAATTTATGGTGAAAATGAATTTGTTGATATAGCATTCTCAAGCTTTAACACAAGTGCAAGAATTATGGTGTTTCTTTTATCAAGGATACTTTAAACATTATCACTAAGATCACATGGACATGCATGCCAAATTTGGAATCATAGCCAATGCACCAAATCATTTTACAGACCTTGTTAGAGATATGACATCTTGTGGATTTTGTGATTGTGCACTATATGCACGGAAGCATTTTAGTTGAAAGAGTCCTAGAAAAATTTCAAGCAAATGCAATTGGTAGTTGTAAACCCGATTCTACAACCTTTGCCTCACTATTGTGACATTGGATATTTTAGCCTAATTATTCAATTGTTTATGGGAAATGAAAATGTACTTGAAATTGTTGATTGTACCATGGATCTCTTCAACAAGTTTCATAGTAAATTCATATTGAATATTAAAAGTCTTCAAGTCATGTAAAGATGAGCATGATTTTGTTGCATCGGGAAAAGGATCAAAGTCATGTTAGTTACATCTTTTGAGAAATGGATCAAAGTTCTATTAGTTATATCTTTTGAGAAATGGATCAAAGTTGTGAGCAAACACTTATGTTTATATCAGATAGGTGGCATCCTTTAACCCCTTTCAAAGCAAGAAAAGGCATTGGTATATGTATTGAACAAGATAAAATGTGTTAATTGCAATAAGTCAAAGGGCATCATATATTCGTATAAGATCCTAAAAATACCATTCTACTCAAGAAAACCCAAAGTTGATAGAAGGAAAGGATGATTATTTGGTACAATTGAAGAACATGTTCTTAACGGATAATTTGTTGGTCAATGGATGATCCTTGGATCAAGAGAAGACTCAATGGCTACTTCATCAAGATCAATTATTCAACCTTCTCCTCAAAACCTAAAGGTTTCAAGTTATATTTTTTGTAAATAGTGTCTTTTGTTGGTTTTGGTCAAACTTAATTAGTTGACTATTTTTGTGCAAAAATTATAAGGTTATTAACTTTATTCAATTTGTGAAAAATAAAGTTGGTTAGTAACCTAGAAAAGAAGGTAGTTATTATGTGAGCCTATAAATACAAGACAATTTGTAATGTAAAAGGGGGAGACTTTTATAGAGGGAAATTGTGGAGAAATTTTCAAAGAGACTTTTGCCTTTAGACAATGTACAAAAGGGTTTTTGAACTTGTATATTTTCAAAGAGATAATGAAGAATGCATTTAGTCATATGTTTTAAATGTATTCATGAGTTATTATTACTAATTTCTCATAAATTAAGTTGGTAATCTCTTTATGTATTGGTGGAATCGAACAGTTTCTCTTATCTATGTAATTGATGTGAAGAAATACACTCATTTCTTGGTATCTTGATTTGAATGTGTTGGCATAGCATGTCTTTTCGTATGTTAAGGTTTGTTATCCTTCATTATCCTTCTTTCGTCATCATTGCATTAGGTGCTTAAACCTCGTTTGTTATCGTTATCTATTGTGAATCTCAAATAGTATTCATATGTCTATTGTTGGGGTTTCAATTATACACTTTACTTAGTTTTGTCTTGTCTCCTTTTGGTACTTTCAAGTGAAAAGTACATAGAAAATACAAATACTCCCATCATATAAGAGAGTTACCCCCCTCAAACACTGAGGAAGGTTGTGACTTGATTGCAATCTCTCCAACTTTTGGCACAGTTGTCACTGCTCACAAGGCAAACAAGGTCATTTTCAAAGAAACAATGATAGTGACAAATTTGTTTACCAACAAGATGCAAAGACTGGAGGTTGAAATTGGGACGACTAGCTAGAGTAGGTCTATGCCACCTGATTTGGATATGAAACCCTTCTAAAATTTTTCCCTTAACTCTCATGCAAGCCCTTGCAATTGTACATTTGACCTCTTGATTGGTACAGATGGCCCTAGGAATGGTATGGCTAGTCTTGGAACACAATAAATGACACAAATCTGCCTTTCCCCAATGCCTTTCCAATCAGTTGATAAAAAAATTCACAATCCTCTTAAATACTTCATCAAAATCTATAATTAATGGCTCAAATGCAACCTCTGATCGAATCTACCAACAAGGATGTCCTTAAATGACCTTTCACACCCGCAAACATGCAAATCCCTAAAAGTTTTCATTCTCAAAGACTAAAATTCTCCAAAAACCCTTGTTTCTCCTCAAGCTCCATATTTGTGCATCCAATAATCTCTAATAAGCTTTCTAAACTAAACTTTAATATTCACCAGATCCCAACACACCTTTTGGCTCCCTCAACATAAAATTTATCAATTTATTCCTTTATTGATTTTTTTCCAAAGTGGCTGCCCAATATGACTTATAAAGTCACTTTGTTATTATTTTATGAAGTGACTTTATAATTTATTTTAAAAGTCACTACATTCTATTTTATAAGGTAATTTATTTATTTATTTAAAAGGTCACTTTATTTTATAAAGTCACTTTATGATAAAGTAACTTTAACTTGCTTAAATAAAACATTAAAGTTAACCTTATATTATCTTTAATATTTATAAATATTTATTCATAATCATCTCCTAACTATTGAAAATTGAAAACTGATGCTAAACCTATGACCCATTGGATAGAAATACCTCCTACAAGATAAGTTGGCTCTGAGCTCCTAAAACACCAAATGGACCCCCTGCAAGGTCCCTTAGTCCCCGAATGGGTTCCCTATTTACTATATTAGCCTATGGGAACCATTGTTGATAGGCGAATCCTACTAAATACTCTGACATAAAAAAAGGCGAGAAAATGGGGACATTACAAAGCCCAAGACATCTTATATGTTTTCCATGCGACTCATAATGAGAATAGGATTTTAGGGAAAGTAGCATTGAATTCCACATGTACATTATGAAAATTATAATGATGATTAGAATTCTCTTTATAGTGTTGTTGATGTTAACTAACCTGCTTGCAGGCTCTATCTAGTTCAAGATATAAAGTTAACAATTTACAATCCTTAAAAATACTCCATATTTTATTCCAGTGCAAATTAGAGTGAAGTTCCAACAGGGAACATTACAATTGGTTTCAGAGCCTTAATCCTGCCAACCTGTAGAAAACAAATCTACTTTAATTAGCTTCTTGAATTTGGAATGAACTGAAAATAAATAGGGATCTAGTGAATATATTGACCAGGGCTAGGATACTGCAGCAAATGAAAGCAGTGATCTTACAGTTCACCAATATGAAGTTAAATTTGTAGCTTCTAGCTCCACCTACTAGAGCTTGTTGCATACAAATAGATACTGTGTGATATTCAATTTTAAAATCAAAACACAAATCACTCAGCTTTCCAAAAATCATGCCCAGTTTTGAAAAGTGTGACCAGGATAAAGACAGAAGTATGGATAACAAATCATACATTATTTGTCAATATTGATCTACATCCAAGGTTACAGGTAGTTGGGCAACTGTAATAATGAGAAAGCAGCATTGAATCATCATTAATAAAGATGCAGGGCCTAGGAATAGTAATGGACTATTTCTGATATTAAACTGCTAATAAATAAATGAAATTGCATATGTTGTTATAGAACCTCCACAAATCAAAGATATGGCCTAGTCTAATTAATATAGTCATAGAAAATAATAAATAATATGTAGCTACAGCAGCATTGCTTAGAAACTAATATAAGGAATTCCATATGAGAGAAATATGACTGCTAACCAGTCAATAAGACTGTAGCACTCTAATCACCCAGAACTTCCTTCTCATATGGCACAGCTGGTAAAAGAAAACAACCCTGATCAGCGTACAAGACTCCCACAAACTTATACGATGATGTGCATTGTGATCAATTGATTGAGAAATGCGACATTGGAAGGCATAATATAACTAACTGAATTTTCTACCAAGGATTTCAAATCTGCACAACACTATTAGGATTCATATCAGGGTTGGATATAACAATTTAGCACCTTTTTCAGGTCACACACAGACCCATGCTTTTGTTGTGTAAATGGTAAAGCACTTCTCTCTATCAACACAAGGGACATCGACCCTAGGAATAATTGTGTTCAAGTATATTAGTCCTTTATAATTATTAAAAAAAAACTATTTTAACAATGCTTTTCAACCCTAGGGTCCTAACAAATACCAATACTGCTTTGCCTATCTGGTTAGTCACCAGACTGTGAGGACATTACGACTTAGGGGTATAGTTGATAGTGTCAAACTACATGATATATGTATTGATGATAATAACAATTAAAAGGCCAAAAACATCGTAACAAGTGGGATAAAAATAAGGATAACTGGACCCCTTACACTGAAACGACTATCATGGTAAGGGATTTTTTGTCATGTCCCCTTTCTAGAGACATGTTCGTTCATGACGGGTTTGCCTATCATCGACTCTCGTAGGCAAATAGTTTGGAGAGAGAGTCATTGTGTGGATCATTTGATTGCTTATTGCTGACAGAGCCTACATCCAGTTTGAGGCCTACATGCAGTTGTAGTGGAGCCTACGTCCAGAAGCGAGCCTACATTCAGTCTAGTTGGGCCTACATTCGGTTATGAGACATCTTGGCCTACATTGTTATATTTTTGAGTTGAGAACTGTACTTTATTATTATAATGTTATTTTATTATAAAGTACATTATAATTAGATGTTTCTAGTAACTTCTCAAGAAAAAGAATAAATAGGGGGCTTGGGCTATCATTTTTACATGCTTGGATTTGAGATTTCTTCTACTTCATTGTGAAGCAATTTGTAGTCTTTTGGGTCTGCAAATATTATTCGATCTTTGGGAACGATAATTCCCTTAGATTGGCATAACTGAGGTAGTGAAATATCTACTGAAGGGTTGCAAGTTTGGAGTTGGTATTCAGCCATCTCATTGGTATTTCATTGAGAATTCATTGTAAGGGTTTGTTTGTGGTTGGAATAAGGGTTTGTATTCACCTATTGCATTGGTGAATCATTTGGTGAAGGATTGAAGACAATATTGCACATTTTTCAGACATCCAATATCAGGGCCTGGAATCATATTTTTGTTCATATCTCCAAATCCACCTGGAGATATTTTTTATGCATTTGAGAGGACATTCATACATCCTTGGCGGTCCTGTTTATATTTTTTTGGGGCCACAAAACCCTGCCCAGATTTTTGTACTGCAGCCGTACAGTATGGCCCTGGTACTGCAGTCACAGCAGGTACAAAGTTGCAAAGTTTGGTTGGCAATTCGGGTCTGTTCTTCCAGTATCTTCATCAGTCATCATCAGCACATTATAAGGGCATCCAAATCAGGTTCATTCTATATGTTTTGAGTATTTTGTGTTAATCAAGAAATTCTGTGAAAATCGCATGTATTCAGACTTGTAATAACAGTCCAGATTTGACAATTGTTAGTCACTGTTCTTTGGTCATAATTACATGGTTATAGTTATTGTCACAGCAGTCTTTGTTATAACTGAATGGTCCTAGAATTAAGAAATGGTATTGCCATAAGTCTTGCTATATAACAGTCTTTATATATATTCAGGAAGCAGTCATTGTATTCAGACAGTGCTATTGATTTGGCATAGTAAAAGTGCATTGCTTTCTTGTCTCAGTTGTAAACAGTCCATTGACAGTGCCCATATGTGATAGATGTAACAGTCTTTATTCTGAAAAGTACAATCAGAATTAGAGAAGTTTTGATATTTTGTAGTAAGTCTTTACCTTGCTTTGAGATTCATTGTTGCACATTGTATTACATTTCTTATATTGGTATTGTTATCTCAATTGCAACTCAATGCCCAAAACAATATACACCTTGAAACACATCATTGCAAACAAGACCATTCAACTGCATGCCAACTGTTTGACGAATTGACACGGATCAGATTTGGGGTTTTTAGTGATCCTATTGGTGAGGGTCATTACATTTTTGTCACAACCTGTTTTTTTAAACCATATTAGTTATATCCTCAAATTTAGGGGATGAGCTGGAAACGGGCAATTATTCACTCAAAGTAGAAATAATTATGGCAGACAAGAACTTTTAATTGACTCTTAATTTCCTCCTAAACTAGCAGCATGGAAGCCCCATCGACAGAGGTATCTAGAGAAAAAAAGAGCGAGAAGAAGGGGAGGTAGAATTTTCATATCCTCCTTCTTAGGTGGAAAGGTCTTCCTGGAAGGGAGGCTTTTGAAGTTACAGAGGATGATGATGGGGATGGTTGTGCTAACTTCTGCATCAAGGATGAGGACAAGCTGCTGCTGGACTTCCTGCTTGAGGCCTGTTTGAAGGACCAGTGGCTTGATTCCCCTGTGGCCATTAGGAATGTCTTTGAGGAATATTTTATTACAGCTTTATATGATTGTCTTGTGTGTTTCTGCACATTGATGGGGTCATTTCTTGTGTTTCTTTTTTTTTTTTCTCTGCACATTGATGGGGCCAAATCATAATTCCCCCTTACCAAGTGCTGGTGCCTCCTTGCCTTTATGTTGAAATGGCCATTTGTGAGAAAGTCGAATCTATGCACCTATTTAGTCCATCCCCAAAATAGGCTGGATCAGAACTTAGAAGCATTCCAACTACTACGCTTGGTCCCAATCCCCACCAACTCCTGAACTTGCTTCAACACTTCCAATTCTATTAAATAATTTCTTTCTACTGTATATAACTCGGCAAAATCCAATTTCTCTCTGCATTCTATATCTCAGCGACCTTGAATCTGCCTGCTTCCAACAAATCTTTGTTTGGCAAGAAACATGGGAATTATTCATTTTTTGTTTCTCTGTTTGTTATTTAGCATTGTCTCTACGAGCAATGGTCTTGACAGGAGTGACTTTCCCCCGACTTTCATGTTTGGAACTGCTTCCTCTGCCTACTAGTATGAAGGTGCCTGGAGAGAAGGAGGTAAAGGTCTCAGCAACTGGGATGCCTTCACACATACCCTAGGACGTGTAGAAGATGGAAGCAATGGAGACGTAGCAGATGACCAATATCACCATTATCTGGAAGATATCGAGCTCATGGCATCACTTGGGCTAGACACGTATAGATTCTCCATATCTTGGTCTTGAATCCTTCCAGAGCTTATGCAGCCGCCCTATGTGGAGCTTCTATAGGACAGTACTGCTTCGTATATGGTGCGGAGGGTTGGAGTTGTTTCTTCCATTTCAACAAAGGTACCCATTGATTTGCCTAGGACAAGGTACCACAAAGCCAGAGTTGCAGCTGACGCCCTTCGGCAACAACTTGCTTAGATTATTGAGGGAAGGAGAATTGCATTGAGGAACGGAAGGGTTTCTGTTGAGCAGGATCTGCTGTCTTTTCTTTTGTATAATGAAGCTGATGAGGAGGAAAAATGTTTGACAAACGATGAGATCAAGGATAACATAATCTTGCTTCTGTATGCAGGGCATGATACCAGTAGCTCTGCCCTAACATCGCTCTTCAAATTCTTGGCCGAAAACCCCCATTGCTATGATCAAGTTCTGCAAGGTATTTTCACTCTGATTTTTGTTCTTAATTTCTGAATACTTACTATGCTCTTCCATTCTAAGCGTGTTTGGATTCTATGGTTCAAAATTGGATAGAATTTTGTTGGTATTTTACAGGATTAAATATTTATAGTTCAACTACGCTCACAGATTTAAGTTCCAATGATTAAGCTAACTTGATTTGGGTCCCCTGCATTCGAAAGTACTTGATTTGGGTTCCCTGCATTCAAACCTACTTGATTTGTTGGAAGAAAGCAAATAAAACACCAAATCTTATACCAATTAGAAGCATTGCGATGAGGAGGTCTCAAGCTTGAGTTTTAAGATTTCACATTTTCTTTACTTATTAAAGTTTTAATTAGCATCAATTAGAATGATGGGACAAAGTTTTCTTTGCTTAGTAGCCAATTTTTGCATGTTCATTGAATTACTGTTTAATTAATATACATCTATGATATTGGGAAGAGTTTTTGATAATAACAGCCAAAATAAGGGGGTTGTCCCTTACATAAACACAGGCCATCGAAAGAAAACATACAAACCATCGACAAAAAAAATACAGACCATCAACAGCACATAGACAACACAAAAGCTACCGACAAGAAAGACAGAATACAAATACTAGAATGTCACTAGTGGGTATTTTACAAATTCAGCTACCTTTTGTTGGTTCTTCAAAAGATTTTACACTCCACGAGATACCAATATGCTTATGACTGATGTTAAGGAGAGGTTAGTTCCAAATATGGGAAATCTATAAGCAACTGGACCAACTATAGGGACAAGACTGCCCTCTTCACTTCTAGCTTTGCAAAACCAAGGCGAGTACACCTGATCCAATAGATTTAACTCTGTTCCTTATTCAATATTGGATCTTACAACAGATGACAGTGAGAAAGTACTAAATAACAACCTATTATTCATTGACTCTCCATCACTAGGTAGAACAACATTTAAAGTAAAATAAAAGTAAAATGACTGGTGTTGATTTATGTTTCAGGACCACAAGATGTTAATCATTCTACACAAAGCAAAATAGGGAAATACAGGCTAGTGCCCTATCCATTGGGCGGAAGATCAGAGGACAGAATGAATACAAAGATATTTAGAAAATAACTGGTCTTTAAACATAAATACAAAACATTCCAACTCTTTCCTGCTTTTTAGAAAATCCTCAAATGAATTCAGTAAACATGTATCCCACCCTAAGCAGTATTTAATCCAATCCTAGATCAGAACTCAAAGCTAAATACATACATATAAATCTCAGAAAGACTTAAAGATTTACAGAATAAACTCAAAGGAGAGACAAAGATTTGAAATTTGTATTAAGTATAACCTTTGAACCTTGTATACATCATATTCTGAATGATAAGCTTGCAAAACAACAACAGCAACCTATACTTCTTTTCTATTGCTTGATGAAAAATGATACAATATATTACAATCCCTGACTAAGGGCTAGGGTTTCAGAAATTTTATCTTTTTAACTCCTAAACTCCCAATACCCAGAATGATCGTGAAAATCCTTTATATACAAGGAGATGCAACAAGCTACCGATCATTCTAGGGTTTTCAAAATTTCTAACCTAAAAACTTTTACAACAACCTCAAAAAGTTTACAATAAATACACTGATCAAGCAGGTGAGATATTTGTAGTTGAGCCACCCTGCTTTATGTCTTCAATATTGTCCTTGGCTCCTTTCAACAAATCTGATTTACAACATCTTGCTGTCCATCCTGCAATGAATGCACTTCTGCATCTCAACAACCTTTACTGCTCAAAAAGTAACTGCCTTTACTTGCTCTAGGAGGCTGGCGGAGTATTAACTTTTTCAACATGAGGTATATACTGATACCTCCATTTATTGTACACCTCTTCGCTTGGGAACTCAAAATTGGCAAACTTAGTCCTCCTACTTGATAATTGTTCCCACTCATTTTCTATCTAAGTGACCTTATGCTGGATATTGTCAAACATTGATTTGGCATTTATTAACAACTTGATAATGCTACTAAAAGAAAAGGTGTCACTTAGGACACCAATCACCCTTTCTGACAAAAGTGCATCCATCTCTTCTCTCCATAGATATGATTCTTTAAATTTTCCCTTATCTGTGAAAATGGTAGGCACCAGCTCATAGTTTGAAAGCATTAATTCAGCTTTCAACATACTTGATCTTCTAATAAAATTATCCAAAATGATGCCATATTGTACCATTTTCTTGACAATCTGATGTACTGGCTTAAGCAATGGATCAGGATCTTATTGGCTCTTTGACAACATACGAAAAAGCTTTACACTAGGAGACTTTTCAATCCATTTCTTCAAAATTGGTGACATTGTCTTCTCCTTATTCAAAGTTTCAAATAAAGAATATAACTTACTGACATGACTATGGAAAATGGAGGGCTTTAAATCATATGCAAACTGCATGATTGCATCTGTCATTTTCTCTTCATACTTCTGGTTTGCCAAAGCTGTGGCCTTCACATTTTCATCCTTTTCCTTTTCCAGTTGCACTCTTATTTCTCTTAATTTATTAGTCTCCTCTGTTAATCTTTGTTTTTCCCAACTAATCCTTGCATCCATACTTGTCTCTGGGAGTGGTGAAGGTGGAAGTTCAACAATTGGGCTAGAGGAAGAAGCAACTGTAGGCCTATCAGAAATTGCCAATTGGGGAGACCTGTGATCCTAGGGCCCTGATAGCTGAGCAATCAATTTATTCTTCTGGATCAACTCCATCTTAAGATCATTATAGGACTTAAGGACAATCTCAAATTTGAGCCTAAGCTCTTCCTTTTCTTGCGCATCCTTCTCTGCCACTTTAACATTGAATTTGGCAGTCTCCAAAACCAAATTTGATGCTTCCACACCAGAAGTCTCTCCTACTCTCTGCACCAATAAACTACTTGCATATCCTGTAGAGAGAGCTTCTTTTCTTCCTTTATCTTCCTCCCTCTTTAGGGACCACATGACCAAGGCTGCATGATCCTCTGAGAAAGCAATTCCCCTAGCAGCTTGTTTGGCCTGTTCTGCAGTAGTAAGAGTTTTTATCTTGCTTTTCCTAACTTGATCAAAGACAATTGCATCAACAATGTCCCATTCTGGTAAAATTAGCACTCCTGCAGTATGAACCATGGCCCTTCCCTCCTCAGGAGTAATCTTTTCAAATTGTTTGACCATCTCCGCCTTGGTCTCATTTTCTATTTCTGTCATGTCCCTATCAGGGAACTCTTCCCTTTTCTTCTCACAGATCTCTTTATATTGGTTTATTTTTATTCTCCATAAAAATTGGGAGAATGCCCTAGTTTTGACAAATTTGTCATCAACTATGAAAGAATCATTGGCCTGCTTCAAGATAGGGTCCATTTGTTTACCCTCAAACTCCTCAACTGTAAGATCCATGGCCACCTCCTTAGGTGCTTTAGGCATCCCCTCCTGCAACTCATCATTGGAAACAAAAATGTTTCCCTCATTCCTCATTTGTACCAATTGCTCCGCTACCCCATGTTCATCTAACTAGATGGGGGATTGAGAAGGAGAAAAAACTTCCTCTCTTGGCCTTACCTCTTCTTGTCTTTGCCTCTTAGGAGAGGGTCCCTGCATTGCCGGATCATCCATGGGTCTTTTTCCTTTTGAAGTAGAAGGAAGATCTTGACCTCTTTGTTGAGGTGGTAAGAGAACAGTGTAACTACTCTTCTTCTGCATTGTATAAACTCCCTTTGGAGTCAATTTCATATATTTTGGCTGGCTCAAAATCTGCCTAGCTCTTTCAAGGTCTGTCTTGCTTACAGCAGCCCTTTTTTCATTTACCGCATGCATGATGCCTTCAAAATGTTCCAAAAGGGCATCTACTTTCCTTGCCCATGGCTCAAAACCTTTCAATGGGTCATATGCTTTGTCAAAATTTCTAATGAAATCTACAGACTTCTTATAGATGATCCATTTCTCTTTCTTAATCTCTTGAGTTTGAAGGTCAAACTCATTCCTTATCACATCTTCAGGAAAATTAAATTGATGCTCAATAAGAGCACACCTTACCTTTTCTCTAAACATTCCTGAGAGGAAACCCTCTGTATCTGCACACCTGATGGTGGCCGTTGTCATTCTGTATGGCTGTAGAACTTTATTCAAATGGACCCAACCTCCCTTAGTAATAACATACTAATGTGCTATGGTTATGTCTGGGAAGAAAGTTCCCCTTCCCTTACCAGTGAGAGTGGTCTCCTGCAAGTCACCAATCTGTCTTAATATTTCAACATACTACCTTCAAGGGGACTTGATAAGGTAAAATGTATGGTGCCCTTCTGCAACCATAAACCCTAAATACTGTAGAAACAGGATACAAGATTATATCCCCAAAATTGTGGACTATGGTGATGTCCTGGCAATGCTCCTTTGGTCTGATTAATCTTAACAGTTCCCTTGGGATTCTAGGATTGTCAAAAAATAACAAGGTTTTGAGCCTTGAAGCAAAATCCCTGTCAAAAGCAATGTAACTCGCATCAATTCTATCCCATGACAGAGTTGTGGTCCATAGCTGGACTGGAAGGGTTTCTCCATATCTCTCCTTCACAATGTCGACTGTTGAGCTGAAGAAATTCTCACCTTTGTATAAGAACATATGCATAAGCATAGAATACCACCCAAAAGGCCTACTAACTTTCATGTACTTAATTCCCATCAATCCTTCATGGATAAGATCAGCCAAATGAGATGCAAAATCAAAAATTAGTGCCAATTGGGGGTGCAGTGATTGTACCATCATAAACATGTATGGTATTGGCATATGAGTTGCTTCATCATGCCCTAGAATTAGAGTTAATGACTTATAGACCTCCTGTGCTCTCTTACTGAACAAATCCAGCCTAAAAGGCTCTGGTGTGCTTGCACTGACAACACACATTGATGTAATCTCCTCTAGAAATTCCCTTAGAGGCCCTGCTCTCAAATAATCCCTCTGTGCTTCATATATTTCTGTAAATTCTGCGAAATCAATCTTCTCTAACCCCACAGAAGGGTCATTTAGTGAAAAAACTTCCCTAATCTCATCATCTGTGATGCTGATTAGGTCCTTCCCATTTATGTCCTTGACACACTTTGTCACAGGATCATAACATTTGGCAATTTGGATCAACAACTCTGCATCCATGAATACTCCAAGAACCACCAACTTTCCTATATCAAACTGCCAAATATTACTAAGGGGGGCACAGGAGTTCCTCTGTGAGTATGCTGATCTAAATAAAATCAGGCCATTATGATCCTTTCCCACTCTGGCGTCTCTCATCCAATTCCCTCTATCATGGAGTCCATCTGCAACAGAATCCCTAGGGTTTCTCGGAACTAGCTCCTTTAATCTAGCTGCCCCATTATCTGAATGAGGTAATAATTGCATTAAATCTTCAAAGACACCTCTATCTTTGTACTCTGTTTTACCAGACAAATTCCTCTTTGGCGGCATTTTAACTAGGGCTTTCTAAAACAATATATCAAAACCTGAGAAAAACCCTAAATACTTTCAGCTGGCAACACAATTTTCCTTGCAACACCTTCACAGACTTCAAGCAAATTTTGAACTCAGAAAAGAAACCTACCAAGCGCCTGCAAATTCTTCGCTTGAAATCGCTCCCTGAGGAAAATCCTATTCACCAGAAAATTTACGAGAGCAGTAAAGAAAAACAACGATCAAATTTGGGATATAATGCTACCAACAGTTTGCAATTCGTTCGCACGTAGCATATTAATTTCGCCATTACTGAAAATTGGCGGCCTCAGCCTTCACAGGGCATGAACAACGTCACAGAGTAGCAAATTTGAATTCAAGCCGTTGATTTTACTTTCTTTCAGCACATCGGACGATCAACAAACAAAGCCACACAACCCCTTTTCACTTTTTCCCAAATGAGTTCTCAGCCAATGAGAAAATTTCAATATAGCCATGTGGGGAAATAAACAACTTATCTCTGCTTTGCACGGAGCGGACAAGTGTCACTCTGTCGCTAAAGCGCTAACCCAAAATTGTCAGAAAAACCAACTCAAGATATAATGACAACCGTCGATGCCATTTAATCGGACGATCGCCATATTTCAATAAAATCTTGGCCCTGCAACTTGCCTTACAAACCTCTATCGAATCATAAGACACCAAGTTAGCCAGGTCTGTAGGCAGAAGACCCCACCTTCATCCTTGGTGTCAAATAAACTGACAACCTCACATGTCATCACTGCCTTTAGCCAATCAGAAACGACCGCATCATCAAGAGTCAGCAACAAAAGATCCACCTGGCAGTTCGCATCTTTAAACAAGATCAACGGTCGTTGCTATACCGCAAGCTTAAAAAACGTGCATCTTATCCCAGCGGTATAACGACGACCGCAAGATCTTGTTGAACTTTAATCATCCGAGAATCCAGGCCCCACAGTTGACACTTCACTCAGCCTTTGTCAAATCAAAAAGTGCCACGCTGCAAAAACTGGCGAGTGGACTCCTTGTCCTTCTCTTTCTCGGCACCCAAAACCCCTGACAACTGCCACATCATAACTGACTGCAACCAATAGAAAACGAACATGTCGGTGTGACCTGGTGTTTTAGGGCCCACTTCATGCTTCATTCCTTAAAGAGGATTGGACGGTCGTTGCTATACCGCAAGCTTAAATTCCTTACATCTTTTGTCAATGGTACAACAACAACCGTAAGATCAATCTGTTGTTTAATCCTTTGGAAAGTCCGACCCCACAACTGCTACGCCATTAGAGACAGATGTCAACCCAAGAGAAACGCCACGGAAACTGACAAGCCAGAACCTACCGCTGTCAGTGATCGGACGCCTGTTGCTAAAGTGCGATGCTTAAAGGGTTATCATCTTGGTCCAACGGTATAGCGATAGCCGTTGATCTAAGTTGTTGTTTAGTTGCCAGCACACTCCTTTACCAGATGGGCCCGCTTGGACAGGTGGCGCTTCGTCGCTAAAGCGCATGTCAGAGATTCTAACAACGGCCAGTCTTGCGGTTCAACGACAGCCACAAGTTTCAAAAGGTCGATACTTAGGAAAAATTCATCGGAAACTTAGGCTTTGAAAGAAAAAATTAAAAGGTACCCTACCCGACAACCTAACGATATAACATGTAAAGTGATGGGTTAAAGGGGTTGCAAATTAGCACATGCATATTTTGGAGGACTAGTGAGCCAAAAAGTAACATGAAATTATAACAAGACTCAGGACAGGTTAGGGCTTTGATCAAACTTAGGGTTTTTACCATAAAACCTTGCCATTACGTCAATAACTTGGATCATTTTAAAAAATATTAGCATGAAATTGAGAAAATTTATATAGTGATAACACCTTTAACTCAAATATAGACTTCTTTTGTATTTCCTTGAAATGTGATTTTGGAAATAGTTATTTACCTTTGATGATCATTGGGTGGAAATATTGAATAAATTTTGATCACTATTGGAAATGTATTTCTTAATTTAGGAAATAATTACCACAACCTTGATCCGCTCTTAGAAATTAGGCATTCCTAACATTCAGGTAGGAAAATACTTTTGATAAGTTTGGTAAGATATAAACCTTAATAAATTTCCCAACTGAATTTTCCTTATACTGAGTACAAATGAACGATTATTATAACAATATGACTAAAAGAAACCAAAAACTAGTTGGTAAAAATGAATATCTTTCTTTTTGATCTAATAAGATATATTATTTAGAAATCTTAATAATTATATGTGGTTAGAAAACAATGGTTACTAAATAATGATTTCTACAGTTGATGTCTTGGAACTTTGAAGAAAGAATAAATTTTTCATTTGAGCATCAACTTATTTATTTTCTTATAATAGTAAGAAAAAGAGGCCATAATTCATCGTGAATTTGAGATGTGTAACTTTTGAGGGTAAAGAGCTTATAAGAAGATGTTTGATCTTTCCAGACGTAGAACTACATTGCATATAATGAGAATGTTTGACTTCATGAAAAATTCTATTAAAGTATGGTGGTGTCCTCTTATTTAGTATCACCAACATATGTTTCCTTTTGATTGAAATGGAATCAGTTTTATTTATGACATATTACTTCAGTAAGCCATGATAATGATGTGTTTCAAAATTGAATATGGATGTATTATGCAACACAATTCCATTTCTCCTGACTGTTTTTACTTGGTAAGTCTATCTTGAACTGGACTGGGTATCCTTCGTGTCAGGAAGGATTCCGGGGAAGTGTTAATGCTTCGTGGTAGGGTGGAAACGCATTCCCACAATATTCTCGCCCTAATTGACTTTTGTGAACAAGTTTCTGAAGCATTTTTTATGAAGGACTTTACCTCACAGTGCAATATGCATCCGGTATTCGATATGGTGGTATTTCTCGACTTTGAGGTTTACCTTTATTTTTATGAAATGGAAGATCATAATTGAAACTAATCTTAATCTTTTACTATATGTTTTGACGATTGGTCGAAAATCTATTGAGTTGTTATCCTGACATTATAGTTTGTTCTTGCTTGTATTTGATGTGACATCTCTTATTGTGATTTCTTTAGGACACTCGACAAATGGTCAAATTTCCGCTTATCTTTGGATGAAGGTATGCTTTATCATTTCAACAGATATGGTTGTAATTGTACTTTTATTTCTATTTTATAGGGAATCTATTGGTAACTTGTCGACTTATGCAATCGACCTTTGACTTGTTGACCGACTCCCTTGTATTGCGGATTTTTACTGGCGTGGCTTTTGTGTCGAAATTACAGTCTTTACAATTTTTACCTTTAGAGCAAGACACTGTAAAGACTGAACTTTCGACACGAATGCCACATCAACAAAAATAATACAATCTAAGGAGTTGGTCAACAAGTCAAAGATCGAATGCATAAGTCAACAAGATACCAATAGATTCCTTATAATATAGGAATAAAAGAAGTACAATTATGACCATAACTGTCAAAATGATAAAGCATGCATATGTCCAAAGATAAGCGAAATGTCGACCATCTATCAAATGTCCTAATAAAATCACAATAAGAGATGTCACATCAAATACAAGAAAGTACAAACTATCATGTCAGGATAACAACTCAAGAGGTTTTCGACCAACTATCGAATCACATCAGTAAAAGATTAAGATTAGTTCAATTATGAACTTCCATTTCTAATGTTAAAGGTAAACATCAAAGTCGAGAAATACCACCATGTCAAATACAAAGAAGCGTATAGCACTGTAAAGGAAAGTCCTTCTTGAAAGAAGCTTTAGACACCTGTTCACAAAAGTCAGCTAGGGCAAGAATATTGTTGGAGTGTGTTTCCACCCTACCACGAAGCAGTTATGCTTCCCCAGGATCTTTCCTGGCATGAAAGATATAACTCAGCCCAGCTAGAAGTAATCTAACTAAGTAAAACTAACTAAAGTAATAGAATTATGTAATAAGAAATAACCATATTCTAAACCATTATCATCAAATCATGGATAAGCCAAATGCATCAGTCAAACATGTGAAAATAGAAGCATCAACTCTTTCTTGATCAACATGTTGAGATCTCAATTATTTCTCACTCACATACATAGATATACCATGAGATTATTTTAAATGAAGGAACTCACAATATTGGCATAGGAAGCATCACATTACCTTAATCATATCAAGTTTCACCAACAAGTACACAGGTACACACATTCAACATTCAATATAATTATATCGTAGACTTTCCAAAGATATACTTCATTAAACTGATCTCATTCAACAAATGGGAAACATGATAGTAATAACTAAATAAGGACACCACAAAATTCTGATACCATTCTTCATGAAGTCAGACATTTTCACTTGTCTCGAATGATTCAACATCTTCTATATAAAAAAATAAGCTAACATAGTTTTGATTGTACTATTTCTTGGTTTTCAGAGACCAGGGTACGTAAAAGAGGAGTACTAAAAATAGGGTTATGACATTCATTAATTCTATAGCACATCTTTAATAACATCATATTATTTGAACCTAATAGGGAACAAAACTAAATAATGAGAGCGAGCGGGAGTGGAGCGAGGGTTTCAGACGTGGGGGAAGAGGAAGAAGATGGCGACGATACAGATGAGGAGGAAGATGGCGACGTTTTGTGTGAGGATGCGATGGATAGAGTGGAACTTGGTTCGATGGTGGTGCTTGCTGCTTTTTCCAATGGCGTGTGCCCTCCTTCTATGCTTTCCTCTGTTTTCGCGACTGTGGATCCCTTTATTATTTGGGGTTTTAAGGCTTTATGGTGTCTTGTTTTTTGGGGGGGTCTTCATTTTTTCCCTAATGGTTGCTCTCTTGTGATTGGCATTATCCCTTGTCTTTCGGTTCCTTCTGCTTCCTGGCTGCGTGCTTATTTTGGAAGAGGGGTTTTTTGGACCCGGAGAGGAATTCTTTGTAGTGACGGGAGTTTAAGGTCGTTGGGGTTCACCTTGATGATCCAGATTGGTTACAAAGCTCTGTGTGGCTCTCTGGTGGATGCTCAGCTTACGGCTGTTGTTCTTCCAACAACGGCCTCTGTTTTTTGGGGACAAATGGTTCTTTGTTCCCCCCATTGTAAGTGCAGTGAGAAATGTCTGCACTATGGGCTGGTTCTGTGGAAGGTTGTTGACTGTCTTCAGAGGACCTCTTCTATGTTCCCTGAGCTGTTGAAGGCGGGTAGTTGGAGGTTTCCTCAATTTGTGCAGATGTTGGGTGTGGGTGCTCTTCTTGCGTAGGAATGGTGGAAGCCATGTGTTTTCCAAGGCTTTTTTTGTTTTTGGATCTCCTTTATGGAGTTTGGAGTTGTTGCAGGCCATGACTTGCCTGAAGGAAAAAGCCGTGTTAGCTCTTCAATTTTTTGGAGAGTTGGAACTAAGTCTGATGAACGGGCTGCTTACAGACCTTACGGATATGTCACTCCTTTTGGTCAGCTTCGTTTGACTAGGATAAATCTTAGGTTGGGAGTTTGGTGAGGGATGGAACTATTCTGTACATTCCTGCTCTAGTTGGGGTCTATAGCAATGTGGACTCTTGGTTTCAGCTCGAGATAGCTTCGTTTGGTGGAGACGGGGTGACTCCACAGCTTACTAGCTTGAGGGCTTTTCAGAACCCTGTGGTTTTGAGAAGAGTGTTGTTATCCAAGAGGAGGGCTTGGGTCTTACTGTTTGCTTCTTCTTTCACAATTCCTATGGAGGTGGAGCAGTCTCCTATTGAGGTGGAGATTTTGTTCGTGAATTTGGAGGTGGAGGAGACTCCTATTGAGGTGGAGAATATCTGGGCTACCTCTTGTGGTTGTGCTGATGGAAGGAGATGTAACAGCTTCAGCCTTGTTATTTTGATCTTTCTCCTCTCTGCTCCTATAGAGGTGGACCCTTTTTCTTTTGAGGTGGACAAGGAGATTGCAGCGGGTTGGAAGATCTTTGACAGTGTTGGCCTGGGCTGGAGGTTTAGTTGTTCCTGGACCTTTGTTCTTGACAGAGAAAGATGGATAGGCTATTTGCTGCCCGAGTTTGTTTCTTCGGTTTTATGGTGATGAAAGTGTCTCTCTCTTTCAATTTCTTTTCTTCCTGTGATCGGGTGATTGCTGACAATTTTAAAGGGCTCACTCTGGTCCTTTGTTTTTGTTTTTGGTTAAAGTTTGCAGCTTTTGTGGGGGCTTATCCCAAGATGATCTTTGACAGTGTTGACTATGGTTGGCTGTTTAGTCGCATCCAGACCTTTGTTTTTGACAGAGGTAGATCCAGGGTGCTGGTGTATCTTGTCTTTTATCACTTGTTTCTGTTAATCTGTTAATGGTTTCAAGTGTCAGCCCTTTGGGCTTGTTCCTTGTTTGTACTACTGGTCAGCACCCTCTTGCTGCTGCTTTATTCAAAAACATCATATTATTCTCAACATCTTTCTCACAAATCTGCATGTATTGTAATTGCTAGTGTAAATAAGATATTCTTCCTTCTCATATCAGATCACAATATGTATTTTAATATCATGATCATAGTCCTCACAATAAACACCTATCACAAATTTTGATCACAAGATTACTCTTAAATATGTAAGTATTTTTCTATTTGCAAGTCTGATCAAACATGACAACGTGTTCTTTCAAATTCTGATCACAATAAGGTTGTGTCTTCATTCATGTTTATTCTCTCTTATAACATATTATTTGTAGAGGACTTCTTTTCTAAAATGAACAGCTCCTCTAATGTTTATAAACACATACGTCTTTTAAAATCTGATATATATATTTCTATATTTGTTGCCATAAATTCAGAAATCTATCTACATAAATATTCAATTGTTTTAATGCACAGATCTGAAAGTGTGTAGATCTAATATGTCATTTTATTTCATATACTAAGATGCATTTCTATCACTATATTTTATGAAGTATACGTTTCACCTCAAGTCGTAAGAAAAGCTTTTTAGAACTCAATATTTTCTAGAGATGAACAAGGGAAATATGATATGATATGCTTAGTTTGTCTTTGTAGGAACCTTAAATAAAAATCTGAAAGATGCATGAGACTCAACCATTTTTTATATATCTGAGGAATCTAAGGAAATGATGGCTTGTCCTAAGAAGATTTTAGTCAATAATCTAATAATCATATGGAGTTTTTAAACAGAAATACATATAGTATATAAGTTAGCCAGAGAAGCTATCCTTATGGCCTATCTGGTATCTTTATGTGATTGCCTCTTATATTTCTGGTTTCCTAGTCTTCATTATGTAATTGCATCCTTTTATAGCAAATGGTTTTATCATATATTGAATACTTGAAGCAATGCTAATGTAAAGCGGCATGTGCCAAAGTCAATGTTATAGAAATCATATCAATAGTTATATTGCAACGATAGTATTTATAAAACTACTTACTTCCAAAAGACATCAATCATCAAAAGTGGGTCATAGTGGGCCATATTAAACAGCAAGAGTAACAAACAGATAGATTGAATAGTTTCTATATACAAGACAATTAATAACAACCTAACATAAAAATAAGCTCTCAAACATGAGAAAGGAATTAGTCCAGAAATACGTGTTGAATATCCTATTCTACTAGTGTTCTCTGCAACATGAAGAAACTACCAATCTTTTATAGATAATAAGTAAAACATTTACATGAAAAATCAAAATTGCAATACATACCAGGATCCTCTATATTGGGTTATGCTTTGTTCTTTACATACAAGGGCAGGTCTGCAACCTCTCTCAGTACAAACCAGAGCTATTCCTATTGCCCCAATTTCTAAACTGGAATAGTCATCCATCATAGTCTCAGGCATCCTTTCAGACACCGATGGCTTCTCATCTTCTACACGATGCACACGATTCATGTTGTGAGTTATTGGTCTTTTGAATTCTCCTTCACTGAAAAAAAAAGACTCAACCTCTCTGATTGATCTTGCCCAGCAGAGACCAAATTCTCAAAGTGGTTTTCAAAATTCGGAGATCTGCTTCATCCTCTCCTCATTCAGGACATGCTTCGAATTCAATTTATCTGTTCTATCTGCTGCCATTGACAAAAACCCCTATTTTCTAGAGCACATTACTCTACGCGAACGCCATTTCTCAGGCCTGTTATTGTTGACTTCCTCATCCCTTGCGAAAAGGGCACACAATGAGGACATGAACCAATTGGGCTTTTCCAAAACCACCCACATATTTGTCTCGAATCTCATCAACACAAAGCTGCTCTCCCTCCTCATTTTCACTCTTCCCTCCATCATCAGGCTGTGAAGAAAGGCCTCTACTGTCTAAGTTTGATTCCTCGTCTTTTATTGTTAATGGAATTACACGTATTTCTAAATGGCGTGCAGCAGCCCAGAATGTGCATCCCCATTGATTATGAGTCGACAAATGTTGAGTAACTTTAATAAAGAGAAAGATGTTGTCATCATTCCTGCCACAAAAGGAGGTCGAAGTCTAATGAAACAGTCAGTCTTCTCTGAATTTCCTTGGTTTATCGCATTCTTCTATGTATCTCCTTACCGTTTAATGATCCACTAGCAGTTTACTCCACAAGATAAATTGTTTACTCGTAACTAAATCCTAAATTTTAGGAACTTAACTTCACTGGTAAAATGGGTTGTGCCAGACACTCAACTCTGCATTGTTCATACTTCTTGCAGTCGTTGAGGATGGTCTAATTAATGATGGTTGTAGCATACTAATAATTAGAGTTACTGTATAAATTTCTATGTGTGCACACTTTGTAGAACTTCCATCACCTGCTTTATAGAAGGATGATATAGGTGGATGATATTACTTGTCTATTGTAATGATTTTTGGATTTCTTGTTTTAACTAGTGATTAAAATAAATTGTATAGACCAAATATAATTTATTTTATTTTTTATTTTATTGTAAATTTCATGTTTTCTATAATAAACATGCAATGTTTTTAAGTTTATAAATTACAAAAATTAGTTTTTGAACATATTATTGATTGAATTGATTTGAGTCTTAATACTTATACATGAAGAATTAAAAACTTGAGCAATTTCTTAATGCATAATTATAGCCAACATTCTAGTATTTGATAGCTTAATTTTATTAACCAATAGGTGTCTTTTTTGTCACCACTTCTTTTGTGCTTGCAACGATGAGCCGATAGAAGTTGACGATGAGCCGATGGAAGTTGTGAAAGAAATACTATGAAATCTGAAAACAAACTGCCATATAAATTTGAAAATAGAATTAACAAAAAGTAAAAATTAAAACCTATGTATTTATTACAATGTTGCATAAAGAAACTAACATTGATTCATGTGATAAATGGAACATATATTAACATTCATTTATGTGAAGGAAGTGCAATATTCTTCCATAAAAATCTCAAAAAAGAGTTCAGAAACAATTGAAATCAAACTCTATTTAAGTAGATCAATGTTACAAAAAAATTTGATACAAACAATGAAAGATAGTGTTGCAAAAAAAATTTTAAAAAAATATTTTATTTTATTTTATCTAGTTGAAACTCCAAAAATCTCTCATATGCTGTAGTTTTGACTGCTAGAAAAATTATAGTATGACATTAGATTATGAAAATAAAAATTGTGAGTTCTTTTTTCAAACTGCCATAATTATGTCCTAATTTTTCTCCTATTAAATTTTTTTTCAAATAATTTGAAATACAAAAATCAATCTTCCATAATCAATAAAAGAATCCATTGAAAAAAAATCTTCACAGATCATTTTCTTTTTACCAAAATCTCTCTTTTAACTCAATACAATAAAGTTTTTTTGAAAAGAGGATGAAGCAAAAGAAAAAGAAATGACACTATAATAGCCATGAATCCTACAATATTTGAAAACTCTGATTTTAAATTAAATTTGAAAGAAAACTACTTATTAAAATTTTAAAAAAACTAATAGGTATTTCATCATTGTATTTAGCTTTCACTTGTATCTTTGAGAGTTGAAAGACATTTAGGACATGATAACCACCACAAATCAAACTACCAGCAAGATTTCAAAACCAAAAATGATACAGTCAAGCAAGCAAAGAGGAAAAATAAAACAAGACTTTACTGCAACTCCTCTAAATGAAAACAACCACCCATGAAAAAAAACTCAGCATTTCATAAGAGCAAAAAAAAGGATAAGAAGAGAGCAAAAAAAAAGGTAAGTTGCTATTACTGTTTCAGATTTTTTGAGAAATATTGAATGAAAAAGCAAGGGAAGAAATGTGAACAATTTTAATAATATATAATATATATTAATATATTATATTATGGGCCAGTATTGTGGACAATCAGGCGGCCTTTGATAATGCTCTTAAAAAGTTGATTAAGGAAATCAGGGATACCAGAGGGCCTACTTTGATAAACTTGAAATGTTCTCTCATATCTTGGAAAGAAAGAAAGTGGTTTGGATGGAGGGTGCTCAAGGGTGGACCTTCTGCTCTGACTTTGCGCTGACTTTACCTGGTTCCTTTTTGGTGCTTTTTCCCAAGAAACTGACAAATACTTTGATGTTCTTTACTATTTTGTAAAGTTTTATTTCGTGATGTAACTCTCCTTTTTTGATCAATTGATTTTTTTTAATTCAAAAATAATATATAATCATAATTTAAAATTTAATATAAAAATATAAGTAATAAATCTATAACATATTTAAAATATAATATTTTTTTATTATAATATAAATATGTTTTTAAATACATATAACAGTTTATATTATATAAAATTAAAATAGAATTTGTATAATAATGAATTAATATATTTAGTATAAATATATAATTTATAATATATATTATTCATTCTTTTTATGATTTGATTTTGTCATTTTTTCTATAATATATTAAAAATATTATATTAATTATAAATATAATTTATATTTTATAATATATTATATAAATTTTAGATTTAAATATTTAAAAATAATAAATATGTATTTTAAATATTTAATATAAAATTTTATGATATTCTTTTCACTATTTCAATTGTATAATTCATTATCTGATGTTATGAAAAATATCTCATGTTTATTAGTATATTTATAATTTTAAAATATATTTTGAAACTAATTTTACATTCTTTAAATAAAATCTTATATAGCTTAATAAATAATATTTTAAAATAAAGATGTATTTTGATTAATATTAAATTTTAGAATGAATATATTAAAATATAAATAAAATATACTTAGAAATTTATTTTTTTATTTAAATTATTTTCAAAATAATAACATTTTAAATTAAATATTTATATTTTTAAAATAACTTTTATGTAAAATAATAATGAATTATTAGATTAGACTTTAAAATCATTTTACATTGCTTGAAAAATATATTTTTAATTAAAAATAAAAACTTAATTAAATATGAATATATTAAAAATAATATATAATTAAAAATTTATTTATCTATTTTAAAGATGAGCAAATAGATATCCTCTCGAAGCTTTTTGCATCAACATTTTCTCACACTACACTATCTATCATTAAATGAATATTTCAAATATTTTTATAATATAATAAATTATAAATTTAATATTTTTATACTTTTTAAAGAAATTTCATATAGAAAGAAAACACTATTCAATATTAACAAAATAAATAATTATAAAAATTATTATGAATTAAGAAATAATTAAATAAATATTTATACATGATTTTTCTTTTTTATAGGACCGCAACAATAATATGTATAATACATTGCCTATAACAATTATATTTGATGGTGTACATACAAATATTTATATATAAATTATTTATTACAATTACACAAATTCCATCTTAAATGATATACATTACTCTTCCTTTTATTAATTAATCATCTTGAATTCATATCCTCTTTATATTAGAACTAATTTTAATCTTTCATAAAAATTAATATAAATTAAATTATCCTTAAATTTAAGGTTTGTCGAAGGTAGGGAAAATAAGTTCTAAATTAAAATGTAAGAAGCATTAGGCATTATTCATGATTGTGTGTATCCTAATTATTATATTATAACAAATTTAGAGGGTTGCAAAATCGTTATATATTGTCTTATACAACTCACTAATCTTAGATCGCTCATTGCATTACAATGTACTATAACGACAAGTACACACCACTACATGGTACTTATTTAAATTTGACAATGATTCAGTATGGGTTCCTAGGGAGATTTAAATGTGTTATAAAACTCCCAATGTTTTAATGTTGATGTTGACCAAAGCAATTCTAAAACTAAACCTTGGATACAAGAGGATACATACAGGTGGGTTTTATGGTGAGATAATAAGAAGAAAGTATGAACTTTTCTAACTACCTAACCCCAAATGTTATTACCAAAACATGATTTCAAAACTAAAAGCATGATTCAAACCATAATTTCAACCTTTAGCATTGTTGCCTAAATTTTTGAAAACCTAATAAATTTTAAATTTCCAAGTTATTTTTCCTTTTGTGCGCAAAAATATATTAAAATTCATGATTTTTTTTCCAAATCGCTGACTTTCACGCTTTTGGAACCCCAAACCTTAACTTTTACATATTTTCTCCCAAAACCTTAATTTTACCCCAAACCCCAACTTTTTTATCTTTCATCCCCAAATCCTAATTTTGCATTTGAAAATTAAAAACTTTAACTTTTACATCCATGGTTTCAAATTCTTAACCTTTTTGGTTTTGAAAACCCTATTTCAAGAAGCATGTAATCGCCTTTTCAGCAAACTTCAAGAAGATGCAATTAGCAGTTTCCAAATTGGGTTCATTATAGAGGGATTTGGGTTGAGTTTATGCTCGTCATTGGGTTTTCTTCATGGTGTGAAGTTTTGCTCCTCTATTAAGGTATGAATCTTATTTTCACATTGGCATGGGAATTCTCTATACTTATGGTCAGAACTGCATCGGCTACCCTTTGCATAAGGTCCATTGAAACTATCAATTGATGTGTAAAGGTTAGACCTCCCTCCCTCATAAGGATTTATACATTCCTTTCATAGTTTGTGACCCTATCTGCAAGAACATGCTATTGCTATAAGGTTGATTCATTTATTTGGGGCTTCTTTGTGTAACTGATGGAAGTCGTGGAGTTTACCTGCTTGATATCAAGATGAGTAAGACTTTCTATGTATGTAGTGTTGGGTCCCACAATAGTGGGTTACACTTTTTTAGAGATGTTGATTGTTGCTAAAATAACACATTTTTAATAAAATATGATGATTTTAGCTTTCATAGGTTCCAGTTGAAGGAATTAATTACAAATGGTTAGCTTAAAGCCTCTTAGATAAAAAAAATATTTATATAACATCTATACTACTCATTCATACCTACAATGGAGTCTCCTTCGCACCTATTAAAATGCTGACGAAAAATCTCTTCGACTTTCTCTTTGGCAGATCAAATAAATCCATTTGACAAACCTATCTATGTAGTACTAAGAAAAATATTTCCAATGATTATAATGTTAATACATATTAATTTTATTATGACTTTGTATTTTTAGTTTTACTAAACATAAAAATTCCACCATATGACTATCTCTATGTTTGACATTTATGGAAAAATAGTAAATGAGAGAAATTTTTTAAAAAAAAATATCTATGCCCTAGTTATTGAAGTTATATTTTTATAAAAATAAATAAAATATAAAATTGGACAAATACATGACAATTTATAAGCTATGTAGTCAAGGTATGTCAAAATTATGATTTAGTCAACTTCAAACATTAATAAAATATGCAATAATCATGATAATGTCGTCAAATCAATTGCATACCCTCCGTATGGATGTTACAAAACTAAATTTGAAAGAATTGTATTGATATCTATTTTAGAAAAAAAGTTATGCTCTATGAAAATAATTTAACTCTTTGAAAATGATGTTTTCGGTAACATATTAGCTTTTGTGGGAGAAAGAAAAAACCATTCAACTCAATTAAAAAATAAATAAAAAATATATATTTAGAATCTAGACAGAAAATCCTAAAAGACTCTAATTTACTTCATCTTCTGATTTCAAACGGTTTAACGATAATATGCTTCTAAATCTGAAAGTTTTTTTCAAAATGTAGAGTTCAGTGTTCGTTCAGGCAAAAAAGTGTTACTTCTTCTTGCGGGTCATTTCACCTGAGAGCTGGCATTGTTACTTTTGTTTTTACTTCTATTTAAATGCTAAGGAAGTATTGTTGCTACTATGAAATGAACATTGATACATTACTCCAGCAGGTAGTGGTAGGTGTCCTATTTGATTCTACAACCTTTTCTCACACCTTCTCTTCTAATGCAATGTGGATTGGAACGGTGGATAGGAACAATGTATAGAAACATATTTTATAGATAGAGAGTTTTGTCAAAACTTATAGCTCAAAATTGTTGATGTTTTGTAGCTTCAGTCGGATAAACACTATGAGTCAATACTGTATGCACCCTAAAATGGTTGCCTAGACTTTGGGCCCCCATTCAACAATTTATCAAAACCCTGAATCAATAGTTTCAAAAATCAGCATTTTATCAATATATCAATTTCTTTGATCAAATCCTATTTCATCATTTTCAATTATTTGCCTTGGGCTAACCATTTTATCCTAAGTATTTATTTATTTAAAAGGAATTTCCTCCCCTTTTAATAAATAAAAAGCCCCCACTTTTCCTCTTATCCTAAGTTGCACAAATAAAGCATTATTCTTATTTTATAAAAAGAAGAAAAACACTTTTTGTCTTATATGGACACAAAAGTCAACTCTTATTTTCTCATTGGAGGATACTTGTGCACATGGATTGCTCCTCTTTGATGTTCCACTGTTGATTAAATCTTTTGCCTCTTAATCTCCATGGTCCATTCCTTCTCATTTCCTATAAAAGAAGAGCTCTCTTCCTCATTTGCATATCAATCTTTTATGCTAATGTTATGCTACAGGTTTTCTAGGTCACTTTGGAGCTTTTGAAGATTTGGAGCATTCTTGACTTTTGCATCTACATTCCATTCTTAGTTTCATTCATGCATAGTAGCTTCATGTTTATGCTTTCATAGTTTAGATTTCCTTTCAAGCTTTAGAGTAACTCATCTAGCTTAACTAGGAAGGCTTGGTAATATTTGTACTTTCCTTTTCATAGCATAGCTTGTACTTTCATTTCCATAGCTTAGCTTGCATCTCTCATTTCTAGCTTGCATATTCATCTTAATCTAGCTTGCATTTGCATTTCATAGTGATTCTTGGGGATACTGGCATTCTTGCCCTTGTCTTCATTTGAATCTCTCATTGTGTGGTTGAATAGCAAGGTCATTAGCTTAATAGCTCTAGCTAAGAGCAAATTTTAAATAATCTTGCAACTCTATACATAGAGAACTCTAGGTCACTTTCTAAGGTATCCCTTTCATGGATTCCCTTGGATATAATGACTTAGAGAAGTGCACCATTTGAGTGTGTACATTTTTGGCGCCCATCATGGGGCATAACATTAGCATTTTGTCCTTTAATTTCTGCATTTTCATCAATTTTTTGGCAAGTTTCTAGCTCATTTGCAGTCTTTGTTTTTTTTGGCTCAGAGTATCGTGTGATACTTTCAGAAGTATCACGTGATAGTTCTTTGTATACTGGCACGATACTTTACCAATTCAAAGTATCACTCGGATATTATAGGAACTATCGCCTGGTGTAAGGAGAAGTATTGCTTGGTGTAAGATGAAGTATCGCCCAAAAATATATTATCACCCTGTTATACTGTAAAGTATTGCGCGATATTTTTGGTGTCTGTACTATCGCTTGTACCCGACAGTGGGTTGTTTCTTGGTTTTTTTAATTTTTTGAAAATTTCAGCATTTTCAGAATTTGTGCCACTCTGAAAAATTGGCACCCATTTAAAAAAAAAATTTCACATACGGTATCAAAAATTTAAGTGTGATATATCGTTGGAAAGCTCTTTCCGAGCCTATTCCAACCATGTTGGTTTCATTTTCAAATTTTTCTATTTGATTAGCTATTTTACTTGCATATTATCTTATTTTTGATGTGCTAACCATTGTGGGGCTAACAAGTTGTGCTTGTAGGTGCTCTCATTGCTTGAAATATTTTGCCAAAAGAACACATGTCAAAGCGTCAAATGCACAAGGGCTACTAACGGTTTTTGTAGGGTTGCCCAAAACATAAAAACCCAATCAAGTGCTTGTTTATTTCATTTCAAGTGTGGCAATTACTAGTTGTTTCATTTCATAGGAACATAATATCTTGTTATAGAAATTCTTGGGTGGTAGGAGAAGTATGCTCTTCACCCTTGTGGTGAACTAGAAAATCTTGACCCATCTTTGGATTTTGAAAGCAAGAGGGTAATTGAACATTTGTTTGGTGTGTTTGGAAGAAAACTTTGAGATATGGGAGTATGCTCTTCACCCTTGTGGTGAAACAAAAACCTTGAACCTCATAAGTTGATCCACTTTTTGTTTAGATCTTTAGAATTTTTTAGCAGGTCTGCTCTTGAGCAATCAAGAGGAACGACCCAAGTGGGGACAAGCTAATACCAAACTATTCCAACCCACTATAATCTCAAGGCTATCAAGGACACAAAACCTTGGTAGATGTAGTGCTTGTCTTCGCTTGATGTGAGTACTTGTGGCATTGTGACCATGAGAAAAGCATTGAGCAAGAATGCTTAAGGTACTCTTGAGGCCGCGAGGTCCTAGTCCTTTTAGAGGAGCAAGAGGGGTACTACGAACGGAAGCCCTTACTAAGAACCATAGATAGAGGCCACCCTATTTTTCCGCTTAGCTTCTTGGTGCAAGGATTGATCCAAGTGGAATAACTCGGATCACCCCAAGATTACTCACCATCTGTGCTCCTTTGGTTGTGCCATTAGCACTTCCACAACAAAGTCAATATCTATTATGGGTAACCACTTTGTGTGAGGCAATGTGACATCAAGTGTGGGCCAAGTTGTTTAGTATTGAGCCTTTGTCCTTCTAGGCTAGCAAGTGCTTGAAGTGTTCTCGTGGTGCTATACCTATGTAAATGTTCTTACATACAAACATCGCGGTAGTGCTCATAGAATTTTTCATTTTGATATCCCAATTGCTTGTCTTGGCAAGGTTGCTTTTGCCCTTGTGCAAGTGTTTGATGACATGTTTGATCCCATAATATTTGCAAACCTATCAATTTACTGCTGTCATTGTGATTGAAATCAAAAAATCAACCCTCAAACTAAAAACTTTGAATAAACAGTCCCAAAAATTGAGATTTTGTACTTCACTGGTCAAGAGTCATACAATTCTGCAATAGTATCGCACCCTGTGGAGAGAAATATCATGCGATAGTTCGCCCCTGCTAGACTATCGCCCCACCTGCCTGGAAAGTATTACCCAGGCTTATTGGAAACTATCACCTGGCTTAAGGTGAAGTATCACCTCACTATAAACTATCACCCTGCTTGCTTGGAAAGTATCACACAAAGTCCTTTTGTTGTCTCGCTACTGCTTGCAATCCGAAGTTGATTTGTGTCACTTCCAGTCTTCCTTGGTCAATCTAGATCTCAGATCTTAGGTGCTGTGACATGTTGCTCAATATCCAAATGAATTTCAATGGTATCAAATTGCAAAAAATGACTCTTAGTCACCTTTTTCCTGCTTCTTCCATGTCTTCCTAGTCTTTCATTTTCATCCTTTCTCTTATTTCTTCATGATTCTTCCTAAATTCTTCATGTCTTCTTGATTCTTTTCCTCTTATTATCTAGTCTACCTTCTTCTATTCATCTCTTCTTTCACTTCCATGCTTGATTTCTCCTCTTCTAGAACCATGAATTTCAACTACCTTGTTATGGAACCTCTCTTGAGAATAGATGATCTAGAACTCATTTCTCAATTCGAAGAGTATTATTCCTCCAAAAATCTCATGGGTGATAAATTTATGGCAAAATAAAAGAAAAATTGATTGAATCAAATGCCTTTGCTAGGATCATACACATGATCATATCACGACCTCCTTCTTCCAAACATTCTTCATCATCTAAGTCTTCTCATTCTTCTTCATCTTCCAAGTCTCGTCATGATTCTTCTAGACATTATTCACATCCTTCATTATCCAAGTCTTATTCCTCCACTAGGTCTTCACCTTCCTCTTCTTCACAATCTCATTCCTCTTCTACTTCTCCCAAGAGTCTTACTCCTCAATATGAGCAACATAATAATCCTTGTGATACCTCTCCCATGAAGAGTGACACACGCACCTTTGATGACTATGATGACTATTATGATGGCTATGATGATGAACCATATAGTCATACCTATGAAACCTCTATTCCTAAGAGTCCTCCTCGTCGTGTGCTTGTGCTTGCTAAAGGGTCATCCTATTGGGTAGATCGTGATGCTGATCTGTATGATTCTAATTTTGAAAAAGACTTTGATGAGTTCTATGAACAATACCTTGATTATGATCCATCTACCACTACTGAGGACTATAAAATGTACCGCACTGATATGACACATCAATACTATGAGAATCCTTCCTCTAAGAACTCTCATGCTGAAGATAAAGATTACACTCTCAAGAAAGATCATGTTAATGTTGAACCTTTGTCTTGTGATGGTCCCCTTCCATCCCCTACTTCCTCCAATACCCATACACTTCCTAAATCTTTCGAGTCTTCCAAATCTTTCACAAATCCTTCATTCGACAAAGATCCTAATGCTTTTCATGCAATTCCCTATAGTTATCCTCAAGGGCTATTTCTTAAAGAAACTCAAGCTAACCTTCACTTGGCTGCAAATACTTCCAATAATGCTACACCTAGCAAGCCTAAGCCTTTATGCGCTACAATGCCTACTTCAGCTAGTCCTTCACTATCTCTTCCAAAGTCTTCCATATAATCATAACATGCTTCCTTGTCCTTAGAAGTGGCTCCATGTCAAGAGGACTCTAAAAATGATAAAGAAAAGAACATAAAAAAAGATCAAGATCAAGAACCCTCCATGTCATCCAATCCTTTTCACGATGTCTCTGATCTGCTTCATGGTTCTTTTGATCCTCTACACTCTTATGCATTCATTCCACCATCTCCTAAGAAAGATCAAGCTACTACTCACACCACTGAGCTTATTGACAATCAAGATGACCTTACTTCCATTGAGGTTATTGAAAATAGTGTTGTTACTTCCAATGTTAAGCCTATTGAAAATCAAGAAAAAAATGATGCACTTATGCTATCCAAAGCAACTTGTCAAGATCAAAGTCTTCCATCTTCTTGTTCTACCACTCCATGTTCACCTCCACTTTCTACTCTTTCTAAGTCTTTGCAAGCTTTGAACAATTCTATCGAAGAAGTTGCTCCTATTCAAGATGTTCATGATCTTATTGCAAATCCTAATGCTCACTCTAAAGATGCTGATGTCCTTGGTTGGCATATAGATGTTGATGAACTTATTGATTATCCTTTTGCATCTTCCACTTCCATCCTTGGACCTCTTCCACCACTACTAAGGGCTTCACGTCTTCTTTCCATCTTGGGCCCTTATGTCCCTTCACTTTCCCCTCCTAACTCTCCTAATTCATCATCTATCTTGGGTCCTTATGTCCCTCCATCTCCTATCTTTCCTCAAGATCAACCTAGATGCATACCCTTGAATCCTTTTCATCCATCCACCCATCTAAACCAATCATATCATCCTTTTTCTTCCACAAGTCCCAAGTCTTTTGGAAGTAACTTGAATGTTCAATACAAGAAAAAGAAGTAATACAAGAATCCATAAAAAAAAGAAGATCACCATGTCTCCTCTAATTGACATGGATGCATAAAGTCAAAAGAGATATCTAAGAAGAAAACTACAAGACAAGTATGAGTTCTAAAATCCATCATTGAAGATATTCTCTCTAAATCATCAAAAAGAAATGAAAAGCCTAAGGCTATATGGATTCCAAAGTATCTCTTGAAATAGTCTAATATTGAACAAAAAATGAAGTTGACATTCAAGCTTCCAAAGGCTTCCACTTTATCTTCTTCCAAAAACATTCTTCCATTCCATGCGCCTAAACCACAACCTCTGCTATCCTTTCACCATATTTCTTCTCGTATTCTTTTATTCACATTTCCTCCACCCTCTCGCCACCCTTCAAGGTGTGTGTTGATGTTGATCTTGCCTTCCTTTCCATCTACCCTTTCACAATCCTTCCATTCATTATCCTTCTACCTTCTATCCTTTTTCCTCATTTGCCTATTCCTCCTATCTTCCAACCTCACTCGCTTTACATAAAACTTTATCCTCCATTTTTCTCTTTCATCTTCTTTTTCCTATCAACATCTTTGAGCATATCATTTTTGAATCCTTGGCATATCATGGTTTATCCTTTCAAGGAGCATTATCTAAAAAGCTTGCCTTCTTCCAAAAAAAGAAAAAAAGAAAAAAAAAAAAAAATTTAAAAAAATGACAAAATTGAAAATGTGCCTTGGTGGAAACCTGAAAACAGGCACCTTGGTAGCAAAAGTAAAGAGAAATAAATTTGTCCTATGGTGAAAACCACTCCCTTGTGGTGCCTTGGATAAGTACCATGACAAAAACCTAGCAATCAGGCATCATGCGTAGTTCTTCTACATATTTCATCAATTTCATCTATTCCATCTTCTCTCTTTGATCTTGACAATGTTGACATATACACAAACATTTGGCTATCTTGTGATCTATCTTAAGATGATCTTGCTTTCATTCCATTCATGGTTAGCCTTCATATTTATTTTCCTCCATTCATTCTAGCCTTTCGCTATCCTTTTCCCCTTGGTCTTGATCTAATAAAAAAGAGTAAAATGCAATGCTATGAAGCCTCTTGACATGTCTACTCCTTTGGACTGCATCCTTTCCTTCTTTTGTATTATGCCTTTGTGACTTATCCTATGTTGGCCTTTCATTGCTTGTCCAAATGTTCTTTGCATGACATTTTTTTTTCTCCCTAACTTGGGTACTCTTGAGGAGTTTTCCATTGAGGATTTCTTTCCTTTATTCTCCTTCATTCTCTTGTCTTCCATCTCTTCAGCCAGTTTGCTACTCTTTGTCCTCCACCTTGCTAGACATTGGGACTACACGATGTGATCTTGCTTGGGAGTTTGATGCCTATTCTGTCTGGAGGCATCCTTTGTACATATTTATTGATCCTAAAAAAATACCAAAAAAAATTCATATATGATTCTGCAAAAATCTTTAAAAGCATATAAAGTCTTGAAAAAATACAAAAAAATCAAAAAAATAGAAAAAGTGTCTTGGTGAGAACTTGGAAACAAGTGCCTTGGCAGCAAAAATATAAAAAATTTGAAAAAATAAAAAAATTCCAAGTGGTGAAAACCTGGAAATAGGTGCTACTTGAGGCCTTTGCACCCTTATATTTTAGCATGCGTCCTCGACACTTAGCCTTTCTCCATCATGCCTTGACCTTGTTGCCTTGGTTTGGAATTGGTCTTTATCTTTGTCTAGGGGGCATAATCGTATTAGCTTTGGTCTCTAGGATGCGTTGGTCTTTAGGACATCTTGCAAATGGTGTTTTTCAGCACCCTCCAAATAATGTTTTTCAACACTACCCTAGCGTCAAGTGTTTCTCAAACACTTATCAGATATCCTATCTCACAGTCTAGCATGATATGATATTTCCACTAGCAAATGTGATACTCGAAGATTGATTCTATGACCTACACACACGCACTTAAACACTTGACTCGCTGAGACTGGTTTGACTTTGTTTTCCTTGTGTACTGTCTATGATGATTTCTTTGATGAGTGTTCTCTCCTTATGATAGTTTTTGATGATGCATAGCTAGAAGACTGAGGGCATGAGGACATGTTTTATTGCTTTTTTTGCTTGTGGGTATATTTTGTTGGTCCTAATTATCATTAGCATTTATGCTTGATTCATTTGACACCCAGGATCTGCAAAGTATTATCCTTGACTGTTTATGCGAGTGCATGCTTATAGCCATCTTGACCTTCTTATGTCTTGATGCAAGCATAATCTCGCTATAGCAAACTTAGGTAATCTCACTGCACTAGTCATCTTGACCTGCATGTCTTTGGTGCCTAGGTGGGATTTCCATATTCTATTTGATATAGATCATATTCATATACCCATAGTCATACTAGTGTGTATTGTATGATCTTGCGATGCTACTAATAAAGCTCGATGATGATTATTAGATGTCTATTAGCATTGTGACCTTGCAAGTCAACCACTTTTCATAGTAGCTTGCATTTTTAGGTTCATGTTAGATTAGTTTTTGCACTTTGCATATGGAGAGAGCTCTCCTTTTATCTTTTGTGGACTAGTTGGTCAACTGCACTCACCTTTCCTATTCTCGATCATGTCTTTCATTCCTTGTCTTTAACATCACATCCTATTCCTATCATCCCAAGGGGTTAATCTTATCATCATATATAAAGTGACCTTTTTGGCCCCTTAAATAGCATTTTGACTTTTTGACCTAATTTTCAAAACATCTCAAAATTGCATGAAAATTGCACCCCTAGCTAATTTCGACATCCTAGATCTGTTTTCGAACTTAAAATTGAAATCTAAGTTAATCTTGATAGTCAAAATTGCATTTCAAAATTTCTCCTTCTTTTGCACAGTTGGTTGACCATTTGAGGCCCGATCCTTCGATCTTTGTTGGGGCACTTTCATTTCTTCACCCCCATCTCTTCCAAACTTCTAGTCTATCATTCATTTTCACTCACTTCATCTCTCTGAGGTTTGCTTCATCTTTATCCTATATCTTTCTCAGTCAAACCTAGTCAAACTGGGGCATATCTTCACTGCTTGATGGTTATCCTATCAAACTTCATCTTTGATCATGATTTCTAGTGCTTTGATCAAGTTTATCAGTTTACTATTTCTCCTCTACCTAATTTTGATTTTGATTCTGAGGGGGCAGTATCTATCAGCTTTAATCTTTGATTCAGCTTTATCATTCAGCTCAGCTTGATATTTTTATTTTCAGACTTGATTATCACTTAACAACAACGGTGTTGATCTTGTCTTTCGATTCTTATCTCTTATTTTTAGACTTGACTATCACTTAATAGCAATAGTGTTGGTCTTGTCTTTCAGCCGGTTTATTTTTATCCTAACGTGTTCCCATAATGATCACACGTCTAGATTATTTTATGATCTCAAATCGATCTCACATTTCAATTCTTCTTTGACTGCATGTGTTCCCAGAATGATCACACATTAGTCAAAGAGGGGAAAATGTATGCACCCTAAAATGGTCACCTAGACTTTGGTCCCCCATTCAACAATTTATCAAAACCCTGAATCAATAGTTTCAAAAATCAGCATTTTATCAATATATCAATTTTTTTGATTAAATCCTATTTCATCATTTTCGATTATTTTCCTTGAGCTAACCATTTTATCCTAAGTCTTTATTTATTTAAAAAGAATTTTCTCCCCTTTTAATAAATAAAAGCCCCCACTTTTCCTCTTATCCTAAGTTGCACAAATAAAACATTATCCTTATTTTATAAAAAGAAGAAAAACACTTTTTGTCTTATATGGACACAAAAGTCAACTCTTATTTTCTCATTGGAGGATACCTGTGCACATGGATTGCTCCTCTTTGATGCTCCACCATTGATTAAATCTTTTGCCTCTTAATCTCCATGGTCCATTCCTTCTCATTTCTTATAAAATAAGAGCTCTCTTCCTCATTTGCATATCAATCTTTTATGCTAATGTTATGCTACAGGTTTTTTAGGTCACTTTGGAGCTTTTGAAGATTTGGAGCATTCTTGGATTTTGCATATACATTCCATTCTTATTTTCATTCATGCATAGCAGCTTCATGTTTATGCTTTCATAGTTTAGATTTCCTTTCAAGCTTTAGAGTAACTCATCTAGCTTAACTAGGAAGGCTTGGTAATATTTGTACTTTCCTTTTCATAGCATAGCTTATACTTTCATTTCCATAGCATAGCTTGCATCTCTCATTTCTAGCTTTGCATAGTCATCTTAATCTATCTTGCATTTGCATTTCATAGTGATTCTGGGGATATTGGCATTCTTTCCCTTGTCTTCATTTGAATCTTTCATTGTGTGGTTGACTAGCAAGGTCATTAGCTTAATAGCTCTAGCTGAGAGCAAATTTTAAATAATCTTGCAACTCTATACATAGAGAGCTCTAGGTTACTTTCTAAGGTATCCCTTTCATGGATTCCCTTGGATATAATGACTTAGAGAAGTGCACCATTTGAGTCTGTACAAATACTAGTGAAGATATATATATATATATATATATATATATATATATATATATATATATATATATATATATATATATATATATATATATATATATATATATATATATATATATATATGAGATGTATATATGGGTAAGTGCACAAAGATGGGGGACCAAAAATATACCATTTTTCTTTTTGGCCCCCCATCGTGCATTGTGCGCACACACTAAAGGGCGTGCGCCCTATGGCTTGGGTTGCCCAAGTCTTAGGCTTGGGCAATCCAAACCAAAGCACGTGTGCCCTAGGGTGCATGTGCTTTGGAAAACACTTACTATTTTTCAAAGGGCGTACACCCTATAGGGCACGTGCCCTTTTAAAAAACCCTTATAAAGCTTTTTGCGCAGGTTTGAAAGCTCATTTTGCTTTCTCAAACCCGTGTTTTCAGCTAAGAAGGGATTCTAAAGCATGCATGCCCTATTATATTTGCTTGTGAACTGATTGTTTTTGTTCATCCATCCATCAAATGGCTCCACGACATCGTCAAGTTCGATCTAGAAGAAGATGTAAGTTTTTTTACAGCCCATGCCTCTTATTTGTTTTGTTAAAATTTGTTTTTGTTTAAATTTTTTGTGTAATGAAGATTTTAAAATGTAGTTTTTTTAATTGCTAGGAAGAAATAATCTCCCTCAACCAAACTCTCCACCAAACCCTCTGTCTCCTCATGAAGAACCAAATGAAGAACTGAATGAAGAAACAAATGAAGAAAATAAACCTCAATTGTCTCCACCAATCAAGAAACCTCCTCTTGGAACACAACAAAATTTGATGAACCAAATTGAAAGAGGGCAAAAAGAGTTAGAATCTTTAATTAATAGGTTAAAAGATTCTAGTGGTACAAATCTCCGAAGGGAAAGACTTGCAAAATTATTGGAAGCAATCTTGACCCACGTAAGCATGGTTAGTGGGAAAATTAATTTATGGCGGGATAAAAGAGAAGAACAAAAATAATATTATGTAAATAAATTATCTTATGCAGACATAAAAAAGAAAAAAATCACAAAAGATGACATTTGCCAGCTATTCAAAAAACCAGGAGACGCAAATACTCTTAGAACTACAACAAGGAGGTTCCCAATTCATTGGTGCGTAAATGAAGAAATTAAAAACAATTTTTGGGAGAGATGGTGAATGGTCTTTGATTTGCCTCCTTGTAACAATCATGAGGTTCCTATATATTTCTTGAGGAAACTCTATTGCGAGTTTGTACTCAAGGAGGTGCCAAATTATTTTGACATTCTGGATTTTCAAGGTAGAGGAGGGGGGTCATCATTTGATCGAGCAGGGGCACATCGTGACCCTAACACACCTAGGGCTGCTATTGGCAAGTCACAGGTGGATCATGTTAGTATTCCTTCCATTGTGAAGGAACATGTAGAGGTAGACACACTAGGCATGATTAGTGCTCTGACACAGACTCTCATTCAGTGTGCCACTCCTTTAGTTGAGGGTGACTATGGTCAATCCTAAAGGGGGCATATTTTTCGGTCATGTGGATGCTTGTGCACTTTTGGTACTAGCAAGAGAGAGGAAGAGGATTCTGGAATGATGACTGATAGCTTTCTAAATACAACATTTGGCATTAACACATAGGTAAATATTTCCAAGTTCATTAAATTGCTTTGATCATATTTCATTTATAAAAGAATAACTATTTAATTTAGTATCTATTGTTTATGATGAAAATTCAAGGCAAGAGTGTCAGTGGCAGTGGCGGTGGTAGTGGAAGTGGCAATGATCCTAATGTCCCCTTTTACACATCGTCATCAATTCCACAAGTATGTATCGAATAAAACATTTTAATTAACATATTTGATTATTATGTAATTATATGAATAATTGTATCCTGACTTATTGTGCATGTGTATTAAATGTGCACTGGTGGACCATCGACGTTCACAATAGATAGCGAAGGAAATCGTACAAATTTCCTTGAGGTATCTTTATTTGCATATTAATTTGATTTACTTGATCATATTTAATTAATGAATGCATGACTAAATTACTAGACAAATTATGATCAAAATCTAAAGGCACGATGATTACATTCTTTCACTTGGGTTTGTGAGGTCACCATTGAGTCCACAGGTATACAGGTAATAATGCATTATAATTAACATGTCAGTAATACATTCTTATATGAATGGTTATCTTATAATTTTCCATGTACATGTGCACTAGTTGAATGTTGGAGCTTCGACTTGGACACCATACACCGGAGGACGCGGTAGAACCTTCACAAAGGTATCATTTACTCATTAGTAGGGTTGTAAAAAATATATGTAATCTTGATAATTGCATAATTTACTTTTTTTATTTCATTTTTAGCTTTTGACATCAGAGACTCCTCCTTCTGTCTGTGATACTTTGGATCGTAGAGTAGCTACAGCAATAGCTAGTTCTGAAGCACTGACTGAGGTATGAAAGAGATCACTTAACTTTAATTGTTATTTTAATAGTTTGTATTGAATTTTATAATGATATCCATGTATGTATTTTAATTATTATTTTGATCATTGTTGTAGGGACTTATGACTCTAGATCATCAGCATGTGCCTTCGGTGGATGAACATAGTGACTATTTGCTAGCGGTAAGCCAATATTCAATTTTATGTCATTGTAAAATTTAATTTTGATGTATATTGGTTATCTCTATCTATTTTTTTTTTATTAGGTCAAGCTACAGAAGAGTCTAGACAGGAGGACGAGTGAGTGCACTCAGAAGACTACCACATCCACTACATCTCCATCGACGCGATGATTGAAGATAGCTTGGGATTTGTTTTCTTCCCCTAGCGGGAAAGGACTAGATTAGGGATATGGATTGTATGCCTATATGGCATTAGTGGACATATTTTTTGTATATTGTATCAATGATACGTTGTACATCCATTTGGCTTTAAGGAAGCCAGTTTTATTGTATTGAATATATTCAATGTATGACATTATTGGACATATATATTTGACTTCATGCCCTACGAATATATATGTTTTATGTTTTAGGTATGCAATTCATGTGTTTGGTGTATTGATTTATACTAATTTATGTTCATGCGGATGTCTTTGCTTTGTAAATTTCCCATGCCTTATAGTTATGCTTGTATGTTTATCGATGTATGTTTAACTTGCTAACTGTGCCACAAATGCCAATCATTGTCCTCAATAACAGTCAATTCCTTGACTGTAATAATAACAAAAGTAATGAAATGAATGCATAAATGTATAAATATAATATAAGGATTCTTGGGGTACCCTAATGTTGGCAATAGTTCTTTTATTAATAAGATTACTATGACAGATGTGGATGTGCAACCTTATGGTTTTACAAACTAACTTCTAATTGTCCCCTAACTGACTGATTGTTAATGACAAACACTAGAATACATATTTGCACTCATCCTACTGCTCACCCTGGAGTTGTTGGTGTCGTTTGAATGACTATGTGTGCCAAAAAAGGTTGCCAGTAGCATTTATCCAACCATTCAAAGTTGTTGGAACAAACGGTTCGATGCTACGACCAATGGTTGGAAAGATACGCAATGTTGGCCATTTGAACTGAGGAACACTGTGAGTTTTGACATCGACCGAGAATGTGTTTCCAAATATAAACAAACTTGAATCTTTGAAAACTAAGATATACTTTTGTAGGCCCCGTCAACAAGGTCTCGTAGCACCTGACGGATCTATGCTACCTTGCACGAGCTTTGAGATATGACCCCGCAAAGATCGTTGATTTCATGCTTAAGAGACCTTGAGGGACACTTCGGCCCAGAGTCATCGGCGGGGTTTGAACTACTGTGCATGCTGAATGAGGTTGCCCCTAGCCTTTACTCGATCATTCGGAGTTGTTGGAACAGACGGTTTGATGCTATGACCAACGGTTGGAAAGATGTGCAATGTTGGCCGTGTGAACTTAGGAACACTATGACTTTTGACATCGACTGAGAATGTGTTTCCAAATATTAAAAAACTTGAATCGCTAAAAATTGAGAGAGGCTTTTGTAGGCCCCGACAACATGGTCCCATAGCACCTAATGGATCGATTCTACCTTGCACGAGCTCTGAGATATGACCCCACAAAGATTGATGATTTCATGCTTAAGAGACCTTGAGGGACACTTTGGCCCAGAGTCATCAGTGGGGTTTGAATGACTATGTGTGCCAAAAAAGGTTGTCACTAGTGTTTACCCGACCATTTGGAGCTATTGGAATTGACGGTTTGATGCTACGACCAACGGTTTGAAAGATACGCAACGTTGGTCGTTTGAACTGAGGAACACTTTGAAGTCTGACATCGACCGAGAATGGGTTTCCAAATATAAACAAACTTGAATCTCTAAAAATCAAGATAGGCTTTTGTAGGCCCCGGCAACATGGTCCCGTAGCACCTAACAGATTGATTCTACCTTGCATGAGCTTCGAGATATGACCCCACAAAGATCATTGATTTCATTCATTTAGGACCTTGAGGGACACTTCAGCCCGGAGTCGTCGACATGGTTCAAACTACTATGCATGAAAAATGAGGTTACCCCTAGCGTTTACCTGACCATTCAAAGCTGTTGTAACTGACGATTTGATACTGTGACAGACGGTTTGAAAGATACGCAATGTTGGCCATTTGAACTGAGGAACACCTGACATCAACCGAGAATTTGTTGCTGAATTTAAATGAAATTGAATCTCTAAAAATCAAGACAAGCTTTTGTAGGCCCTAGCAACATAGTCCCGTAGCACCTAACAGATCGATTCTACCTTACACGAGCTCCGAGATATGACCCCACAAAGATCACTAATTTCATGCTTAAGAGACCTTGAGGGACACTTCAGCCCAAAGTCATTAGTAGGGTTCGAATGATTGTGTGTGCCAAATGAGGTTTCCACTAGCATTTACCCGACCATTCGGAGCTGTTGGAACTGACGGTTCGATGCTACGACCAACGGTTTGAAAGATACGCAACATTGGCCATTTGAACTAAGGAAGACTTTGAGTTCTAACATCGACCGAGAATGTGTTGCTGAATTTAAACAAAGTTAAATCTCTAAAAATTGAGATAGGATTTTGTAGGCCCCGACAACACAGTCCCGTAGCACCTGACAGATCGATTCTACCTTGCACGAGATCTGAGTTGTGACCCCACAAAGATCATTGATTTCATGCTTAAGAGACCTTGAGGGACACTTCAGCCAGGAGTCGTCAGCGGGGTTCAAATGACTATGTGTGCCGAATGAGGTTTCCACTAGCGTTTACTCGACCATTAGCTATTGGAACTAACAGTTCGATGCTACGAATGATGGTTTGAAAGATATGCAGCGTTGGCCATTTGAACTGAGGAACACTTTGAGTTTTGACACTGACCGAGAATGTGTTGCCAAATTTAAACAAAGTTGAATCTTTAAAAATTGAGACAGGCTTTTGTAGGCCCTGACAACACGGTCCCATAGCACTTGATGGATCGATTCTACCTCACACGAGCTCTGAGATATGACCCCACAAAGATCATTGATTTCATGATTAAGGGACCTTGAGGGACACTTCGGCCTAGAGTCATTGACAGGGATCGAATGACTGTGTGTGGTGAATGAGGTTGCCACTAGAGTTTACCTGGCCATCTGAAGCTTTTGGAATAGATGGTTTGATGCTATGACCAACGGTTGGAAAGATACGCAATGTTGGTCGTTTGAACTAAGGAACACTTTGAGTTCTGACATCAAGAGATAATGTGTTGCCAAATTTAAACAAAGTTGAATCTCTAAAAACTAAGATAGGCTTTTGTAGGCCCCAACAACATAGTCTCATAGAAACTAACGAATTGATTCTACCTCACACGAGCTCTGAGATATGACCCCACAAATATTGCCAATTTAATGCTTAAGGGACATTAAGCGACACTTTGGCTTGGAGTTGTCGGCGGGGATTGAATGACTATGCATGGTGAATGAGGTTGCCACTAGCATTTACCTGGCCATTTAGAGCTATTGGAATAGACAGATCAATGCTACGACTGACAGTTGGAAAGATACGCAACATTGACCATTTGAATTGAGGAACACTTTAAGTTCTGACACCGACCGAGAATGTGTTGTCGAATTTAAACGAAGTTGAATCTCCAAAAACTAAGACAGGATTTTAGGCCCCAGCAACATGGTCCCGTAGCAACTGATGAATCCATGCTACCTCACACGAGCTTTGAGATACGACCCCACAAAGATCACTGATTTCATGCTTAAGGGACCTTGAGGGACACTTCAGCATGGAGTCGTCGGCGGTGATCGAATGACTGTGCCTGGTGAATGAGGTTGCCACTAGCGTTTACCTGGCCATTCAGAGCTATTGGAATAGATGGTTTGATGCTACGATTGATGGTTGGAAATATAAGCAACATTGGCCATTTGAGCTGAGGAACACTATGAGTTCTAACATCAACTGAGAATGTGTTGCCAAATTTAAATGAAGTTGAATCTCTGAAAACCGAGATAGGCTTTTGTAGGCCCTAACAACACGGTCCCATAGAAACTGACAGATCGATTCTACCTCTCACGAGCTCTAAGATATGACCCCACAAAGATCATTGATTTCATGCTTAAGGGACCTTAAGGGACACTTCAACCTGGAGTTGTCGACGAGGATCGAACAACTGTGCATGGTGAATGAGGTTGCCACTATTGTTTACCTGGCCATTCAGAGATGTTAGAATAGATAGATCAATGCTACAACTGACGGTTCGAAAGATACGCAATGTTGGCCATTTGAACTAAGGAACACTTTAAGTTCTGACACTGACCGAGAATGTGTTATTGAATTTAAATGAAGGTTAATCTCCAAAAACTAAGATAGGATTTTGTAGGCCCCAACAACATGGTCCTGTAGCAACTAATAGATCCATGCTACCTTGCACGAGCTCTGAGATATGACCATGCAAAGATCATTGATTTCATGCTTAAGGGACCTTCAGGGACACTTCAGCACAGAGTCGTCGACGGTGATCAAACGAATGTGTGTGGTGAATGAGGTTGCCACATTCACCCAACCATTTGAAACTGTTGGAACAAACGGTTTGATGCTATGATCGATGGTTGGAAAGATACACAATGTTGGCCGTTTGAGCTGAGGAACACTATGAGTTCTGACATTGATCAAGAATGTGTTTCCGATTTTAAATGAACTTGAATCTCAAAAAACTGAGATAGGCTTTTGTAGGCCCCGGCAACACAGTCTTGTAAAAACTGACAACTCCATGCTACCTCACATAAGTGTTAGAGTAATCATACTTTATGCTTATTAATTAAATCACTTTGGTTTAATTAATTAAGTCATTTATTACTCTATTTACTTAAGCTATCTTTTAGGTGCATTATAATTAATATATTTATTAATTATAATGTGCAACCTAGCTTTATTTTTTGCTTTATAGCTTTAGGGTTTTATTGTTCACCTATATGGTTGAACCCTTTGTACATTCTTTTTAGATAATTCACTTATTGGATCATAATAGAGATTGCTCTTTGTATGTCAATAAGATGTCTCTGGCTTTTTGGCCTCCATGATTTTTCTTGCTTCTGTGCTTTGCTTCTTCCATGTGACAGGGTTATGCATGCAGGTGTTCTTGGGAGATTAGTATTTCACCTAATCTAACATGGTATCAGAGCCATCTTGCTGCTCGCTGTTCGTGTTTTGTTGAAGTGTTTCAGAAGCAGGAGGTTTTCAAGGGTTTCAGAAGTTTTTTTTGTGGATCTCGGGGGGAGCCAAAATTTGGCTCACCTTGGGCAAAAACGGACACCACCATTGTGTCCGGAAGGCCCAAGAACCCCTAAATCCATATAAAACTTGTCCATTTTGGACACAGTGACATCCGAGGCAAAAAATTTTTGCATACCAAGGCCGTACGGCCCTGGCACACACTCCGAGACGGTGATTTTCAAAAAAAAATTATTAAAATTTTTTTTAAGGGGCGGCCTCCCGGGCGCCACCCAGCGGCCACCCGGGCGCCACCCCGCGGCTCCTCCGCCGCCCCGCTGGCCTCCTCAGCCGGCCCTGCTCCGCGGCCCGCCCAGCCGCCGCCCGCGCCCGCGCCCGTGCCGCCGCTGCCCTTCGCGGCCTCCGCTCCGTCGGCCTCCGCTCTGCGGCCTCCGCTCCGTCGGCCCCCGCCGCCCGCGCCCGCGCCCTCCGCTCCGCCGGCCCGCCCACCGCCGGCACCAGCACCAGCCCCTGGTCGCCCACATGACCCGGGGTTTCCTGATTCAGCCCCCAGGCCCTCTGCTGACGTCAGCATGACGTCAGCAGACATGCTTTTTAATTTTTTTTAAAAAATTTGCATGTTTTTTTAGGGCTCTGTTTTAAGGGTAATTGGGCTTTTTTTTGCCATATCTTCTTCATCTGGAGGCGTATTTGGGAGTTTTTTATATCATCGGAAAGCTCTTTCCGAGACGAACGCAATTATGGAGGTTTCTTTTCAAGTTTTTTGCCTCATTTTTCGTACCATGCCTTCGAAGGCAGGACTTCTTTTTTGCCTTCCTGGAGCACCTGATGCTTTTTTTGGCATAACTTGCTCATACGGAGGAGTTAGTGGGCGAACGAGACATCATCGGAAAGATGATTCTGAGACGGTCGTTTTATATGTAGAGCTTTTTTCCAGATTCTTCTTCCATTTTTCGCACCAGGCTGTTGAATTCAGAGGTTTTCTTTTTCAGGTGCCTGCCAGAGCACCTGTCACTGTTTTTGCCGTAACTTGAGCATACGATGGCATTTTTTGCCAAACGAGATATCGACGGAAAGCTGGTTCCAAGACCTTTCTGTTTTTTTTCAGTTTGGTTGTTTGATTTTGCCGTTTGCAGGGGTTTTCTGCCAGTCAAAGTCACGGGTACTTTTTGCATTCCGGACACTATATCTCTCACATCCGGGCTCAGTTTTCAGCAAACTTGGTATTTTCGGAAAGCTGGTTCAGTGTGCTATTCAGTGGTAGAAGTTTTTTTTTCCAGATTCTACTCCAGGTTTTCACTCCTCTGAGTTATGCAGTTTATGCCCTCTGGTGGAGTGCTTGGTTCTACAGGTCCGGGGATCTCTTCTTCTAAGTTCATAGCTCACTCTTCTTTCTGTCTTTTGAGCATTGTATGCTTCTCTTCTGTTGCATTCTTTTTTCTGTAAACGCACTGAGATAAAGTGCCTGCTTTTGCATTTTGGGATCTTGAACACTATGTGTTTGTTTGTATACGCACTCAGTTATAAAGTGCCATGGGGGGATTCTGATGCATTTGCCACTATAGGCGCATCCACTCTTGTCAAGTGAGCGTACCTTCCACGACATTAGCCCATGTAGACTGTGTCTATGACACCGCCCTTTATCCTGTGCTTGTACCTTCTTTTGCACATAGGTGTTCCTGTTTCTTCTTCTTGCAGATGTTTCTGGCATTGCATTTCAGTGTTCCTGTCACCCCGTTCAGCATTATGGGGGGGTTCACCTGTTGGCTCTATTGCTTCCTTGGTTTGGTTGAGTGATCTACGTATTCAGTTTTTGTTCCTATGTACTAGGCAGATGCAGTGGCTAGGCACCTATGCATTTCGGTGAGATGGTTCATCTACTATATAGACACTCATTCATTCCTATTTTGGAGGTCACCTCTTTGATTGATCAGCTCTTCAAAATTGTCTTCTCTACCTGGTCATGCACTTCAGTGGGGGTTCCAACAGTTTCTTCTGACAGTGTTTGCAGCTTCATGCTTCGGAGATGCTTCATGCTCTTTCTTGTTCCTTTCTTTGGGACATTCCCTAGATTGGAGGCTTTGTTTCCTTCATCTAGTTTATTTTCTTGTACTGGGTACCTGATCAGGCCTTGTTGCCGGGACCCATTTTCTGCTTTCATAGCTGTGCTAGGTTAGCTTCCCTCTTGAGCTACGCTTAAGGGGGGGTGTTAGGGTAATCATACTTTATGCTTATTAATTAAATCACTTTGGTTTAATTAATTAAGTCATTTATTACTCTATTTACTTAAGCTATCTTTTAGGTGCATTATAATTAATATATTTATTAATTATAATGTGCAACCTAGCTTTATTTTTTGCTTTATAGCTTTAGGGTTTTATTGTTCACCTATATGGTTGAACCCTTTGTACATTCTTTTTAGATAATTCACTTATTGGATCATAATAGAGATTGCTCTTTGTATGTCAATAAGATGTCTCTGGCTTTTTGGCCTCCATGATTTTTCTTGCTTCTGTGCTTTGCTTCTTCCATGTGACAGGGTTATGCATGCAGGTGTTCTTGGGAGATTAGTATTTCACCTAATCTAACAATAAGCTTTGAGATACGACCTCACAAATATCATTGCTTTCATGCTTAAGGGACCTTGAGGGACACTTCAACATGGAGTCATCGATAGTGTTCGAATGACTGTGCGTGGTGAATAAGGCTGCCACTAGAGTTTACTCGATCAGTTGAAGCTATTAGAATAGATAGATCGATGCTACGACCGACGGTTGGAAAGATACCCAATGTTGGCTGTTTGAACTAAGGAACACTTTAAGTTCTAACATCGACCGAGAATGTGTTGTCAATTTTAAATGAAGTCGAATCTCCAAAAACCAAGAGAGGCTTTTGTAGGCCCCAACAACATAGTCCTATAGCAACTAAAGGATCCATGCTACCTCACACAAGCTCCAAGATATGACCCCAAAAAGATCAATGATTTCATGCTTAAGGGACCTTGAGGGACACTTCAGCACAGAGTTGTTGGCAGCGATCGAACAACTGTGTGTGGTGAATGAGGTTGCCACTAGCATTTACCCAACCATTCGGAGCTATTGGAATAGACAGTTCAATGCTATGATCGATGGTTGGAAAGATACGTAACATTGGTCGTTTGAGCTGAGGAACACTATGAGTTCTAACATCGATCGAGAATGTGTTGCCGATTTTAAATGAACTTGAATCTCCAAAAATTGAGACAAGATTTTGTAGGCCCCGGTAACACAGTCCCGTAGCAACTAATGGATCCATGCTATCTTGTACGAGCTCTGAGATACGACCCCGCAAAGATCACTAATTTCATGCTTAAGGGACCTTGAGGGACACTTCAGCATGGAGTCCTCAGCGGCGATCGAAAAATTGTGCGTGGCGAATGAGGTTACCACTAGCATTTACCCAGCCATTTGGAGCTGTTGGAATAGGTAGATTGATGCTACGATCGAGGGTTGGAAAGATACACAATGTTGGCCATTTGAACTGAGGAACACTTTAAGTTTTGACATCGACTGAGAATGTGTTTCCAATTTAAAATGAAGTTGAATCTCTGAAAACTGAGACAGGCTTTTGTAGGACCTGACAAAATGGTCCTGTACCCACTAATGGATCCATGCTACCTCGCATGAGCTCTGAGATATGACCCTGCAAAGATTTCTGATTTCATGCTTAAGGGACCTTGAGGGACACTTCAGCACTGAGCCATTGGCGGGGATCGAATGACTGTGCGTGGCAAACAAGGTTGCCACTAGCATTTACCTGGCCATTCGGAGCTGTTGGAATAGACGGTTTGATGCTATGATCGATGGTTGGAAAGAGATGCAATGTTGGTCGTTTGAGCTAAGGAACACTGAGTTCTAACATCGATCGAGAATGTGTTGCCAATTTTAAACGAACTTGAATCTCCAAAAATTGAGATAGGCTTTTGTAGGCCCTAGCAACATGGTCCCGTATCAATTAACGGATCCATCCTACCTCACATGAGCTCTGAGATATGACCCCATAAAGATCATTGATTTCATGCTTAAGGGACCTTGAGGGACACTTCATCATGAAGTTGTTGGCAGTGATCAAATGACTATGCGTGGCATGTACTTGCATCAGGACATTATATATTACAAAAATCCCGCATAGAAGCAGCTAGCAAGCCGCTCAAAAAGTAGTAACTGATAGCAAGTGGGATAATGCAGATGCTTTAATAAACCACTATCTTCTTTACTCAAGCAACATTTGGTTCATCTGCTCGACTGGGGCATGTTTGGGAACAAACAGTCTCCTTTTAAACTCAAGTCTCTGGAAGTAGTTATATTTTTTAGTGGAGGAGATACACCCATTGGATCTACAATAACTTCATGCTCACTGGAATTTCCATTTCTCTTCAATTGGGATACTCTTTCCAAAATTGCATCTACCCTTTTACCAATTTGGGAAATTAATGGGTCTATCTGTGGACCTCGAAGGAGTTGGTCACCTAAATGAGAACCTTGAGATGAAGCAGGAACTTCTCTATGAAAGAGATCAATACCTTGAGAAGCTCTCCACTTGTCAGTTGAATTAAAACCTTGGACCATAGATGGTTGCCCTTTGTTGTAAAATGAGGAGTGAGACTGCCTTGCCAAAGGTGGCAATGAACTTACATTTCAAGGATAATGCCCAAGTCCTGTAAATGCAAGGCCATTAACGAATAGGCATTTCTAAAAGAAATATTTGTGGTGCTAGAATGAAGTGCATGACCAAATTATTTGCTTGCTAACGGACCAATTTGGGAAATTAATGGGTCTATTTGTGGACCTTGAAGGAGTTGGTCACCTAAACGAGAACCTTGAGATGAAGCAGGAACATGAATTGTGTCTGAGTTGAATCCAAATTTTTTTTTGGATGTGGAACATGAATTCGACTACCAATCCTCCTTCTTACAACATCTCTTTGATTAGGAGATACTCGTGTATTATTCTTCCAAAATTCTTCAATCAAGGATTTCAAAGCTTCAACAATTGCTTTATCTTTTCACGGTAGTCTATCGAAAAATGCCCATAAATCATTGCTATTTGGATCTTCCACTCTTTGACGCCTTCCTAGGGCTCTCATTAGAGACTTTCTACTTATTTTCAATGTTTTACTTGTATTTCTAATGAGTCAAGATTTCTTCATTTGAGTGCTTACTATCGTTGATGTAAGTACACATCGTGTGACATTACTATCTTTCGTGCGTGATGTAGAACCCACACTCTCATATGGAGTCATTAGATTCTTTACAATAGATTTTTCACTTGACTCGTCCATCGTTCTTAGCCCAAGAATCTTCATGATGGGCCTAAATTTTAGATTTCTCATCATTTCAACAAATAGTTGACATCTTCTTGTCATGTTTAAATTCTCAAAAAATGATCTCCAAATATGATTAACATTTCTTTGACAAGTACGCTTGGGAATCTTGTCAGGCATTGCTTGCAAAATGTTAGTATCAATATCAATTAAATATTTTGGCTTTCTATATTTAATAATTCTAGGAGCATCAAAAACATTATGTGTGAATTGTGTACCATCTTGAGTGCCTTCAACATGAGATGATGTTGTGCTTACACCTTGGGATGTAGATAATGGTGTACCTTCAACATGATAGAAGAGTGTGCCCACACCTTTGGAAGTAGACAATGGTGTGCCTTCAACATGATACATTGGTGTGCCTCGAACATTGGATGATGATGTCTCTTGAACTTGGGAACTCGTAGATGATGTCCCCTCATCTTCATAATTCAATTGTCTCGTTGCATGCAAGTTTCTCATTCGTTGTCTTTTTTATTCCAATTCCAATTCTCTCTTACTTTGTATTGATGTTTCATGTTCCTCATCCAAAGAAAAATCTTCTTCTATGGTATCTAATTTTTTTTGTTCATGAATTTGTCTCATTATTTCCCTTTTCTTCTCTTTATCTCTTTCATGCTTTTTTGGTGTTAAATTATTTGCTCATTTCCTTGGCATGATGATGATTTCTACATATGAATTGATTATAATTTTAAAAATATAATATAAATGTAAAACAATAAGTCAAATTATAATATAAACCTCTTACAATATGATAAATTATAATATAAATTTATTACACATATATTAAATTATGTATTCAAGAACAAGTCTATATCATACCAATTATAAACCAAAACACTCTTTATTCACATTTGTCATGTAAAAAAAATAAAAAACTTACCTCAATCGATAAATTTATCCTCAATAATTGACTTTCACGATGGTGCAAAGTGAAAACTTGTCACTATGGTGCAAAATGATGTTGATTTGTCACTATCAACACCATGAAAAGTGAAAACTTGTCAGAGAAAATGCATAATTCAGACAACATAAGAAAAAGTGAGCCTGTTTCACGAGATCCTTGGAAAATAAGACCGTTTCTTCTAGTTTTACATAGCACGAGTGCACTATAGGGTGTACGCCCTATGAAAAACAAAAAAAAATGTTATGCATAGTCTTAAATAGGGCATGCACCCTATAGCGTGCATGCCCTATGTAAAACAAGAAAAAGGGAGAAGAGAGAGAGAGAGAGAGAGAGAGAGAGAGAGAGAGAGAGAGAGAGAGAGAGAGAGAGAGAGAGAGAGAGAATGGAGAGAGTAGGAGAGAAGGGTAAGGAGAGAGAGAATGGGAGAGGGAGAGAGAATGGAGAGAGAGAGAGAGAGAGAGAGAGAGAGAGAGAGAGAGAGAGAGAGAGAGAGAGAGAGAGAGAGAGAGAGAGAGAGAGTATGGGGGAGGGAGGGAGAGAGAGAGAGTATGGGGGAGAGAGGGAGAGAGATAAAGAGAGAGGGTGAGAGGGTGATGAGAGAGGAGAGAAGGGAGAGAGAGATATAGAAGGTCAGAGTGAGAAGGTGAAAGAGTGATAAGGAGGAGAGAGGGAGAGAGAGAGAGGTATAAGGGGGAGGGAAAGAGATAGAGCTCTCTCTCTCTCTCTCTCTCTTCCTCTCACTTTGACTATTTCTCATCACTATATGAATCTATATCTTACATAGGGTGCATGCCCTATAGGGCATGCACACTATGTAAATTCATAAATTTACATAGGGCACATGCCCTATAGGGTGTGCACGCTTTAGGGCATGTACGCTTTGTAAAGGATTTGAATTTACCAATCCTAAGGCTTGGATTTGCCTTGGAGTTCCAACCCAAAGGCTTGGATGATTGAAATAGGCTCGAGACATGTTTTCTAGAAGACATACAAAAAAATGACATTTTTTTGTGTGCTCCTCATCAAGTTTACTCATGGCTCAAGAACGTAAAAATCAGATGATGTGATATTGAAGATTTCTCTGTTAGCTATCTAAGCATATAATTTATTGAATTATGATTATGTTAAGTTTTTCAACTCTAATTTATTTTGTGTGTATGTTCATTTTTTGTAAAAAACCAACATGCAGTATTTTGGGCATAGATTTTGGCTCATTCATCGAATTTTGCAATAAGTTACATTTTTAGAAACTAGACTCCATTCTACACACTTAAAAAAACAAAATTGATTTTTGATTAGGTTTAAATGATTTCTAGGGGGAGCACACAGAAATTTCATATTTTTAGGATGTGTGCACTTCGTAAATTCATCAAAAATTATACATTCATCAAAAAATTACCAAAAAAATCTAGGATAAACTATGTGGTGTTAGCTAACTTTTCACCAGAGCGATTAAAAAAATTCAAAAAAAAGTGAACATTTTAGGGGGAGCACACCAAATGCTATGTTATGTTTTTGGACAAAAAATAGGACCACTTTTTGTGCTCCCCCTTTTTGAGGGCCTTAATCTACACCATTTTCAAAATAAGTTAGTAGTTTAGGAACTAGATACAGAGTATTACAACTCTTGTTTTTGTCGCATCTTAAAATTTTGAGTCTAACTATCTTCAATTTCTTGTTGAAGTTTAGAGTTTGCTGATTTCAGGAAAAAAGTGGCATCTTATACCCCCTTTTTTATATTAATTGTCATTATATTAATTACATAATAATGAATAGGCATGTCCAATGAAGGGACATGTCTCTTCTTGGCTCATTCTCAATATAAATGCAAGAGATTGTTGCATTTGGAAAACACATACAATCAGGAGTGCTATTACATTTGCAACAATCCTAAAAACCTTACCATGGTATCAGAGCCAAGTTGCAAATGTAAGAGAGTAGTTTGTTGATGGTGAATGTGTGATTGCCTCAAAAAATATAGTCTTAGTATGAGGGCCATATCTCAAAAATACACCATTGGATTTTGCTGAATTTTGGATATGTTGGTGACAAACAAATTTAGAAGAATCTCACTAGAGAGATTGGCAAGAAAGTGTCAGGTTCAAAAGTTATGACCGACTGTGTACTGGTCTATGCGAAATCTGTAAAAGAGCAAGGTTCCTTCTTTAAAAGTGTAACCGCTTGAAGGAAGATCTGATAAGATTGAAGGTTGTCATAGTGTATAGAACCTTTGGATATTCAAGAAAGGTCATGTGAAGAATTTTGGTAATATTTGAAAATGGCGACATTATTCTGTGAATTTGCATGATATTTTCTATATGGGCTCACCTTACAGAATGAAATACTTGAAATTTATAAAATATAAGTATGAACCATGTTTTATTAATGCACATAAGTTTTCTAAGTTTGTAATTCATGTTACACTATTGGTTAGTAAAATATTTTATGCTTCTATCACTGGTATTTTAGGTTGAGATAGTTTAGTGAGCTATTTGTAATATCTCTCTGACATACCTTTAGGATGGAAGCACAAAAATATTCCATTCAATGGAGAAAAAATGTGATGCTTGCAAACAAATTGATGATTGAGACTAGATGCAGAGGGAGGCTGACATTTCAAATGAAGACAAGAGGTTGATACAAGAACTTGAGCTTCAGAGGGAGCAGATAGACGATATGGTTAAATAAACTTTTGATAATCTTGGTTGTATTGATTCAGAGGGAGTAGTCCATACTGAGATGGATTCTCTAATAATCAAGAATCTATAATAGTCAGAGGACTAGGGATCATGAATGCCTTTTGGGCCCTGTGTAAATCATGAGGAAGTGATGACTTCCAAATGACTATCACTTGTATTTGCAGAAGTTATTGGAAGGTGACGATCTTACAATAACTTAAATCATGATATACATTATTTATAATGTTGAAATAGCTCATGATGGATTAAATCAACAACTAAGTGTTAGATTTCATTAAATTGATAGTCTATGAATTGTTTGTATAGATATATCTTGTAAATCAACAACTAAGTGTTAGATGTCATTAAATTGATAGTCTATGAGTTTTTTGTATAGATATATGATAGGTAATTGGTGAATATCATGTGTTGACATTCTGATAGGTCAATACTCAAGATATTAAATGATGGAAATCTTCTGATCTATTGCTATATAATGTTGAGGTAATATTTATTCTTGTGTTTATCTTCCTTGGCTAAGAGGGAGTGTTGATGTTTGTAACTTGAGTCTGATAAACACTATCAGTCAATACTAGTGAAGATATGTATATATATATTCAGTATATATGAGATATATATGCATGTGTGTGTAATCATAATTGTCATTATATTAATTACATAATGATGAATACACATGTCCCATAAAGGGACATGTCTCTTCTTGGATCATTCTCAATATAAATGCAAGAGATTGTTTCATTTGGAAAACACATACAATCAGGAGTGCTATTACATTTGCAATGTGTTGGAGTAATTTTAGGTTTTCTGAGAAAATGTCATTTCTGGTCTTTGCCTTGCCTTTTCTGTGTCTTAGCAAGTGTTTTCATCCATTTAGGGTTTGAAAATTTCAAGGTTGACCATGTGAAAATGCTCATGTATCCTTTCCCTAGGTATTTTGTCCTCGGTGGGGTTGTTGTTCTTGAACATGTCTTAAGTGTGCCCTAGATCCTCATATTTTCATGTTACTTTATGTGCCACTTAAGTATTCAAGTTTTAATGTGGTCTTTTGTTTTCTTAGTGTTTGTTGAATCTTGGGATAAATTCATTGAGTCACTTTTCATTCAGCAAACAAGCGACTGTGCTTAGTTCTTTGTCTTGTTTCTCTTTGGTAGCTTGATCTCCAGATACAGTCGGCGGTTAATTTTTCTTTCAGTGATCAAGCGACTATGTAGTCTCTAAATCTCATGATCCTTGGTGGTTTTCTTCAAACATTCAATGACCCAGTGCAACAATTATCTCATGTTCACTTGATTAAATGGTTAAGTCCTAAGTCATTCAATGATCAAGTGATAGTCGTTGATGTAATGCTTGATCAATGGTGGTCTTTTAATCTCAAGATATACTATGCAATTGATAATGTATCTAGTGATTCAGTGGCAATGGTTATCTTGCATTCGCTAGATTTTGGCAGTTCAGATAAAAATGTCTGGTGATTCAATGAAAAGGGTGTTAAAAGGGTAAAATCTTCTCAGTCACGTGATCTCTAGATATAATTGATAGCTTAGATTTAAGTCCTTCAATGACTTAGTGAATAAAGGTATTCACTCAATCTCATGATAAAGTAGTAAAGCCCTAAAACATTGGGCGATTCAGCGACAACCGTGAATAGCTTTGGAGATCAACGATTGATGTTTTATCTCATGATTGAACGTGAGTTAAGAGAAATATCTGGTGAATGGGAGATTAAAGGTATTTGTTGAATCTCATGAAAAATCTGGGGTTAGTAAAAGAATTTAGAGAATACGAAAATTCTTCAGTCACTGAATCTTGTGATAAACCAAGAGTTAAAAGAATAATTCAAAGATTAAGAGATACAATTGTCGCTGGTTCTCTGGATAAAGACTAAGGTTAGGTTAGAAGCTTTTATTTTCCAGATCACCAAATAAGTGATGGGTTAAGTTAAAGGTTACAAGATCAAGTGAAGTCTTCAGTCGCTTATTCTCAAGATGTAACCACGGTTGTTTTGATTTCCTTGAGTTTTGGAGAATGCTCTCAATCGCGTGTTCTCTTGATAATAGTTGAGTTAAGGTAAAGGTTTGAAAGTTGAGCCAAGACCATTGATGCATTCCAAGATCGATGGTAGTTGCTAAATCTCTTGATAAGGCCATGAGTTAAAGAAAGATTCAGAGATCACGAGAATGGCTTTGTCACTTGATCTCCAGATTTGACCTAGGATAAGTAAATCATTCTGAGATCAAGAGAGTCCTTTGTTCGCTTGATCTCTGAATAAGATCCTTTTAAGTGCTCATTAATAAAAAAGGATAAGATTTTTTTCTACATAGAAAAAGGTACTCTACCAAGTTGGAATAAAGCAAAATCCATCCAATTAGATCTAATCAAGGGTTTTTATCAATAATTGGGGGTTTTAAAGCCTGATACTATGATCATTGTTTTTTGCCTTCTTTCTGAGTTTTTAATAAATCTATCAACATCCTACATTACGACTAGCCTTGATTTGAATTTTGGTGTTGTGTAGAATTGAATGTTGAAGTAATTAGGAATAGATTTGTTGCAATCTTGGTAACTTTACGTATTCAATGACAAATGATATATAGACAGAACATCCTTACTTATGACACTTAAAGTTTTCTGAAGGCAATTGAGAATTTCAAAGTCTTGGTAGTGAGTGTTTGAGCAAAGAGAATTTGCAGAATCCAGAGGTGTTCAGAATTACAAGATGAGCCAACCAGAGTTAAGATGAGCATCATCTAGTGTGGAAGCCATGGAAGAGGGTGGCGAGGATAAAGGAAAGCCCAACTTCTCAGAAGAATTTGTCAAATTTCTCCTTGGTTCAAACCAGAACAAAAAGGTTAGTGATGAAGTTTTCCAAGATTCTATGAAATATTGTAGGGATCTTGTTACTCCATCTAGCTCTAGTTACACAATCTCTACATATTTCTACAATAACAGAGGTAAAACTATCCCTATTTGCAATGCATGCATTTTATGCATGGCTAAGTTAATTGTTCTTGATGTTTTCTTAGATGTCGACCTTATTATTGAACTAGCTAGGCCATATGATCCTATCTCAAAGACTATTAGGAAAAGTGACCAGTCAGCCCTAGTAACTCTCGATAGGGGGTCTTTCATGAAGGCCTTTGATTTATATTCCTCATCCTCCACATATATAGACCTAAAAAAGGAAAGAGAGAAGTATATAAGTCAAGTAGGACAAGTGAAAAGGTAGATGGTTAGACATATCCCTAAGACTGGAAAGTACATTGCCCCTCTCCCAGCACACATGAATGCCCCCTATGACTTTAAGTCCCTCAACTTCTATATGAAGTTTTTATGCCATGGATTGTATAGAGTTTTAGGGATGGATGGAGATGTAGAGATGTTGCCAGCAGACCTCTTGATGATTATTTTGGACATCCAGAATTCCCATGATAATAAAGATTATGATTACATCCAGTATGTAATTGATAGAATGCATGAAGGCTTAATGATGATTAAGCAAGACAAGAAGCCCACAAGGTTCATGCATTATTCCCTTCTGATGCATCTATTTTTGTACTTTAATGTTAATAGCCTAAATGGGCATATGTTGAGGCCTAGGATTATGTTTGATGGTCAACCTAATCTAGTACAATATTTGCTGACAGTGTAGAATTACACCTTCAATGAATGTGACTTATGTGCTTTCCAAAATTGGATAGTTTTCCCAATTTTGAAAATGTTGGGGACATATGTAACAAGTTTACCAATTAGGGTATTAAGGTCTCTTAGGCCCCAACAATATGTTGATAAATGGCAAGCAGGCCATACTTGGGGTGATTTTTACTTGGGTGAGAACTTTACATTGATCAGAGTATATGGATGCCCACAACCCAGCCCACATATAATCCCAAAGTATGTGCCTCCAAGAGTTGCTGAGTTAGAATTCATTTGGCAGATGATATTGAATGACAAGGAGCACTTGGCACCCCATAGGAAGAGCACTTTCACTCCATGGTAGTTCAGGATAGGAAACTTCTTGATTTGTAAGAGGGCACTACCGTAGCTCAATTCATGGTTGAATCATTTCAAGATGACCTCTGGTATCTACAGGTATGTGGACTTTGAGAATTTTATTAGGACTTCTAGGATGATATTAATTCCCAATATTGGTACAATTAGGGAACATGAGAGGTGTGATGAGGAGGATGTAGTAAGAAACATAATGGATGAAGATGAGATTGGTAATTGGATTACCAAATTTTATGACTTGTTGAAATTAGAGGCTCAAGTCAGAAAGGCTAAAATTTCCTTTGGAGGTTTCTTCCCTGATCTCCCCTACTTAAAAAGAATTGACAGAATGGTGGAGATGTATAGTACTCTATCTAGTCAGCTAGAGGGACAAATTGAAGAGAAGTTGGATATAGAGAAAGGTTTTTCTTCTTCTGATTATGAAGAGTATACTGATGGGTCAAAAAAGGTGACAGTCCACCTCAAGCTAATGCTCCCCATCATTGATATCAGTCAAGATTCACTAGAGGTGGAGAATGTCTCAAAACCACCACAAAAAAGATAGAGACTTGAGTTAGGTGGGCCCTCCAAAAAAAAGAAATAGAGGAGAGTAATGGATAAAGCTTTAGCTTTAGTCCTGGTGACCAAGCCTACTATCACCTTTTGAGGAAGAACATCAGAGAAGGAAAAAAGGTGGCCTCACAAGAGGAAGAAGAGTTTCCTTTTTTGCTTGGCAAAGATGAAAGAGAACTATACAAGGAGGAATTTCTTAATGATGATAAATTCATCAAGAGTGAGGAATTCAATAATTTCCTCATTTGGAAGAAGCAACAAGATATTGAAAAGGCATTACCTAAGGGCATAGATCTTGATGATGAAACTTTGAAACCTCTAGCTGTTTATGACCCTAAATCAAAGAACATCTCTATTGAAGAGGCTAGAGAGATGGTCAAATCTAATGGAATGCTTTTTTTGCCGGGATAAGATTTGACATCAGCATTCATCATTGATCAGATTAGGAAATAGCCTAAGGGAAGCCTATCCTATGAGGCTCATATTGGAGATATGATCAGGGAAAGTGGGTATGACCCTAAATCCCAAGCTTTGGCAATGTGGTCCTTAGCACCATGAACCCAAAAACCTCCTTAGTCAGAATAGAGGATAAAATGGAAGGGCATAAGATCATCTGGACTATCCAAAACACCAATGATCTTGAAGTGTCAAAGGTTGTGACACATTTTACTCATACGAATGAAGCTAAGACATCCCAAATGTCAAACAAAGATGCAAAATTGTTTGAAAATTCAGTAACTATAGCAAAGGATAGAGACAAATGGTTGATGAAAATTAAGATCTTGGAGGAGGAACTAGAAGAATTAAAACCCAAGATTGAAGAAGCTTCTAAGGCAGCTCCCCCTCCAATTTTACAAATTGAGGCTGTAGAGAAACTAGTGGCAGAGACTTCTGATAAGGTAGCAAATGAATCAGAGAAAAACAAGCTTGATATAGCCTTAAAGGCCATCTCTAACATTGTGCAACATAGGTGTGAAAAGATCAAGGAGAAAATGGACTGAGTCCATAAATCATGTACTATGTTGCAGAAGACTTGTGAGACTGTAAAAGATGCAATGGCTACTTTGGAGCCACTTTTTAATGTATGGTCTGGAAGAAGTGCCCTATTTGAGAAATTAGAGGCACTGCACTGTAACCTCATCGGCAAGACATCCTAGAGGTAGTTACTAAGGTGGGGGAAAAAATTGACCTGATTAGTACCACTTGGGGCTTCTTCAAGGGAAAAATAAATCAGATAAAGGTCAAGATGGCCATGTTTGGCTTAGGTTACAAAAAAATATCTTCCTTCGGTGTATGGTAATGATGGTGATATCATAAAACTTGAAGAGTGGAAATTAGGAATGGGTCAGTTGATAATCAGGCAGGAGGCCTTTCTCAGTAATGATGGTTCTTTGGACATGGATGGTTGCAACCACATTCTTGATGATTTGATCAAAATTGAAAATGAATACATCAAGTTTATTGCTGACACAAAGGCCATAAACTGACTCCAGGTGGGATAGGCAAATCAAGTTGTTGTAGGATTTGCAGGGATACAATTGGCCTTCAGAAGATGATGTGGTGGCTTGGGATAAGAGTACCAAACTGAAGAAGAAGAAGCCAGCTGCCATTGAACTAGAAGCAGAGGAAGAAGAGTGAGTCACACATGGAACTTGATCCTAAAATACATGGAGTGTAATTATCATACAGAGAATGATGTAGGTTATCCTGAAATGGTGGTCATCATTCATGTAACAACCCTATGTAGTTACTCAGAAGTATCTTTAGACAAAGGTGCCACCTGTGAAGATTCCATATGATGAGAATCATCTTTCTGTTTCTTTAGTTTCTTGTCATTATGTAATATAATTTTTGTCTTTAGTGCAATTTGTTGGGCAAACTATCTGAAGCTTGTTGCATCCTTTCTTTGAGGATTACAAGATAGCCAGTGATATAAATAGCAAGTTTTCCTTTTTTGTAAAGGTGGCGAATATTATTTTGTAAAGAGAGTTCTGATAATAGTACTTTGGTCCTACAATTTTCTATCAAGAATGTACTAATGCAGTAAAATATCAATAAAATAGACTGGAACTCCTTTACATATTCTGAGTGTCTTCATGTATGAATTTTGAATTCTTGTATGTATTAATCTATAAGGCATTTTGATACATTGTTTACAAGGTAGATAGTGGGGTTGAGCTTAAGTTTCTTTCAAGGGAAGGGTAAATATTAAGGGAGATCTCTGGGAATTCATAGTTTGTATAAGAATTTGATAACAGGATGAACGAATGGGAGAATGATGTGTAAGGCACTTCATTTGGGTTTTGGAATATTTGTTTTGAAGGGTATTCTGTTGATGTATGTTCTTTGACTCTAATACCTTAGGATTTGGCACTGGTCTTAGCTTAATTTACATTTTTCACCATCAACAATTCAAATAATCAGTTCACTTTAAGTTTTGTTGTATAATCTGAATGTGTCTTGTCTATGTCAAGGGCATAGATAACTGTTGTAATGCTTTAAAGAAGCAGATCTGAAAGGTAAACCTGTCTAGGCTTAATGCTCACAGTGAAGAAGGTTTTTTTAACCTTAATACCTTAGTGTTTAAATTTTTTTAGATGCATCTATTGGGAGTGTTAGAGTTATATATCATATGTTTCTGATTCCTATTTATCATCTACAAGTTTGAGCACTAACAAAATTGGCAACTCTACTGGGGAACGATATTGCACAATGGACTCGTTACATTTTTGTTAACCATCTATTGTTTTATTGCAGACCAGTTTATAAATTTCTATCCCCATTTGTTCGTGGGTGGCGACTCTAAGATCTGTGTTTACTAGTTGCTAGTATTTTGGTAAAACTTAGATATACCTTTTGTTGAAAACACCATGAGTCGACAAAGTTTCACTAGGTCATATTATAAGGATCATCCAGAGAGTAATATGGGTGATGAACTCCATACACCTAGTAGAAAACAATGGTCTAGGAGAGGTCTTTTCAATCCTAATTCTCCCAGACCTTCTAGAGATCAAGTTCCCACACCCATTCCTAAAGAAGCCTCTTCTTCTTTTGATGATCCTGAACCTATTAGGAAAACCAAACCTAGTGCAGTCAATCCTTCTTAGGAAGATGAAGCCACAAATGTAGGGTTTTTCCCTGTAAGAGAAAGTCTAGATCCACCAGGAGAAACCTTTGCTGCAGAGACTGCCTCTTATGATTCTAAAAAGTTGAGGGAGGAAGTGATAGCCTTGAGGAAGAAAGAGCATGAGTAATTTTTGGAAATTTCTAATCGAAGAAAGGTGCGGGAACAAAAAATCTATGAGTTCCTCATGGAGAGACAAGAACTCATGAGAAAAACAAAGAATAATGAGCTCTAGGCTAAAAGACTAAACCAAAATTTCAAGGGTATGGGCAGTGAATTATTTGGTGATATGGGAGCTCTGAGAAAACAAGTTGATGGAAGTGAGCCTAATCCAAAGAAAGATGAGTTTGAGGGAGAAGACACTGTTCTAAGACAATTGCATCCATCAGAAGTTAAGAGAAATGAAGATCTTAGAAATGCTACAAGGGATGCATATGACAGAGGAAAAAAAACTATGGTTGGTATAAGTATAAATGAGCCTAAGAGGAATATTGTTATTCCTAATGTTGTGTCCTAGGCCAATTTAAAATTGGAAAAGGCTAGAAAGGCTAAGGAGGATTTAGCTATTCATCTAGAGAAAATGGAATTGGAGGCTGCTGCAGATGAAATGAAAAGGAAGATTGCTTTCTTGCATGCCAACATGAATATGATTGCTAGCAGCTTAGTCCCTATTACTATAGGGACAATGCCACAAAACCAACCATGTGGTACAATGCCCAATCCCCAAGTTTCAATCCCCAAACAAGCTACACTTGGACCAGTTTTAAATACCAATCCAACAATCCCATTGATTGGTGGTCCCATGGGAAATGTCTCCTGTCAAAATATTGGAGGAACACAAGTCCCACAAAATTTCCAAAGAAGACCAGTTCACTTGGATAGATACATACCTTTATTATTTGATGGTATCCCTGGTCAGCCTAATGTTATCCCAAATGAAGTAAGAGAGAAGATCCCTAAGTTCACTAGAAACAATGTTGTTACATGTGAAGAGCATTTGAAGTTTTTTATAGATACAATTAATGACTATGAAATTGAACATGAAGATGTTGTAATGAAGCTTTTTATTCAGTCATTAATTGAAGATGCTAGGGATTGGTATAGAGGCTTGCCTAAAAATAACATTGCATCATGGGATGAATTTGTCAAGAGCTTTAAGGAATAGTATGCATAACATGTTAACTCAAGCTATATACTCAATAAATTCAACAATATCAAAAAGCATCAAAATGAGAGCATGTCTGAATTCAATGGTAGGTTTCAAAAGACAATGTACAAATTGTTTCAAGTCTTGAGACTAGATGATGCAGTTTGCTTGACCACATATTTTAATGCCTTGGATGGGAAGATGTCATATCTTTTGAGAGACAAAATTCCTCATACTCTGAGAGACGCTTTCAAATTGGCTATAAATATTGATAGTAATAGGAAAGCATTTGGTCATATGTATAAAAGGGATGAAGGCAGATTGTGGAAGGAAACCAAACCACATGCTGTGAGACCAACCAAAGATGATGATAAGGTTGACAAGTTGACAAGTGTGGTCAAGGATCTCTCAACCAATATTGAAAAGGGTGGGAGAAATTATCAGGATACTAGACCACATTATCAAAGACAAGAAAGGTTCAAAAGGTTACATGATCAGCCTTACAACACAAATTGGAAAGATGGGAAACCTGTCTTTGATAACCATGAAACTCAAAAGGGGAGGGATATCCCTAATCCTTTGAAGAAAAATGTAGCACATAATGTGGAAAACATTCCTTGGTGCATGGCTTGTAATATGCCTCATTCACCTTACCGGTGTGTTGTAGCTCAAGATTTGGAAGAAGAAGTTGATAATTCACATGTAGGAGATTATGAAGAATCTGAAAAGCCTACAGTTAACATGTTTACCATTGAAAAAGTGGAAGAACTCTTATCTTCAGAAGATGAAGATATTTGTGTTGATGTTGATCATAAAAGGAGGACTCTCCCAAGTTATGAGAAACAAGTGTTTACTCAATCTAATTATGATGATTCTAATAATGATATATGCAAAACTAATGTGATCAGACTAAAATTGGATAGAACTCATTGGAGAAAGCCCAATGAAGAAGAGATCAGAACTTCAACTATGGCTACTATTTCTCAGGCTAGGTCCTCATACAATTTGAGGAATATAAGAGTAGATTTTGATTAGGGTGTACCTAGGTCAGTGTTTGTTAAGGATGATCCTCAGAATAAGGTGCCTCTTAAACTAAATGTTGTCAAAGGCAAAGGTGGTAATAATAAGAAAGAGGAACCTATTGCTGAAGGTAAAAGGAATGAGGAAATTTCCATAGACAGGGTAAAGAGGAGGATTGGTAGAGAAAAGGATATATCTAATTTTTCTACTAACACCTCTACTTTTGACATGAGACATGCTTTGTCTCAAATGAAGGTCTCTATTCCCCTGTTAGAAATGTTGAAAATCAAAGAGCATAAGATAGTTGCTTTAGCTCTGATAAATGAACAAGGTGTTGATCTTGTTGTATCAGAAAAGGGAAAGCTAGTGGACAAACCTGAAATAGCCAAATATATTTCCAACTTTTGTGTTGGGAATATTGTAACATAAGAACCATCTTCCATTGACCCTTTCTATGTTACACTAATTGTAAATAACTTCTTGCTAAAGAATTGCATGATAGAATCTGGGGCTGTAGCCACTGTGATTCCCTACCATGTCATGAAGGAGTTATGATTGTAAGTTGATACATCCAATGGTAGGTTTTATGCTATGGATAATAGAGTAGTTCCTATGGTAGGGACCTTAGTGGGGATAGAAGTGAAAATTGTTGCTTTCCCTGAGACGAGATATAAGATGGATGTAGTTGTAGTTGATACCAAGCCCCATTGTGGTATGATTATATCAAGATAGTGGGCAACAATAGTGGGAGGGAAGTTGTAGTTATATTTTTCATATGCCACTATTCCTATCAATGGAACTAAAGTGAAGTTGTATAGGGAGCCTCGTTCCTCAGTTATGGTTGAGATAGTTGCACCAGAGGACTTAAATTGTCGTGTTGATATTGAGATGGAGAATTTCATGGTAGAAGAGATAATACCACAATTGAAAAAAACTGATCCCATAGTTGTGAGTTGCTATTGCAGCAAGATGGACCATGGTAGATGTACTTTGATGGAGGATGTTCTAAAGGAGGATTAGGAGCTAGTTTTTTGCTTATATCCCCATCAGGTACTACTTTCAAATATTTGTTTCTATTGACTTTCTAGTGTACTAATAATAATGCCGAATATGAGGCTTTGATATTGGGTTTAGATGTTACTATAAAACATGGTATAAAGTGCTTCAAAGTCCATGGTGATTCCCAATTAATCATAGCCCAAATCAGATCTAAATATGCTGCCAAAGATGACAGGTTAAAATTGTATAAACATGTTGTCTGGGATAGATTAGAATTGTTTGATGCTTTCAATATTCTTTGGGTGGAAAGGTCAAATAATATTATAACTGATTTCCTTGCCGATGTTTCATTAAAAAATAATTATGCTACTTTAACGGGTATATCAATGTTAGAGATCAAAAGTAGGCCTGCAGTGCCTGATAATGTGTATAATTGGCAAGTTTTTTAGGATTATCTTGATATCCTTAAATTCATTCAAGGTGTAGATCAATATGATAGGCAACAAATTAATTTTAATGCCTCACAGTAGGTTTTTGATGGAAAGGAGCATGTCATGAGAAATGAGATTATTCAGTTAGCCTCCAATCATATTCCTAAAGGGTTGGTAGAACTAGAGGGCATGTTTAAGATAAATGATGGATACATGTCACAAAAATCCAATACTAAGATTGAAGATCTAGAGGAAATAAACTTAGGTTCAGAAACATCCCCTCAAGTGGTGTACATTGGAAAAATGTTGAGTAGGGAGGTAAGGACCAATTTGATAAGGTTATTGAAAAGGTATAAACATGTATTTGCCTGGTCTTATGATGACCTCAAAGCTTATAGGGAAGACTTGTTTCAGCATGAAATCCCTTTAAAGTAAGATACCAAACCTTTTAGGTAGAAATAAAGGCCCATTAATCCCCTACTAGCCACTAAAATGCAAACAAAGTTGACCAAGTTAAGGGATGTAGGCATCATTGAGCCTATTAGGAATTCTTCATGGGTTTCTAATTTGGTGCAAGTCAGGAAAAAGAATGGTGACATAAGACTCTGTGTTGATTTTAAGAATTTAAATGTTGCTTCACTGAAGGACAATTATGGATTACCAAATATGGAGGCTATGCTGCATAGAGTGATTGGTTGTGAATTGTTGTCTATGATGGATGGTTTTTTAGGATACAACTAGGTATTAGTCAAAGAATCTAAACAATTCAAGACAACATTTACTACTCCTTAGGGAACCTATGTTTATGTTTGTATGCCTTTTGGTTTGAAAAATGTTGCAGCAACTTTTTAGAGGGCAATGGATGTTGCTTTCAAAGACTTGATTAATGCCCTTATGGTTGTGTATCAAGATGATTTGACTTATTATTCCAAGAAGGTTGATGACCATTGTAATCACTTGGAAAAGGTTCTAGTCAAGGCTTTAGAGTTTGGCATTTCACTGAATCCTAAGAAGTGTCAGTTTGTTGTTACTGAAGGGAAGTCACTAGGACATATAGTGTCAAAAGGAGTCAGGATTGACCTTGAAAGAGTTGAAGAAATAAAAAAGGTCCCTCCTCCAAAAAATCTTAAAGGCATACAATCCTTTTTAGGAAAAATCAATTTTATGAGGAGTTTTATTGCTAATTTTGCAGAGTTGGTTAAACCCATAGTTAAGCTTCTAAAGAAAGATGTAAAGTTTGATTGCAGTCATGAAGCTCAAGTGGCTTTTGAGAAAATAAAACAAACAATCCAAGAAGCCCTTGTCCTAATATCTCTTGAGTATTCTAAGCCTTTTTCTTTGTTTTCCTTTGCATCTTTTCATACCATTGCAACAATTTTATTACAGAAAGATGGGGAAGGATTTGAGCATCCCATTGCTTTCTTCAGCAAATCATTGCAATTAGCTGAGTTAAATTATGAATTGATGGAAAAGTAGGCTTATGCATTAGTTAAGGAAGTCAAGGCTTTTAGACCTTATTTAGTTTGTGCAAAATTTAATGCATATGTCCCCCATGCTGCAAATAAAGGATATTTTGGTCCAAAGTGAGGTGACAAGAAAAAGGTGCAAATGGATCAATAGAATCCAAGAATTTGATTTGGAACTCCATATTAGTAAACTTGTGAGGGGTCTGGGACTTGCAAAGTTAATGACAAAAGAGAATATGGACCTTGTTCAAGTAAATAATGTTAATATTGGTGGAGAAACAATTACTAGCATTGAGATGCAACCCTAGTATACTAACATTTTTCATTTTCTTAAGAATGCTAATTGCCAAAAGGAATTGAATGATAATCAGAAAAGAAGCCTTAAATTGCAGGCCCAAAGGTATGTGTTATTGCAAGGTGACTTGTACTGGAGGGACAATGATGTGATTTTTCTCTTATGTTTGGACAAGGGGAAATCTTAAAAGGTCTTAAAAGATATACACTCTGGGCTATGTGGAGGGCATCATTCGGCTAGGGCCACAACTCATAAAATTCTAAGGGCTGGTTACTATTGGCCTGTCCTATTTAAAGACACTCATTCATTTGTCTGAAAGTGTGAACCATGTTAGAGGTTCTCAAAAAAGTTAAAATTCTCAGGTGCGTAGTTGTTAAAAAATGTGGTTGGAGAAGATCCTTTAGCTATGTGGGGTATTGACTTTATTGGAGAATTTGTTGAGAAATCCAGTGGAGGACATAGTTGGATACTTGTTTCTACTGATTATTTTACCAAATGGATTGAAGAAACCCCAACTAAGAAGGCTACAAGTACGGTGGTCACTGAGTTTTTGATGACTAATATAATTACTAGATTTGGTATCCCTATCAAGTTAGTAATGGACAATGCTATGTGCTTTAGATCATAGGAATTCACTAATTTTGTTCAGAAATGGGAATAACTCTGTCATATTCATCCCCATACCATCCACAAGCCAATGGGAAGACAAAATCTAGTAATAAGAGTATTCTGCAAATCTTGAAGAAAACATTGGAAAAGATTAAAAAGAGTTGGCATGTAAAATTGGACTTAGATTGTGGGCAGATAGAATTATAGAGAAAAGAACTACAGGGAAGTCTCCTTTTGAGTTAGTGTATGGTATGAAATCCAGACTTCTTGTGAATAATTTTTTTCCCATATACCAATTTATGCAAGAAGAAGAAATGGAAATTGGTGATCCTCTACAAGATAGGATGATCTAGTTGGTTGAGCTAGATGAGACAAGAAGGGAAAGTAAAAAATAGAATATGAAACTGCAGTAAAAAATGAAATATCTTTTTTCACAGAAGAGCAAGTCTTAGAAAATTCCAGCATGGTGATCTGATCCTTCAGTGGAATGCCAGGGCTGAAGAAAAAGGAAAGCAAAATAAATTTGAGTCCTTGTGGTTAGGACCATATCTTATCCATCAGATTCATCGAAAGGATTCATATTTTTTGAGAAATCTGGATGGTGAAGAACAAGAATTGCCAGTGCATGGACAATTTCTAAAGTATTTCTTCAATTAAGTTTCAAAATTTTCCATGCACATTAGCTCTGTACTAAATATGTATAGGTGTGTTTGTTTCAATTATGTGTTTGTTTCTTGTAGTAGGTAAGTGTTTTGTGGTCTTCCACCTAGAGATTCTTGGTTACTTGCTATGAACTTGCATTCAAGCATCCTTAGATACAACCATTGTTGGAATAATTTTAGGTTTTCTAAGAAAATATCATTTTTGGTCTTTGCCTTGCCTTTTGTGTGTCTCATCAAGTGTTTTCATCTATTTAGGGTTTGAAAATTTCAAGGTTCACCATGTGAAAATAGTCATGTATCCTTGCCCTAGGTCTTTTATCGTCGGTGGGGTTGTTGTTCTTGAAACTATTTTAAGTGTGCCCTAGATCCTTATATTTTCATGTTATTTTATGAGCCACTTAAGTATTCAAGTTTGCACGTGGTCTTTTATTTTCCTAGTGTTTGTTGAATCTTGGGATAAATTCATTGAGTCACTTTTCATTCAACGAACAAGAGACTATGTTCAGGTCTTTGTCTTGTTTCTCTTTGGTCGCTTGATCTCCAGATACAGTCGGTGGTTAGTTTTTCTTTCAATGATCAAGCGACTATGTAGTCTCTAAATCTCATGATCCTTGGTGGTTTTCTTCAAACATTAAGAGACACAGCACATAAGTTATCTCCCGCTCGCTTGATTAAATGCTTAAGTCCTAAGTCATTCAGCGATCAAGCGATAGTCATTGATGTAATGCTTGATCAACGGTGGTCTTTTAATCTCAAGATAAACTGTGTAGTTGATAATGTATCTAGTGATTCAATGGCAATGGTTATCTATCATTCACTAGATTTTGGCGGTTCAGATAAAAATTATGGTGATTCAGCGAGAAGGGCTTTAAAAGGCTAAAGTCTTCTCAGTCATGCGATCTCTAGATATAATTGATAGCTAAGACTTAAGTCATTCAATGACTTAGCGAATAAAGGTATTCACTCAATCTCATGATAAAGTAGTAAAGCCCTAAAACATTGGGTGATTCAGCGACAACCGTGGATAGCTTTGGAGATCAACGGTTGATGTTTAATCTCATGATTAAACCTGAGTTAAGAGAAATATCTAGCGAACGGGAGATTAAAGGTATTCGCTAAATATCATGAAAAAGTCAGGGTTAGTAAAAGCATTCAGAGAATACGAGAAGTCTTCAATCATTGAATCCTATGATAAACTAAGAGTTAAAAGAATTATTCAGAGATTAAGAGATACAGTTGTCACTGGTTCTCCAGATAAAGACTAAGGTTAGGTTAGAAGCTTTTATTCGCTGGATCACCAGATAAGTGATGGATTAAGTTAAAGGTTATGAGATCAAGTGAAGTCTTCAATTGCTTATTCTCGAGATGTAACCATGGTTGTTTTGATTTCCTCAAGATTTGGAGAATGCTCACATTTGAGTGTTGTCTTGATAATAGTTGAGTTAAGGTAAAGGTTTGAAAGTTGAGCTAAGACTGTTGATGCATTCCAAGATCGACAGTAGTTGCTGAATCTCTTGATAAGGCCATGAGTTAAAGAAAGATTCAAAGATCATGAGAATGGCTTTGTCACTTGATTTCCATATTTGACCCAGGATAAGTAAATCATTCTGAGATCAATTGAGTCCTTTTGTCGCTTGATCTCCAAATAAGATCCATTTAAGTGCTCATTAATGAAAAAGGATAAGAGTCATTTCTATGTGGAAAAAGGTAGTCTTCCAAGTTGGAATAAAGAAAAATCCATCCAATAGATATAATCAAGGGTTTTTATCAATAATTGAGGGTTTTCAAGCTTGATACTGTGATCATTGTTTTTTGCCTTCTTTCCAAGTATTTTAATAAATCTGTCAACATCCTACATTACGGCTAGCCTTGATTTGAATTTTGGTGTTGTGTAGAATTGAATGTCGAAGTAATTAGGAATAGATTTGATGCAATCTTGGCAACTTTACGCATTCAATGACAAATGATATATAGACAAGACATCCTTGCTTATGACACTTAAAGTTTTCTAAAGACAACTGAGAATTTTGAAGTCTTCACAGTGAGTGTTTGAGCAAAGAGAATTTGCAGAATCCAGAGGTGTCCAAAATCACAAGATGAGCCAAACAGAGTCAAGTTGAGCATCATCCAGTGTGGAAGCCATGGAACAGGGTGGCGAGGATAAAGGGAAGCCCAACTTCTCAGAAGAATTTGTCAAATTGCTCCCTAGTTCAAACTAGAATAAAAAGGTTAGTGATGAAGTTTTCCAAGATTCTATGGCAGATTGTAGGGATCATGTTACTACATCTGGCTCTGGTTACATAATCTTTACATATTTCTACAATAACAGAGGTAAAGCTATCCCTATTTGCAATGCATGGGTTTTAGGCATGGCTAGGCTAATTGTCCCTAATGTTTTGTTAGTGTCAACCTCATTATTGAACTAGCTAGGCTATATGATCCTATCTCAAAGACTATCAGGAAAAGTGACCAGTTAGCCCTACTAACTCTAGATAGGGGGTCTTTCATGAAGGCCTTTGATTATATTCCTCATCCTCCACAAAGATAGACCTAAAAAAGGAAAGGGAGAAGTATATAAGTAAAGTAGGACAAGTGAAAACATAGATGGTCAGACATACCCCTAAGATTGGAAAGTACATTGCCCCTCTCCCAACACACATGAATGCCCCCTATGAGTTTAAGTCCCTCAACTTCTATATGAAGTTTTTATGCCATGAATTGTGTAGAGTTTTAGGGATGGATGGAGATGTAGAGATGTTGCCAGTAGACCTCTTGATGATTATTTTGCACATCCAAAATTCCCATGCTAATATAGATTATGATTACATCCAGTATGTAATTGATAGATTGCATGAAGGCTTAATGATGATTACGCAAGACAAGAAGCCCACAAGGTTCATGCATTATTCCCTTTTGATGCATCTAATTTTGTACTTTAATGTTAATAGACTAAATGGGCATATGTTGAGGCTTAGGATTATGTTTGATGGTCAACCTAATCCAGTACGTACAATATTGGCTGAGGGTGTAGAATTACACCTCCAATGAATGTGACTTCTATGCTTTCCAAAATTGGATAGTTTTCCAAATTTTGAAAATATTGGGGACAAATGTAACAAGGTTACCAATTAGGGTATTAAGGCCACTTAGGCCCCAACAATATGTTGATAAATGGTGAGCAAGCCATAATTGAGGTGATTTTTACTTGGGTGAGAACTTTACATTGATCATAGTATATGGATGCCCACAACCCCCACATATACTCCCAAAGTTTGTGCCTCCAAGAGTTGCTCAGTTAGAATTCATTTGGCAGTTGATATTGACTGACAAAGAGCACTTGGTACCACATAGGAAGGGTAGTTTCACTCCACGACAGTTCAAGATAGGAAACTTCTTGATTGGTAAGAGGGCACTACCACAACTCAGTTCATGGTTGAATCATTTCAAGATGACCTCTGGTATCTATAGGTATGTGGACTCTGAGAATTTTATGAGGACTACCAGGATGATATTAATTGCCAACATTGGTACAATTAGGGAACATGAGGGGTGTGATGAGGAGGATGTAGTAAGAAACATAATGGATGAAGATGAGATTTGTAAAAGGCTTACCAAATTTTATGACTTTTTGAAATTAGAGGCTCAAGTTAGAAAGGCTAAAATTTCCTTTGGAGGTTTCTTCCCTGATCTCCCCTACTTCAAAAGAATTGACAAAATGGTGGAGATTTATAGTACTCTGTCTAGCCAGCTAGAGGGACAAATTGAAGAGAATTTGGATATAGAGAAAGGTTACTCTTCTTTTGATTATGAAGAGTATACTAATGGGTCACAAGAAGGTGACAGTCCACCTCAAGTGAATGCCCCCTGTCATTGATATCAGTCAATTTATAGGAAGATCGAATGGAATAATTTCAAATACAATTTAAAATACAAATCCATTACTAGAAAATCAAAGAAAATACATGTGAGTATGATTCATTGAGAAGTGATTTTGGGGGATAGGAAAAAATATTTAATCCTAGATCTGATCATTAGAGAATGATCTTAGAGACAAAGTCAAAAATATAGAAAAACAAATTTAAAATTTAAAATTAAGTAATCACCAAGACAAATTTGCAAAGGAAGAAACTCAAATTAAATTTTCCCAAAACAAGTGAGGAGGAGAAAATAAAGGAAGATGTTTCCCTTAAATAAAGATAAATTTAATCAAAAAGTATAAGTGATTATTGCAACATCATAAGAATTCAATCAAAATTGGAAGTGTGTCCTATACATATAAGGTACAATCTAAGGCACCTTTTAGGCCCTAAGTGTGAATTCAAAGTAGAAAATGGCTAATCCTGTCAAAATCAATGAAAACTTGCAATTCAAGTGTGAAATCCAGAAATATTAAAGAAAAAATTGTGAAAACTCTAAAATAAAAGAGGCAAACCCAGTAGATGATGGAGAATCATCTACGAAATTACATGTGCAAAATTATGAGACCTAGGAAATTTCTAGAAATTGAGGAAAATCTGCAATAGATGCAAGTGCAAATTTGATCAAGATAGGAGTGAATTTCAGCAGAAGTAATTTATAGCACCATGAATGTGAATTGGACTTAGATCAAGCATTTAAAATATGTAAGAAGTGGTTGTAACTAACCCTAATTAGTATTTCTCTAAATTATCTTGGTCATTGGTTTAATTCAATCTTGACCCTTCATTATATTTGGGAGGTCTATAAAAGGCTTGGCCTTCTCATTTGTAAGAGAAAAAAAAGATAGCGGTTAGATCATTAGAAGATTAGACATAGAGAAGTGGAGTAGAATGAGGAGACAATAAAGTTTTACCAAGACTACGTTAAAATTAGTACACTATTTACATTGAAGATATGGTGTTTCTACATTTTCATGGTTTCCACTTATCTAGGTTTAGTTAAAGTTCATTGATTGAAATGGGAAAATGTGAATATGTATGATGAATTCAAGTTACATACCTTTTATTAATTTTTTATTGTAAGTCATAGTATAAGGTTAATTGTTCATTAGGATTGCACCAATATTGGGTATTTGTGTGGTATCTATATGAATGTTTTTGATTAAAGTAACAACAGGTTTTGAAGGGACCCGAAACCTTTTACAAGATGGTCTCAAAAGATAAACAAAGAAATCACACTAAATGGAATGGGTCAAGACCAATACGAGGGTTTTAGCAATAGGCTCCCACAACCTGGATCAAACAATGCACGAGTTGAACTCCATGCAGCCCCAAACCAAAGAAAAAACCAAGACTTAGGATTTTCCTTTGGCACCCTTCTGATGGGACCAAAGGGTCATATCAAAAGAAGGTGAAAACCTATTGGAATATTTACCTTTAACCTTAGTCTAGCCTTCTTCAATCTTAGCAGCCTCATTCTGCCAATCCAATGAATCCAAAGCAGCATACCCAAACCCCCCAGAGGGATCATCATATTGTACTAAATTGGTCATTTGAGAACCATAACTAGAGAAAGGGACATCTCCATCAGAAGATCTCACATGAATAGACCCAACAACTAACCCAACACTAATAGAAGGGGGTGGAACCATAGTGGAATTAGAAGGAACCCACACACAAATGGGTAAGGAAGGAGAAACAACCAAAACCATAATGATTCCATCAACAGGTATGAAACTAGGAAGAGGAGAAGACACAGGGTTAACCTGCTCAACCACCTGTGAAAAGCTTTGATGGGGAGACACCTTCTCCACCGTATAGTGTTGATAAGAGGCTCCCTCCCACCATGAGGTAGTATTTTTAACTCTCTAAAGTTCACATTGATCACCAACATGACTAGTCTTAAAGCATCTTTTGCATCTGAAGGGGATGCCTTCATAGTCCAATTGTTGGATCCATCTTCTACCATTAGGAGAGAAAAGTTTAATCTCTACTGGAAAACCTTTAGAAGTATCCATATCCACCAAAATTTAGGCATATGTGGAGTGAAACAAGTCAGAATATTTCTCATCCACCATAATCATATCCCCAATAGCATCCCCCATAGTCTCGAGAAGAGAATAAACCCAAATATGGAGGGGGAGATTAGGAAGCCTAACCCAGATGGGCATCTTATTAAAAGATTCAAAAGATGGGGAGAAGTTAGGATTCAAAGGTTTCAACATGAGCATGAAATGACCATCCTAGCTGAAATAATTTTCACACAAAATAGTATTTATATCCACAACATTTACAAATTTAGCAACAAAAAAACCTTTTTTCATGGGAAATATGTGGACTGTACTAGTAATAAGGGGCTTTGAATGCTTGGAAATCCAAGAATGTAATTTAGGAAAACAAGGCCAGTGACCCTTAAATCTGCAGATCAAGCCATGCAAAGAAAACACATAGGAAGAAGTATCAATTTTGGTGAGGGTCTCCTCATCCAACTCCACAACAATATGCTTGGAAATAGGGAAAGCACTACGATTTGCATTCTTCCCCAAAATAGGCTTAGGAATAGGCATAGGATCATAAGATATCCTATCCCAACCAGTAGAGATAGGGTAGCCATAAACCTTAAGAGAATGGGTAGAAACCACTGAGGAAGGATATCCCTGCACCAAGGACACCACGGGCACAAAACCCCCATCGTAGCATCACCAGAGCTACAGATAACCACCACACTAGTCGCAGCCATAGGAGACAAAGGGAAGGCATTCATCATTGAAACCCTAGGGTCAACATGATCCACATGAGCGATGAGAGCCAAGACATTTGAAAAGGCCGAGAGAGAAGGAATGACAGGAGTGACAAGAAACATTGCTATAAATTTTGTATGAATGTTTTCAATGTGAAATACTTTTTAACCTTCAAAGATTGCATCATCTTTTTGTAGTTGTTTCATTTGGAAAATAAAATCATAGTTGCAGGAATTCACTCATCTAAGAATCATCCATTTATATCATTTTCCTTAAAAATATAGTATATTTCCTAACCCTTCAATCCTTTTTGTCATTTATTTGAAGTAAAGTTAGTTCTTTGAGTTCTATCCACTTTTAGGAGAGCATTGATGAAGTATATAAATGAATAGTGCAAGTCCCCACATGATTACTAGAAAATAATATCATTAAACTGATTTGTATCCAATAAAAAGTCACACATATGCATTGTAAACCTTAAGGTTGCTTCATTTTATTAGATATTTGTCACATTGTATAACATTTAAAGTTTCCTTGTTAAAGAGAGGATATAATACTCAATATTTTATTCTTCCCTTTGGAGTAGTCACAAAAATCACATCAAAACTATTTAAGAAGAATAGAGAACATGGAGTTGCATCACTGGCCAAAAAATGGCAACAAAAGATAAATTAGATAGAAGAAAGAGGACCTGGATGAAACAAAATGATAAATGGTTGAAGAATTAGGATATTAAAATAAGTGAGTACCCAAGCATCAATGGGGAAATAAAATAGTATGTTCAAGGAAAATTCAAGGAAAGCATGTGGACTAGGCATCTTGGGAGGAAAAAGGAGTACTGCATCAAACACTTTAATCCCACGCATGATCATGCTCAAAAGAAATACATAGGGATGAAAATAATATGGAAACTAAACATGCTATTTGTCCAAATAAGAACTAGTTTGGACTAGCTTAGATGTGAAAAAAGAAGATGGATGATTCCTATAGAAGAGTGGATAAATAGAAGATTTTTTATTTCACTCAAGAAGTGGTGGAGATGGAATGGAATTACATCATAGAGTGCTCAACCTACATGGATATTCAAATCAATTACATTGATATGCTAAACATGAACACCTTGAGTAAGTTTTTTAAAGAAGACAAGATTATAAGTGTTGTGGATTTCCAAACCAAGATATACAATTGAAGATCCAAGTTTCAAAAGGGAAAAAGGGATTTAGTTGGTGGTAGCCTATTGTTTTGGTCTTCACTTGCTTGTTTTTTTTGTTGGTTATCCATGTTTCCTATAGGTTTTTTTTCCTCATGGATGTTATTAAAATATCTCATTCATTCACTATATGAGATTCCAAGCTATAGACTATTTTTAAAAAAACCTTTGAGATCAAAATTCAAACTCATCATGGCATATCTTTTTGCAATATTTTTCTCTACAATTTCCACTATAGTTTCCATTGAATGGGGTCCTACAATAGGAAATTCAATTGATAGGTAATCAAATACTTTCCTTCTTCCTTTCACTACATCTCTTGTTAACTTTATATATTTTCCAACACATCTCCACCATAATAAATGTATTATCAATATATCTTGGTAGTTTCAAGAAAAAACAATCAAATCCACCTACTCTGAGGTAGGTAGATATGGGAAATTGCAAAAACTAATTAGAGTGGTTTCTTTAGGAGATATTCTCCTCTATTTATGTCTGTGTAGTTCTCTTACAAGATGCATTGTAAATACATCATCAACTCTTGTATAGTCAACATAACTTTTCTATAGATACATATTGGGCTAGTAGTCATAAACTCAAATGTTTTCATCAAAATATTCAACAACCTATAATCCTAGCCAATATTGAGTATAGGATAAGGCATATAGCAGATAAGAAGAAATATAGTAGATAAAAGGACATATAGAAAGTCCTATTCCATGATAACCTAGTGATCATATCATGCATTTGATCACTAATCAAACTGGCCCAATCAAGATAGGAAGTTCCAGAAAACATTACCTGGACAAATAAAAATATCCACTTTCTAAATTGAAAGTATCTTTATTCCCTTTCAGTAATGCAACAACACAATCATATCCATAATTTCTCTCTTCAAGAATGACTTGTGAATTTTTTGGGGTAGATTGTATTGCCCTTTCCTTGGTGGTGCAAATGATTCCCTAGTAATTAAATTTCTATGCACTCCATTTTTTACTCTAAATTCAAATAGAGATAGAACAAAGTACCTATGAGCATACCCCACTCTATTCAGGATCTAGAAGATTTTTTGAATGGTAGCATGGTCTAAAGTAACCAAGACCTTATTATCATGAGGTTGTATAACCCTGGTATTAGGGTTATATTTTTGGATGCACGTTGATACTAAATATACACATTGAATAGCTACAATGAAATATTCTACTTAGAGTAACCCACTATCTACTAATTTTTGGGTAATTTAATGGTGATCTAAATCATTTACCTTTTCCTAGAACTCATCTAGGTTCACATAGACAAGTTTAGTTTTTCCCATCTCTGACATTATGCACTTCAACTCATTGAGGTGATAATATCCCATATATTTATACTTCATCATTAGTATTTATTCCTCCCCCATTAAATTCACCATAATTAAAATTCCAAATTGAAACACATTTCATGACACAAGAGCATCCCTAGGTTTTTGGCAATCTTGCATCAACCAAAAAAAATATTCTTTCAGTTTTTCCTATTTAGTCCATTTTCTATGTTTCTTTGGACATCCTTATATGTTGGCTCATTTTCTCTTGAAAAATTTCTTGGGACGTTCCTTGGCCTATGGTTGATCTTCATTTAGGTTCACACCTCAATCTAATTCTTCTTGGTGGATTTATCTTTGATCTTTTGGTTTGACCTATTTCTTCATCATGTTCTCAGCTAGTTGGAGTTTCCAGATCTTGTGAACCTTTTCATTGGTTTGTGAGCCTATTTGGATCATCATTTGATGTTCCTAAACCCTTTTCTGACCTCCCTTTTGGTTTTCACTTCATTTCAAATCTTGGTGGAGGATTTCTTCATGATTTAGGTCCTGACCTATTTTGAACGTTACATTTTCCTACCTTGAGGATTGTGATCATTCTTGTCTGAATTGGATGTGTTGTGGATGTCATATATATTATTGTATGTGTTCCTTTAGTTATCAAATTTCATGAAAAACAATTATAGAGGTCCACATAATAGTTAGATATGGATTTTGATCAGTAATCAGGTCTGTATTCCTATTTTGTAAGCTTGCATGTTGCTAGCCAATTGTACTTGAATTTATGATAATGAGAACCTTTGATCTTGCATTCTCTCTACTCCTTGTTGTTTCTTTCATTATGTGAATATTGCTACATGGTTTAGAATTTTTTCATTGAGGATGTGTTGTGGATGTCATATATATTATTGTATTTGTTCCTTTAGTTATCAACTTTCATGAATAACAATTATAGAGGTCCACATAAAAGTTAGATATGGATTTTGATCTATAATCAAGTTTGTATTCCTATTTTGTAAGCTTGCATGTTTCTAGCCAATTGTACTTGAATTTATGATAATGAGAACCTTTGATCTTGCATTATCTCTACTCCTTGTTGTTGCTTTCATTATGTGAATCTTGCTACATGGTTTATAATTTTTTCTTTGAGGACCCTCTTGTCATGGCTACATCATGGTGGTATCAGAGTGAGTTTTCATTCCTATGATAGCAGATCTTTATCCCAAGGTTGTGAATTCTTATAATTTATTTTTTGTAGGGTGAAAGAGTGAGGATTTGACCCACAATTATAGAGGACTTATGCGAATATGGATTGGAGAGTAAATTCTAGAGGTGGACTGAAGAGAGATATAGATCCATCTATAATGGACATGTTGAGACAAATTGTAGCATGATTAGAAGCTATTGAAATAGCCTAGCAAAGAGGTCAAAATGTTGAAGATGTAGGTGATGAAGAAGAAGAAGAAGAAGAAATAATGGAAGAAGAAGAACCTAAGATTAATTAGGGAGATGATAGACTATTGAGAGCCTCAAGTAGGGTAAATACCAGACCACATTTTATCCCACCAAACTATGATGGAAAATTGGATTCAAATGAATTTCTTGATTGGATTACAAAGATGGAAACATATTTTAATTTTAGGGTACAAGTGAAGACAAGAAGGTTAAATATACTTGCACAAAGTTGAGAGGTCATGCATCACTATGGTGGCAACACTTGTAGATGAATATAAAAAGAAGAGGAAAGGAGAAAATAAAATCTTGGGATAGGATGGTGAATAAGTTGAAGACAAAGTTCTTACCTGTAAACTATTAGGTGAATTTTTTAAGAAAGTTGCACAACCTAAAGAAGAAGGAACCTAGTGTGAAGGAGTATACTGAGGAATTCTACAAGTTGGATACCAGATCTCGACATACTGAGGATGAAGTTGAATGTGTTTCAAGATATCTCAATGGTTTGAGGATGTCTATACAAGATGCGATCAATTTAATTAAGTTTCATAGTGTAGAAGAACCTTATCAATATGCCTCGAAGGATGAGGAGAAGTTGAACAAAAGACATGAGAAGAGACAAACAGTTAAGGGAGGAATATTTCAAAGAGGAAAGACATTTACTAGTGGAAGAAGATCTTATGAAGAGGAGAACAAAGCTAAGGTGGAAGGAAAAAATGATAATTCACACCAAAGGGATGATAGAAATGTCCACTAGAATGGTGGACATTATGACTATAGGAGAGATGATAAGAAGGTGTTTAGAGGAACTTGCTTCAAGTGTAGAGGATAAATACACCAAGATTTTGAATGTACACAAGAGAATTCATGTAAGAAGGCACAAAATAGTGTAAGAACTAATTTTTCTAAGGAAGAACCTACAAAACCTATGAATCAACCTAAAGATGGAGAAGCTTTGATGATAAGGAGATCCCTAGATCAGTATGAGATGGATAAAGAACCATTACAAAGGAAGATTTTGTTTTGAACAAGATGTAAGATTAAAGGTAAATATTGTAAAGTTATCATTGACAGTGGTATTTAAGATAATTTAGCTTTAGAAGAATTGGTGAACAAATTTAAACCATAGAGATTGAAGCACCCTAAGCCTTATCAGATAGCATGGATTTGGGTTGATCATAAGGTAATGGTAAGTGAAAAATGTTTGGTGAAATTTAAGATTGGATCTTATCATGATGAAGTTTTGTGTGATATTATGTTTATGGATGTATGTCAGATCTTGTTGGGTAGACCATGATAGTATGATACACAAGCATTGCATGATCGATGGAAGAATATGTATAGTATTGTTGAAAATGGGATGAAACAAGTTTTTTTCCTTTAGAAGAGACTCCTAAGAGTGATATCTGTATAAGTGTGAGAGTTTTTGGTTGAAGGAAGGAAATTCTTGGATGGTTTGAGAAATGAGAGTATGTGCTATGCTTTGATTCCTAAAAATTCTGATTTGGAATCTTAGGAATAAAAACTAGAGGAGTTAAAGAATATGCTAATAGAGTATAATGACATAATCTTAGGTATTCCTAATGGATTACCACCTATGAGAAGTATCAATCATAGTATGGATCTAATTCTTGGAGCTATTTCTCCTAATAAAGATGCACACCAAATGACACTTGTAGAGAATGAAGAATTGAATAGACAAGTGCAAGAATTTTTAAGGAAGATGTTGATTCAAAAAAGTTTGATTCCTTGTGCAGTGCCTTTAGTATTAGTACCTAAGTAGAATGGAGAGTGGAGAATGTGTACTAATTTTAGAGATATAAACCAAATCACAACAAAGTATAGGTTTCTCTTTCCTAGGATGGATGACATAGTGGATCCATATATTTTGCAAAGATAGACTTGAAGTCTGGATATCATCAGATCAGAATCAAAGAAGGAGATGAGTGGAAGATCACATTCAAGACAAATTAAGGATTTTATGAATGGTTGGTGATGCATTTTGGACTACCTAATGTACCGAGTACTTTCATTAGATTGATGAATGAGGTATTGAAGAAATCATTGGGTAAGTTTGTGATCATGTATTTGTATGATATCTTGGTTTTTAGTAAGACTGGAATATTTTTGTATTTAACACAAGTATTGCAAAGATTAAGAGAAGAGAAGTTTCTAATAAATATTAAGAAGTTTAGTTTCATGAAGGAAGAAATAATGTATTTTGGATTTGTGATATCTATGGATGGATTGAAGATGGAACTTGAGAAGGTGAAATAAATTCTTGAATGGACTAAACCTAAAATAATTAGAGAGGTAAGATCATTTTATGGATTGGCTAGTTTCTACCAAAAGTTCATTAGGAATTTTAGTTCAGTTTGAATCCCTATGATTGATACAATGAGGGGAGATAGGAAAGATTTCAAGTGGACATTTATAGAAGATAGAATATTTGAGTTGTTGAAACAAAAGGTGATTGAACAACCTATGTTATCCCTAAACAACCTCATAATAGGTAATAATAACTATGCCAAAGCCTTCCCTAGGAATAGTATATTCAAACTAGGTATTATTTTCCTATCATAAAGTGCATTTAGATTGTCAACCCAGGGACATATAATTGAAATGGGATGGCATGGTTTGTGCACTAAGATTCTCATAGAGCATATTACTTAAAATTCTATAGGAAAGGAAAATGCATAGAAAGAACCAAGCTATTGCTACAGGAAGGTAAAACACACAGCTGAACAAATAATCTAATGTAAACAATCGTAAATCTAACTCCGGCTCATTCTTCCATTCTAATGCATGAACTATGGCTATCTCTACATATGATGCAGGAGAAAACATAGATACAATACTGTAGGAACACATAGTGAACACTACCTTAAATGCTGAAAATAATTAAACTAATCTTCTCTACTCTAATATACTCCACCTCCCAAGTGGGCTCTCCTTGGTTGGTTTCGACTAACTACAAACACAGAAGATAACTCAAATTATTCCTTCATTTCATATATTCAGAAAAATAGATTACAATTGGAACATAGACTTGAAGAAAAACTTACTTCTCAATATAAAAATAACATCATTATTTTGTCTAATTTGATTTCCATCGATCATGTCCCTATATATAGAGAATTACATTCAAACAATCTAATACACTTTGACTGATTCATCCATGAGGAGAACACGCCAATCAATAATAGAAGATCATAAAGATCAAACAACCATCTTAACAGAATATTAATTGTGGAAGAGATTTAGCATGATCATGCTCCCTTATATTCCCTGAAGCATTCATTCCTTCAATTCTATAGGCATATTTCGTGACAGTCTTAATGGGTCTTCTGATTGTGACCGAAACATCTTCACTTCTTCATTGATCTAATCAATTTGTTTTCCAGTTGCTCCTTCATTCCTAGTATATTAATAGTATATGCATGCATACACATTCATATATTCAACTTAATCAATTTCATCCAAATATTAAAACACACATTAAAATAGCCATATGAAATACTGCATTATGTATATATATAGTATTGGCAAGATGTGTATACTATTTCCTACCCAAAAAGTTCAAGGATATAATTGTACTTATGGCATATATACAAACTTAAGGACTTAAAAAGTCACACAAATATCTTAGGAATTTTTAGGAGAAAAACATAAATTATCATAAAACAAAGACCAATTTTAGTCTCATCATTTGTGCCCCAACAAGTATAATGTTTGTCCTCAAGCATTACACTTCTTGGTGACTATTCTGAATTCTCCAACCTCTATCTTGCCTCTCCTTTTACTCTTGAAGGTATAATAAAATCCTTTGGTCCTCTCCCAGTAGTCCATTCTATGATCCTCCTGTAGCTGGTCTAGTCTAGTAGTGTTAATGTCATATAATGGCCACAGGAGCATAGGTGGTTGGAAAGTTAGAGGAAACCAAAGCTCTCTTCTAATCTATCTCCCTAGCTACATGTACTTCATTTCCCTATTCACAGTTGCCTTAAAATTAATTAGACTATGCAATTCAGATTTCTTGAAAATCTCAGGCAGTCTATTCCATCTACTCCTCACTCCAGTCAGGGCCCTTTGGAATGTAAAATAAGGTAGTCCCTACTATTCCCTATAGACTCACTATCTAAGAGAAATGATCTTTTCCCTGACTTTAGGTTTTGTCTTTCCATAAGTGAGTGCTAACCAATCTCTTACTTGAGAACATATGGCTTACTAGATTCATCTCTTAAAGGTAAAGGCTCATATTTTTCCTGATCTCTATAATTATCCAATTGCCTATCATAGTTGGCTTCATTTTGCATCTAGGACATTAATGCTTTTAAATGTACATCTCCTATATAGAGTAGAGGATTCCAATCAATTTCATCAGGAATAATGAAATTATGAATGTACAATTCACATAGTAGATTATGTTGCCAAGAAGGAAGTGTTTGATATAGACCATAAAAATATTTAGCTATTTTGAACTCAGAATCCTTATTTTGAATGGTCATCATGAGTTGAAACATAAGGAACTATTCTTTTAAACAAATAGAATAAACCCTTGGGGGTGGCCTACAGGCTATATTTTGGTCAGCTAGCTTGAGGGCATGATCCATTTTCTATTTTTTCTTTTCTATTTGTTCCTTTAGGTGCTCAATCTCTTCCTTCTTCTCATCAATTTCCTTTTTCATCCTTTTCTTTTCCTCTCCCCACATAGTGTTCTTGAAAACAAAATAAGTATATAAACTAAACAGATATGATTGCAAAGTAGGCAGACCATACTCCTCTAATTGAGTTCTTTGTCTTCTTTTTGCAATGGAAGCCTATTCTAAATAATCTATATATCAGGTCCTTTTGAAAGGCACTATGGCATTGTGGGTATGTGAGCAGATTGGGGACTTAGGTAGCTACAGGTCCTCTTGAATTATTTGTGTGTTTTCCTTAGGCTCATCAGTTTTTTGTTGAGAGGGAGGCTCATCAGGAGATAAATCACTTACGTTCTGTGGAGGACCTGGGCAGATTGGGTGAATTGGAGAATCAATTGTGACATAGTCAACATGATAATCTGCAATAGGTGTCTATGATGAGACATCTTGACTTATTGGGGTAACTTGAGGAACTTGTCCCCACATCATGGAACTTCTTCTCAAAGGGAATTCTTTTTTCTTCCACCATTTTCTTTTTACTAGCTTTCCTCAACCTTTCTACTGCAGGAACCGATTTCCTCTTTTTAATTTTTGAGGTTGTAGGTTTCTGGGGTTCTACTTCATGAACCAAAGTTCCTTCATTAACCTTTTGTTTCCCTTTTCTTTGAGATTAGGTAGGTACATTATCACTCAGGATAGGAGAAAGTTCCTTCTCTTCAATATTCTCAGACCCTTTTTCTTGAGGTATTTCAACTGGGTTAGGGGGTATTTCATTTCTAGGAATTGGCTACTTAATAGGCTCATTTTGGGGCTGCAAGGTTTTTTTCTTAACAAATTCCTTCAATTCTAGAGGAGAGACATACCTAAGGGCTCTTTCAACTAGAAGTTTGATTAGGGCATGATGGAAAATGGAATTAGGTTTACCCTTTTGAGTTTCCTCAGCACTGATACTTAGCATGTTGTACAGAAAGTTTAGAATATTTACTTGAAGATTATTCCTGATACAACTATGTAACTTGAAATGATGCGCATGTAAATGGGAAAAAATCCCTTCACATGTGAAATACCTGATGATATGTGTATCCAGCTCATTGTATGGAACATGTAATGACATTCTCTTGCATCCTTTCTTATTTACTTCCAGTAGAGGGTCGGAAGGTTGGGTGAATTGAGCTCGTGCTGACCTAGCATCATGCTCATTGGGGTAATGCTCCCCAATTGCTGGAAAGCCCATCACCTCTACAATTCTTTCCTCTCTTGCTAGAAAATTAACTCCCCACATAGTTTCTTCCCCTTCTTTGAATGTATTCATGATCTCTGCTACCAATTCTTCATCAAACTCTATTAATTTCAAGAAGTAACCCAACCATCCACAGGTATGAAATCTACAAATGGCTTCCACATCAGTCAATAAAATGGTATGAACCATAGGTTCATGCCTCATCAGCTGTCCTCCCATTAGGCTTAATTATTCCTTCAAAATTCTTTCTCAGTCTACAATTTCACAACTTCCGTTTTCTCTGAAACCCCAAATATTAACATAGAATTTGTATTTGTGGAAGGTAAAGAAATGAGGTGTATTGGAAAGAGAAGTTAAGAAAGTGAATGTGGAATGAGAATTCATTGAAAATGAATTTTTATTATGGATGTACTTGTTTATATGCTAGGGTGAAGCTATAGGAAGAAGGTTTTCACCTTCTACTACATGAGTGATTACCTGTGTTACCTTCGGCTCATCTTCTTGGAATTACTGCAGGAACTCTATCTTGGTTTGTGGCTGATGGTATAGATAAATTTTATGTCCATTGATCAAAAATTTGAATTGTACTAGGTCCATTGTTGTCATTTGAACCGCTCCATTTGCAAAAACATGTGTTATCTCATATGGCCCTAGCCATCTTGTTTGCAATTTGCCTTGTGTTTCTTGATACCTGGAATCAAACAATAGTACCCAGTTACCTACTTGGAATTGCATGTTCTTGATGTGGGAGTCATGCCATTTCTTTCTTTATGTTTGGACTATTTCTATGTGCTCCAATACAGATTTTCACATCTCATCCAAAGAGTTGAGATTCAGTAAGCATTCGCACTAAGCTGCAGGAAGGTCCATATTTAGCTTCAAGGTAGTCCTTAATGTTGTGTGTTAAAACTCAATTGGTAGCATTGTTTTTTTTCTATAGAGTAGTTCAAATGGATTCAATCTAGTTGTGTTTTTCCATGTGATTCTATATGTCCATACTACTTCTTCTAGATGGCTGCTCCAATCTCTTCGGTTAAGTTGAACTATTTTTGTAAGTATTGCTTCAATTTCCCCGTTGGTGACTTCCACTTGACCATTGGCCTGTGGGTGGTATGGACTGGAATTCCTATGTCTAATTTTGTATTCATTCATGAGTTTTGTTATTAGATTTGATGTAAATTGTGCTCCTTGATCATTCACTAGCTCTCTTGGTACTCCATAGTGATTAAATATTTATTCATACAAGAATGTTGCCACTTTTCTGTCACGAGCATGCTTCATTGCCTTCACTTCTACCCACTTTGTTACATAATCTATGCATACCAAGATATATGATTTTCCATTTGATGGTGGGTCTATAGGACCGATTAAATCCATTCCCCATTTATCAAATGGTGTGACAACTACTTGTGGGTTGAGAGGCATCTCATCTAATTCTATTGGTCGACCCATCCTTTGACATTTGTCACATTTTTTGGTGTAATTGGCTGCATCTTTGTGAAGTGTTGGAAAATAGTAGCCTATTGTTAACACCTTCATTGCTGCTCTTTTTTCTACAAAGTGTCCTCCATAGGGTTCATTATGGCATGCATACAAAATATCATAGGTCTCATCTTCTCAGACACATCTCCTCATAACCTGGTCTGGGCCAGTGTAAAATAGTGTGTTATCAATCCATGAATACAAAAAGCTCTTTTCAACTAGTGTTTTCTTGTCCTTTGGAGAAAAGTGTCTAGGAATCTTGTTGGCTACAAGATAATCTTCTATATTAGCATACCATGGAGTTTTGATAGCTATGTGAAAAGATGTTCATCTGGAAATGTGTCATCTATTAATGAGGTATTTGTATCTGCATGTTGTAATTTGGACAAATAGTCTGCTATTATGTTGCTCTTCATGGCTTATCTATTATTGTGAGATCAAATTATTGTAACAAAAGTAACCATCTTTCTAATCTGCCTGAAATGGCAGGCTTGTTCATAAGATATTTTATTGCAGCATGGTCAGTATGAACAAATATGGGGTATCCTGTTACATAGTGTCAGAACTTGTTTAGAGCATAGAATACTACTAATAGTTCTTTTTCTGTGAGCATGTAGTTTAACTCTGGACCATGTAAACTTTTACTAATGTAGTAAATAGCATTTTCAAGGTTTTTAGACTTATGGCCTAAGACAACTCCTATTGCATAATTAGATGCATCAGTATGTATGTGAAATGGAAAAGTCCAATCAGGGCCCTTTAGTACTAGTGCTTTTGTAAGAAGGTTCTTAAGCTACAAGAATCACTCTTCACAAGCTGGGGTCCATGTGAATTTAGCCTCTTTTGTAAGCAAAGTGTATAGTGGACTTGCTATTTGACTAAAGTTTTGAATAAAATGTCTATAGTATCCAGCATGCCCTAGAAATGATCTAACCTTTTTTTTCTTAGTAGGAGTGGGAAATGTTTGAATTACCTCTATCTTTGTTGGATCCACTTGTATGCTAGCTTCTAAGATGAAGTGTCCCAAAATAACTCCTTCCAGCATCATCATAAAACACTTCTCACTATTAAGTGACAGGTTATGCTCTTTGCACCTGATCAGAAATTTCTCCAAATTTTTCAATGCTTCTTAAAATGTGACTCTGAATGGAGTGAAGTCATCCATATAAATCTCCATGCAGTCATGTGAGATGTCAGCAAAGATACTAATCACAGCCCTCTAAAAGGTTGCAGGAGCATTACATAACCCAAATGGCAGAATAGAGTAGGAGTATGTTCCCCAAGGACATGTGAATGTTGTCTTTTCTTGGTCCTCAGGTGCAATGCTAATTTGATTGTAGCCGCTATAACCATCAATAAATGAGAAGTACTTTTTTCTTGCTAATGTATCTAGCACCTGATCAATGAATGGTAATGGAAAATGGTCCTTCTTTTTTGCATTATTAAGCTCTCTATAATCTACACATATTCTCCACTTACCCCCCTTCTTAGGTACTATCACAAGAGGTGAAACCCACTTACTATCTAAGATTGGATATATGAAACCAACATTTAGCAATTTCTGCAGTTCAGTCTTCACAATTTCCCTGAGGGATGGGTTGATCCTTCTTTTTGGTTGACATAGAGGTAGACTACCTTCATTGATGTATATTCTATGGGTACATAGTTTTGGACTCAATCCCTTCATGTCCCCATATTCCCAAGCAAAAGCCTTTTCATGTTTACATAGGAGTTATGTTAACAATTTCAATTGTTGTTGAGATAGTTTATTGTTAACATGAATATTATGGCTAGGTGAGAGTTGCATAGTAGTGGTTATCTCTAGCATTGAGGCTTCTGATACAGGGCTGGTTGATATCTCACAAGGTAATAATTGCTATATGATTTTAGGCTCTGTTGGCAGGACACAACTTTCATAGGTAGGCAATTGCAAAATTGAGCTTTGAGAAATGTCTCTTGCTGTAACACAATCATTTGTAAGGATAATTTGGAAGATATCATCATCTTCTTATAATTTCATAAAATATTGTCTATGCAGCATCATCAGCTAAGCAATAGAGTTTATTTATTCTTCCTCATCTCCCAAGTTTGACCAAATAAGATTATTTAGATCTACTTGTGGTTGGGCTAGAGGATATAGTGCTAATTTCTTGATAGTTTGGCCATTAGAGATGGTCATATTTCTTGGTCTACAACTGATATTAGCATTGTTTGTTGCTAACTAGGGCCTTCCAAGGATTACTGGATAACCAAAAAGGGTTACTTTAGGTGACAGTATCATAAAATCAGCAAGGTATTCCCAAGAGTCCAATGTGACAACTATGTCTTCAACCATACCATCTAGAGTAACTATGGAACTATTTGCAAGTTGTAAAACTGTTGGAGTTGTCCTCAATCCCTCTATACTCAACCTATGCATAGTATCCTTGGCCATGATATTTATAGAAGCACCTAGGTCTATCAAAGCATTCTTTAGTGACTGGCCATTAATTATTACATCAACAACTAGGCTTCCTAGATTAGAGTGTTTAGGAATCACAATCTTTCCCAACATTATATCAACCAATTGACCTATTACATGCACTATTTGGGGATCCTTTTTCTTTCTTCCAGGTTTCTTAAGACATGCTTATTTGATGGCTTTTCCATAGAGTGGAACATCTTTGATAGCTTGAAATAGTGGAATGGGTTTTTGCATGTAATTTAACTGGTCAAAGATATCAAATGGTGCTTCTTCTTGGAGTGTAGGTTTATCCATCTTAAGCCTCTGAGGAAATAGAGGTCTAGTTTGAATTTTAGGATCATTCTGGTCTGGTATCTTAGTTGGTAAGGTTGGATTTGGCAAGGTAACTTATGGTTGTTGTGTTGATGCTATAGGAGTATCTGGTACTTCCATTATAATAGGTGGTTCTGGTGTTGGCAGAGTAGGACCAAATCTTAGGTGGATATCAGTGATGTCCAATGCATAAGTAGGGTACTATTGTGCTTCGGTATTGTAGACTAGTTTTTATTGCTTATTATTAGGATTTGGCTATGGTTGAGTCAATAATTGTGTTGGCCATGGAGGAGAACTTGTGGCTATAGGAGGTGGCATAAGTGTTGGCTGAGGAAGTGGAGGTGGTAACGGTTGATAGCTAGGATTCTGATTAGGCCATTGTTGAGGTCCCCTCCATTGGTTATATTGCTACCAATTTCCTTGTGATGGTTGCCATTGATTTTGAGGTTGTGGATGTGGCCATTGGGGTTGTTGGGAGCTATACCATTGGTTTGGATGACTATTTGTCCATGCATTATTCCACATAGGTTGGAAATAATGTGAAGAATATTGAGAATTCTAGGTTTTCCACTGACTATTATAATTATTGAAAGATTGCAATGGGTCTTGAGGCATACCTCATCATGGGGCCCATGGGTTACATTGAGAAAAAAAGAATAATTTCTCATCCTCCCCTTCTATTTGCCTGAACTCAGTTGAAACATGACGTGTTTCCAAATTTTCTACCAGCTTGCATCTACAGTCCTTCTTTTGTTGTCAACAATGTGGGCAGTACTCTACTAACTTTAACTCAGCTTCTTCATTCTTCTTTTTGGCTTACATTGTATCTAAGTGGGTGGAAAAAACATTGATAATATATTTCTTAAAATCTGACAGCAAGTTTGAGATTTCCATCTTTGATATGCCAAAACTACTTCCTTTTGCAAGTGTTGGATGAAATCCTCTGCCCTTCTTTACTGCTGATCTCGAATAGTTCAAACAAACTTTCTTGAGATCATCCCAATAAGACTGGGATACATCTCCTCCATCCATAAGGTCCAGTGCTTCCAGACAGTTATGAGTCACTCCTCTCAAAAAGATGAGTTTTTGTGAATCCTCCTAGAATGCATGTTGAGGATTCTTCTGCAGATTGTATAAGAAGCATGAGATGTAGTCTTCCAGAGTCTCATCTTCTTTTTGTGACATTCAGAAGATATCATTTCCTCTCAAATCACCTCCTTTGTAGTATTCTTTATATTTTTGTAGAAACAGGTCTCTCATCCCATCCCAATTAGTTTTTGCATTTTCCCCTAGTCCCATAAACCATCTTAAGGCTGACTCCTTTAATATAGATGGAAAAAAATTGAGTTTATGACTATCAATGTTATAGTCAAAGCTTTGACAAATAATGTCAAACACAAATAAGAAAGTGTCAGGGTCTTCAATTATTAGGCCATAAAACTTTGGTAACACAGCAGTGGGGATGTTTTTAAGATTAACATTGTTGATAAGGCTAGGAAGTGGAAATGGAAATGTAGGCTGAGCCATTACTGCTGGTATGTGAACTTGAAATTATTGTTGAGGGTTTTTTATACTCAGTGGTGTGTTACAAGTAGTGGTTGTCGTTGCACCAAAAGATCAATCTGTTAATACCCGATACAACCACTAGACTTATAGAAGACAAAGGAGGTGGTTAAGCCATGTCACGAATCTCGAGGGGAGCAATGACTATTTTTCCAACAATATCCCCCTCATTGTTACCCAAGGGGATTCTAACCTGTGACCAAGCTTTGATACCACTTGTTACAAGTAGTGGTTGTCATTGCACCAAAAGATGGACCTATTAATGCCCGATACAACCACAAGACTTATAAAAGACACATGAGGTGGTTAAGCCATGTCACGAATCCCAAGGGGAGTGTTGAATATTTTTCCAACATGGTGTACTATTAGCATTTGGTGTACTCAAAGTGGACTATGCAAGAAAACTGGCCAAAATCTCAGCAAAAGGCTGAAGGTCAGATGGATCAAATGGGTCCTCTACTAATGAAGTGGATGGAGGAAATTCCAGACTCGCATCAACAAAAGGTAATTCAGTTTATGTAGATTCTTCATTTAAATTTGGTGGTTCTCTTGGGAGAAATCTTCCATGGACATCTCTTCTTCTTCCCTTTCAATGCATACAAGTGATTAAATGAGCTTGTGAAGAAATTTTAGACTTTACAAACTATTCCTAGTAAACAGGAAACTATCTAGAATGACTCAATGGGATTCTTAGCTTGACACTATCCTTGACAACGGTGCCAAAAATGAATAGCCTCATAATAGGTAATAAAAACTACACCAAATCCTTCCCTAGGAATAGTATATTCAAACTAGGTATTATTTTCCTATCACAAAGCTCATTTAGATTGTCAACCCAGGGACGTATACTTGAAATGGGACAACACAGTTTGTGCACTAAGCTTCTCATAGAGTCATCTTACTTAAACTATAGCAGGAAAGGAAAATTCATAGAAAGAACCAAGCTATTGGTACAGGAAGGTAAAACACACAACTGAACAAATAAACTAATGTAAACAACAATAAATCTAACTCCAGCTCATTCTTCCATTCTAATGCATGAACTATGGCTATCTCTACAAATGTTGCAGGAGAAAACATAGATACAATGTTGCAGGAACAAACAATGAACACTACCTTAAATGCTAAAAACAATTAAACTACTCTTCTCTACTCTAATCTACTCCACCTCCCAAGTGGGCCCTCCTTGGTTGGTTTCGACTAACTACAAACATAGAAGATAACTCAAATTATTCCTTCATTTCATATATTTAGAAAAATAGATTACAATCTGAACACAGACTTGAAGAATAACTTGCTTCTCAATATAATAGTAACATCATTATTTTGTCTAACTAGATTTCCATCAATCATCTCCCTATATATAGAGAATTACATTCAAACATTCATATACACTTTGACTGATTCATCCATGAAAGAAGGAGAACATGTCAATCAATAGCAAAAGATTATAAAGATTAAACAACCATCTTAATGGAATATTAATTATGGAGGAGATTTAGCATGATCGTGCTCCCTTATATTCCCTGAAGCATTCATTCCTTCAATTCTGCAGGCATATCCCATGGCTATCTTAATGGATCTTCTGATCATGATCGAAACATCTTCACTCCTTCATTGATGTAACTAATTTGTTTTCCAACTGCTCCTTCATTCATGGTAGATAAGTAGTATATGCATACACATTCATATATTCAACTTAATCAATTTCATCCAAATATTAAAACACACATTAAAATAGCTATATGAAATACTACATTATGTATATATAGTATTGGCAAGGTGTGTATACTATTTCCTACCCAAAGTTTGAGGATATAACTGTACTTATGGAATATATACAAACTTAAGCACTTAAAAAGTCACACAAATGTCTTAGGAATTTTTAGGAGCAAAACATAAAATATCATAAAACAAAGACCAATTTTAGTATCATCAAGCCCTACCTCATTTCAGTAAAGTATTTGAAGTTAATTTTGATGCAAGTGGAAATTCAATTGGAGCAATATCAAGTCAAGAAGGAAGACTCATTACATATTTTAGTGAGAAGTTGAATGATGCAAAGATGATATATTTAGTGTATGATTAGGAGTTCTATGTCATAGTTAAATCCTTGAAGAAGTTGAGACACTATTTATTTCCTAGCAAGATTGTAATATATACAGATCATCAATCATTATAGTATTCAAATATTCAAGGTAAGTTGAATTAGAGACACATGAGATGGTTATAATTCTTGCAAATCTATACTTTTGTTCTGAAGCTTAGAATTGAAGTCAAATAAATTTTTTGATGCTTTAAGTAAGAGAAGAAATTTATTGATAGAGATGAGAGTTGAAGTACTAGGATTTGATGAATTGAAGACCTTGATTTTACCAAACCTTGGAAATATTGTAAAGAACATGTTGTAGTAGACCAAACCAAGTGTTTGGATTACTTCATTCAAGATGAGATGTGGTTAAAAGGAAATCAACTATGTGTGCCTAGGAATTCTATGAGAGACAATGTGATAAAAGAAAAACATAATGGAGGATTAGTAAGACATTTTGGTATTGACAAGATAGAGGCTTTGGTAAGTGAGAATTACTTTGGCCTTAAAACCATAAGGATGTAAGGAAATTAATTTAGAATTTTAGAATTTGTCAAGTAGAAAAAGGGAATAGTCAAAATGTGGGATTGTACAAACCTTTGATAGTACTGAATAGACCTTGGGAAGATATAAACACATATTTCATACTCGAATTGTCTAAGACATAAAGAGGAGATGATTCCATATTTGTGGTAGTGGAAAAATTTTCCAAGATGACACATTTCATACCATTTAAGAAGACCAAAAATTCAATGCATGTAGTAGAATTATTTTTCAAGGAATTTGTAAGGTTGCATGGATTACCTAGAAGCATTTTTACAGACAGACATGCTAATTTTGTTGGTTACTTTTGGAGGACACTTTAGAAGAAGATGAAGGTAGACCTAAAGTTTAGTTCTACATTTCACCAATAGACATATGGACGGACAAAGGTAGTGAACTAAAGTTTGGGAAACTTGTTAAGATGTTTGGTTGGAGAGAAAGTTGGAAATTGGGATTTGATACTTACACAAGAAGAGTTTGCATATAAAAATTTAGTAAATCGAAGTACATGGAAGACATCATTCAAGATTATTATAGACATGAATCCTAATGGTGTATCAAAAGTGAGGGATATTAGTCATGAGGATAAAAGAAGTGTATCAGAAGAAGAATTTGAAAAACACATGAAGTCATTACACAATTAGGTGAAGTAACATTTGGAAGACATGAACCAAAAGTATAAGGAGAAATTAGATGAGAAGATGAGACATAAGGAATTTCAAGTGGGAGATGAGGTAATATCTCGAAGAAAATTGATTCAGGTAATTCATACAAAGTTGAGTTGCCAATATTTTGTGTAAATTATAGGTTTAACATTTTATATCTCTATCGGTGTCATGAGATAGAATTCAATAATGATATTAGACCATATTTAAAGAAGTAGTTTCCTAAGAAGAAATTAGATGAAATTAAAAATATTTTAGATAATAGAGTTGGTAGAAGTGCACATGGAATACAATACTATGAATATCTTGTGAAGTGGAAGGAAAATCCAATTGAGGATTCTTCTTGGATATCTCAAGCTGAGGTGGATCATCTTCATTTTCCTCTAGCCCCCATCAAAGTGAGAGGCTCGCTTTTCAATTGACCCTAAATATTTTATGAAGGAGAATCCTTGGGCACTTGGAAATCTTGCATCAACCAAAAAACATTTTCTTTTAGTTGTTCCTATTTAGTTCAGTTTCAATTTTTATTTCAAAATCATTATGTTACAAGTAGGGTTTTCATTGAACCAAAAGATTGACTTGTCAATGCCTAATACAAAAACTAGACTTATAAAATCCACATGAGGTGGTTAATCAATGTAATGAATCCTATGAGGGACATTGGAAAACTACCAACAATCCCCCTCCTAGCCACAACCTACATAGATTCAAAAATGTGACCAAGCTCTGATACCACTTGTTACAAGTAGAGTTATCATTACACCAAAATATTGACCTCCCAATGATGATACAAGCACTAGACTTATAGAATCCACATGAGGTGTTTAAGCTATGTCATGAATCCCGTAAGGGACATTGATACACCACTAACACCTTATGTGTTGGTTCATTTTCTCTTGAAAACCTATTTTTCATGTTCCTTGGCCCATGGTCGATCTTCATTTGGGTTCACACCTCGATATGATTCTTCTTGGTAGAGTTATCTTTGATATTTTGGTTTGACCTATTTCTTTGTCATGTTCTCAGCTGGTTGGTGTTTCCAGAACTTGAAAACCTTTTCCTTGGTTTGTGAACCTATTTAGCTCATTATTCAATGTTCCTAGACTCTTATTTTAGTTCTCACTTCAGCTCAAATCTTGGTGGAGGATTTCTTAATGATTTAGGTCCTCACCTATTTTTCACATTAAATTTTTATGCCTTGAGGATTGTGATCATTCTTGGCCAAATTGGATGTGTTGCATATATCACATATATCATAATAATGTTGTATTTTTTCCTTTGGTTGGAATATTTCATGAAAAATAGTTATAGAGGTCCACATAAAGGTTAGATCTATATTTTGATCTATAATTAGGTTTTTATACCTATTTTGTAAGCCTACATGTTGCTAGCCAATTGTACTTAAATTTATGATAATGTGAACCTCTAATTTTGCATTCTATCTACTCATTTTTATTTCTTTCATTGTGTGACTCTTACTGCATGGTTCATACTATTCTCATTGAGGACCCTCCTATCATGGATGCATCATTTTATCTCCTAGAAATTTCCCAATAGAAGTTAAATTAAGCTCAATTAAGGATTTCTCAACCAAGTAGCTTACCTCTTTATGAAGATTCCCTAGCACAAAAATTATCATGCCCTAGTTTGTCCCTCTCTCCATTTTTGCTATGACGAATCACAAATAATGACCTTTGAAGAATAAAAAGGGGAAATATTAATGCTAAGAATTTGAGCATTCAATATCTATAATTTCCACTTTACCATGCCATTAATGTTTAGCTCTACTTATGCACCCAAGTCACTTTTCAAAAATTTTATGTTGCTTTGTCTGGTTCTACTTCATATTCTGGAACTCACTATGATGATTTTGTGAAATTTTTTACTTATAGACACCTTTGTGTTTTAGAAAAGAATGATTCCTTATAAGATTTTGCCAAGAACCTCTAGTTCTTGAATGTTCCTTCAGACCCAAAATACTTCATAAAAAGTTTTGATTGTCTCCATTGGGTTCTTATTCCACCCTTGGAACTAGCTCTTCATAAAATTGTGTCTAATTCTTTGAATCTTGATTCTATTTTTTATGTTGTGTTCTAAAAAAGGTTTGAAAACCAATATTAGAGTTTGACACTTAATTTTGAACTTGGGATTAGACTCTAGACAAAGGATTTCAGAACAAAGACCAAGGTTCAACTTAATATATTGGAACTTGACAAACGAAATATAACTAAGAATCGACCCAAAGAATAATGTTGGAGACCAACTTGAAAGGTGGAACATCAAACTAGACTAATTGGACTTAGAAAAAATAAGCATACAAAGGCTTAGACCTACTCCAGATGATTTTCCAAATATAGAGTGTCACTCATTAAACATGACTATCCACAATGAAAAATGCTAGATTTAAATCATTGTATTTCATTGACATCACTCATTAACTAATGAATATTGTGCCTAGAGTTGCATACATTGAAATTACATATAAGTTACCTTTGTTTGATCAAACCATAAGATAATTGGTTGTTAATGCAATAAGGGGAAGCACAAGGAAGGTAAAGTTAAATTATAAAGTTGACTAACCATCATTAATAAGGGATATCAATTATGTAGAGGTTCTATTTGGGGGGAGGTTGAATGAAAGGATTTGAGGATTCTACGTATTCATGTGGTTTTAGGAGGATTGACATTACACAGTGATTGAGGAGAGAGTTCCCTTCTATCCCTAAAATTATAAGTTTGGTAAGTTGTAGATTCATTCCATGAAGGTTGGAATTTATAGATGTCATAAGGGGTGTATGGTAATTCCATAATCAATTAAAATAATATATTATACTTTGATTTGGAAAATATGATAATTTTTAGTTCTTGATATTTTAACTTGCATGGTGCCTCATTTTATTTCCCATGACTATTTCTATCTTTGGCATGCCATATTGTCAAATTTTCATGTACAACATAGATATTATTGGAAACTACAATTGAGACAATTGTTATATTGTCATTGATGTCAAACCTTCGCTGGTAAGATAATTTCTATCTAGTAGAGTACCATATCTTTTTATTGATGAAGAGGATTTGAAAAGAGGAAATAAAAAGAGGACCTAGTGAAAGGCTGAGTTATGTGATACTACAATGGGTACTTGGTTAGTTTGCACATTAGCAAGATAATGTGTTGTTTATCTTTAACACTAAGTGAAGAAGTTAGTTGATTTGAAGCATAGGATTAATCAAGAAAAAGAGAAGAAATTCAGTTTAAGTCGAGTGATGCTAGTGTCGACCGAGAACTAGTATAAGCTGAGTAAATTTTAGTGTCGACCGAGCATCAATAATTGTCAAGTATCAGAGAATTAACCGAGCGAAGAATTTATTTACCAAGTAGAAAAATTTTAGCGATGACGAGTAAATGAACACAGTATTGACCAGGGGTCAATAATTTATAGTTTGTGAAGGAATTAAGAATGCCAGTTGACATAGTTGAATTCTTGGGATATGTAAAACTTGTTGACATTAAAAATGAATGACTTGGAGCAAATTTAATGCATGTTAAACCATTTTATTATGGATTCAAGAAGAAGTTTTGAAGTATCTAGAAGGATAAGGAGGAGAAAAAAATGATGGAAGGAGTCGATGAATCTGACCTAAACCTAAGATATACGAAGATGATTAAGCAGCAAAAGATTAATCTACCTAATCAAGGAGGTATAAGGATAACCTAATCATGGGTTATTTAGTATGGTGTAAGAGGTTGATGTTATTGAATGGTGACTCTAAGAAGAAGGCTAGGAAGAGTTGTGAAGAGATGAATAGAGTTGAGGTGATTGTTTGAAGGGATTTCTAAGCAGATTTGAGATGGAGATGGTAATGAAGGTCAGTTAATAAATCAACATATGAGCATCTTGGATCTGTACTTGCAAACATAGTTGTATATTTCATATCAAAACCTAATGTTACTTTCTAACCATTACATTAGTTAAATCCTTTAATCAAGGTTGACCTAACAATAATTTTGTAAATCCTTTAATCAAGGTGACATTCTAATGGAATTTTCTTAAGTCCTCTAACTAGGCCACTCTTAACAGAGTGATTAAATCCTTTAATAGGGTCACACCTAACCGTATGTATTGTAAACCTTTAATAGGGTTGGCTTCTCATAGAGCTCACTTCAGAAGAGTGAAAATTTGGTAGCATGTTATTGGTGGTTTTTCCCATATTGGGTTTCCACGTTAAATCCTAGTGTCATACTTGAGTGGATGTTATTTGATGTGTTATGTTGTTGAAAGTTTTATATTCTGCAAGTTGATTACTTTTGGACAGTGGACTGCAAGTTTTATGTTACTATTATATTCTATAGAGACTGAGTGAATTACTGAATAGATCTAAGTTTGTTGAAGTGTTTCAAAGCTAAATTGGTTTATCTGGGCCTGAGGATAATTGATTCACCCCCCTCTTAGTTATTCTAAAATCATTCTAACAATTGGTATTAGAGTTGGTTCTTGTAAGGAGAAATTTTAAATATACTTGAAGCTAATGATCAAGATGTACAAAAAGGAGGTACCAAAGCTGAATAAGGAGAACTTCCCTGCATGGCAGAGTTTGATGAAATTGTATCTAGCCAGAATCAGTGATTAAGAAAAATACTATGTGGAACATGATTATGTACCATTTTTTGCACCTATGACAACCGAGGAGATGAAGGAAAAGAAAGAACACAACCAGGCAATGTTGGAGATTGCATCAGCCCTAAGTTATCTAGAATTTGAAGACATCAAGGACTGTACTAATGCAAAGCAAATGTGGGACACACTGGCAGCTATCTATGGTGGGGACACAAATGTATTGAGAGCCTAATTTGAAAGCTTGAGAGGTAAGTTTGATGAAATGAAAATGTTAGAAGGTGAAAATATTGTTTAATATTGTGGCAGAGTTAAAGAGGTGGTGAATTCTATTAGAGGAGCTAATGGGAACATTGATGATGAAACTGTTATTAGAAAAGTTTTGAGAACTATACTTCCTATCTATGCTATTAGAGTTTTTGCAATATAAGAATCAAGATGTACTCCTAGTAATGTCCTAACTTTGGAAGGTCTTGTTGGTAGGCTTACTATTTTTGAGTTGTCAAATTTTCATAATTTTACTACTCATAATATTGAATTTGCATTCAAGTCTCAAATGGTTCTTCATAAGTCTAAGAAAGGAAAAGAAATATGTGTGAGAAGTGACAATGACACTTTTGATGATGATCTAGATGATCTTGAGACACTTATGGCTAGAAGGATACTGAGAGGAAAAGGAAAATTCAAAGGTAAACTCCCTATAATCTATTTTTCATGTAACAAAGTTGGCCATATTGCAACAAGATGCCCTCATAGGAATGACAAGGGTGAAAGAAGGGAAAGAAAGTATAAAGACAAAAGGAATGGAAGAGATCAAAGAAGGTACAAGGACTACAAAGATAAAGGTTAGAAGTCTTTTTATATTGCTAAAGAAGAAATTGACAGTGAAACTACTGAATCTAATGATTGTGATGTAGAAGTTGTTTATGTTGCTACAAAAGATGACTCTGATGAAGATGAGAAAACTACACTTATTTCATATGTGAGTAAAGGTGATAAATAGATTATTGATAGTGGTTTCTCACATCACATGATTGGTGATAAAAGTAAGTTTGAAATCCTAAATCATTACAAAGGTGGGAATGTTAAGCTTGGTAATGATGCACCATGTCCTCTAAAGGGAAAAGGATCAATAAGATCTACTGATAAGATCACATGCACCATGTCCTCTAAAGGGAAAAGGATCAATAAGATTTACTGATAAGATCATATGTGATAATTCTTATTGGGTTGAAGGTCTTAACTATAATTTTTTAAGTGTTGCATAGTTGAACAATACTATTTACCGAGTTGAATTTCAGCAAAAGAAGGCTAAAATATTTGATGTCACTAGTGAACTAGTTGGAAGTGGAGAACATACAAGAGGTATTTTTTTATATCTAGACCTATCTAAAGAAACATATTTTTTTGCATAATTTGATGATGTATGGTTATGGCATAAGAGGTTGTGTCATATGAATTTTGACAATTCAGTAAGTATTAGTAAGATGAAGAAAGTTAAAGGTTTACCAAAATTGAAGAAACCTAATAATGTGATGTGTAAATAATGTCAGTTAAAAAAAATGACAAAGTCTACTTTCAAGAGAAAGATATATACTTCTAAAAATAATTTTGAATTTGTTCATACTGACCTTTGTGGACCTATTGGTGTGAAAAGTTATTGTTGTGAAAAGTTATTGTGGTGATAAATATTTCATTATGTTTGTTGATGACTATTCTAGAATGATGATTGTGATGTTTCTGAAAGAAAAATCTGATGCCTTTTAGTTGTTTAAGTGGTATTTGGAAAAAGTTGTGGAAAGTGAAAATGTTAGAGTTGATGAATATGCAGAAAAGAATAAGTTGAGTAAAAGAAAGAGCTTGAAGATTACATATATTTTGTATACATGGAGAAGGAGAGGCCAGTAATATACCTGAACTAGAAAACAAAGATGATAAGAAACAACATGAACTTGTTGAGCAACGAAAGAATGTTGCTGAGAAATCAGAAGAGGAGGCAGATAATCTACAAGATGAACTTGAGATCAAGAACAAGAAGATAGGAAATATGAGCCTACATTAGCACAATATGTGAGAATACATCATAAGACAAAATAAATAATTGGAGCTAAAGAATCTGGAGTCATGAAAAGAAGTAAGTTGAAAGATCAAACATGCCTTTTATGTGAATTTGAGCCTAAGACAGTGAAAGATGCTTTGGAGAATGAAGATTAGATTCAAGACGTGAATAAAGAAATTGAGCAGATAGAAAAGAACAAAACTTGGATGCTAGTGCTGAGACCAGAAGACAAGAATGTTATTGGAACAAAGTGGGAATTTAGAAATAAGCTAAATGAACATGGAGAAGTCACTAGGAACAAAGCTAGATTGGTATGCAAGGGATATGCATAGGAAGAATGCATTGACTATGGGGAGAATTTTTCCCCAGTTGTAAGATTGGAAGGAGTAAGAACTCTACTTGCATATGCATCTTTTAAAAGATTCAAAGTGTATCAAATGGATGTAAAATCTACATTTTTGAATGGAATATTGGAAGAAGTATACATTAAATAGCCAAAAGAATTTTTCGATCCAAGCAAGAAGAACATGGTTTGTAAACTACACAAGGCACTGCATGGATTAGAAAAATCCCACAGAGCATGGTATGAGAGATTGCACAACTACTTGATAAAGATTAGATTTGTAAGAACAAATGACAACAACAATATGTATTTGAAGACTGAAAAAGGTAAAGGGATATTGTTAGCTAAAATTTTTGTTGATGATATCATATTTGGAGGAAAAGATGCCCTATGTCAAACATTTTCAAATGAAATGCAAACTAAATTTTAAATGTCTATGTTTAGAGAGATCAAATTCTTTGCTGGTTTGCAATTTTATCAAATGAACAAAGGTATCTATATTACACAATCTAAGTATGTCAAGGAGATACTGAAATTTTTTGGTATGGATGATTCTAGACTAGTACGTACACCCATGGCTACTAGACAAAAACTATCAAAAACTGATGATATAGTTGAAGTGAATCAAACCTTGTATAGATCTATGATTGGAAAGTTACAATATATTGTTCATAGTAGACTAGATATTTGTTAGAAAGTAGAGTCCACCAAGATAACTAAGAGGGGGGGTGAATCAGTTATCAGATAAATACAACTTTTATCACCATTAACATATTTCAACCATGATGCTTTTTAGATAAATACAACTGAAAGTAGGACTTGTTTGTGTTGCTTTTTTTGGTGCTGATGCACTTGAACTATTGGAGCTTAAATGTCTTATCTATTTTCTCCTTGTAAAAGGTTTCAGGTCCTTTCAAAACCTATTTTTACGTAATCAAAACATATTTCAACCATGTAATCAATATAAACAACAACCATAGAAAGATAAACATACACAACAACACAATAACACAAGATGTATTGACTAGGAAACCTCTTGATCATAGAGTAAACCCCTATGGGAATGATGACCACAAAGATGTACCAATATAAAAATTCCTTGTGAGAGGATAGACTTTGTTAAGAGCCTTATGAAATACATTCAGTACATATGAGTCCTTGTTAGGAGACTTTGAATCCCTGTTAAAATATTCTAACCCGGTTAGGAGTTATGGAAGACAGAAGGACCCACTATCCAAATAGCTTAAAGGGAAAGATCATTGAACACACTGTCCAACTGATCTTAGCAACATATCTTTTCTCCTCTATCTGTGCCAAACCGCACCAACTGTTTCACCAGATCTCAATATCAGATCTCCGTAATTTGCATATCCTCTTACAACATATATTGCTCAATTCTGCAATTCCTTACACATATTCTTACTAAAATAAAGGAAAAAAATCCTTCCTTTATACCACACTCAAATAATTACAAATGAGTCAGCCAACAAGGCTTAACCAATTACAAAATATAAACCTTCACACGTTACACAATATTTCATAATTACATAAAAATTGTCGGCTTCTGAACAAAATAAATCTTCACTCATGTAACCTTTGACCATGTTTTCAAGTCCACATCACTATCATAATTTCTTCATCAATTTTACAACTTTGCATGCCTAGATTCTATCCCGATTAGGAGATATCATCCAGTTACCACAAGCCACTTCTCAGGAACACTGCCTGAATACTGCTTCCACTAAATTACACATAACTGTCATGAATAATTGAATTTATGTATGCACTCTTGACCATGATCTTAGAAAACAATAAAGAGTAATTCCTTAACTCCACATAGCTTGATCTTCAATAGTCCACGTGCGCTAATTCAAACATTGTCTTCTTCTTTGCTAATCTCTAGTAGATCACTGTGTTGACATCAATGACAACCACAATCATGAATGCAACATACAACTACTATAGAATGAATCTGAATAATCCCCCATAGGACATATTCAACATTCATTCCTAATAATCTCCCCCATTTGCATTGATGGCAACATAGATGAAAAAACATCCAAGTTCCTTAAATACCAAACTGCAATTCTACTGCTCTTAAATATTTTCATATTCTCTTCATCAATCAAATCAATCAATCTTTTCACATCCTCTTCATCAATCAAATCTTTTAGGTTTTTCCATTTTATATTGCTTTATCTCCTCCAACAGATGTTTTTATCCTTCTCCCTCTTTTTATTCCTTCTTTTATCTCTTTTTCTTTTTATTTTCAATAGAATATTTTTCATGTATCCTTCTCCCCCATTGACATCAATGACAAAAGTAAGCATCAATATTTCAATAAAACCTCAATGTCAAAAGACACTATTCAGAAAATAAATTCACTAGAGTCCTTCATGACTCAACTCAAAATACACATACTCCCCCATAGAGGAAGTACCAACATCCAATCCAAAAAAGATAGAGCTCATATACCACTGGACTGATGCAACAATCTACATCACTTCTCAAAAGTAGGTTGGGGAATAACCCCAAGCATACCTCTCAAATAATCAAATGTATCTTTAGGTAAGGGCTTTGTAAATATATCTACAGTCTTCTCTTTTGTACTTATATACTCAAGTCTTACTTCTTTCTCTACAACTTTCTCTCTTACAACGTGATACTTTATTTCTATATGCTTTGTCTTAGAATGAAATATGAGATTCTTAGACATACTTACTGTATTAGTGTTGTCACAGTATATAACAATGGGCTCATCAAATTTTATTCCAATATCCTTCAACATTTGTTTCATCCATATTATCTAATTACAATTGTTTGTTGTTGCTACATATTCTGCTTCTATTGTGCTCTATGAAATACAATTTTGTTTCTTGCTTAGCCAAGAAACCAATCTTCCTCCAAAAAAAATGCTCTGCCACTTGTACTCTTTTTGTCATCAACACTACCTCCCCAATCTACATCCATATATGCACATAGGGTAAATTCGTCAGATTTTTCATATAACCCATAGTCAATTGTGCCTTTCAAATATCTCAGTATTCTTTTTACTATTGCATAATGTGACTCTTTAGGATCAGCTTGAAATCTTGTAACAATTCCAACTACATGTGATATATCTAGTCTTATATGAGTTAAATACTGCAATCCTCCAATCATAGATCTTCATTTCTTTTATTCATCTACAAGAGTTTCATCTGTGCTAGATAACTTATGACCAATTACCATAGGTGTTCCAACCGGCTTACAATTTTCCATTCCAAATCTCTTTAATAAGTCATTTAGATACTTTTTTTGACATAAGAAAATTCCATCACTGTTCTGTGTTATCTATAATCCAAAAAAATATTTCATCTCAGCAATCATGCTCATTTCAAATCCAGTCTTCATTTCATCTGCAAATTTATCACTAGCTTAATCTTCTCCACCAAAGATAATATCATCAACAAAGATAACTATAATCAATAAACCATTCTCAATTTCTTTCACATATAAATTACTATTTGTTGTGCCTTTAGTGAATCCCAATTTTATCAAATACTTATCTAGTCTTGCATACCAAGTTCTAGGTGTTTGTTTCAATCAATATAAAGCTTTGTTCAGTTTACATACCATGTCTCCTTCATGAGTTAAGGGAAAACCTTCAGACTGCTCAATGTAAACTTCTTCTAATTCTCCATTAAAAAATGTTGACTTCACATCCATCTAATATACTTTGAATTTCTTCTAAGATGCATAAGCCAAAAACATTCTTACTGCTTCAATTCTTGCAACAGGTGCAAAAGTATCTTCATAAAAAATTCCTTCTTGTTGTGAGTATCCTTTACATACCAATATTTCTTTTTTCCTTACAACTTCTCCTTATTCATTCACCTTGTTCCTAAATACCCATTCAGTTCCTATAACATTCTTATCTTTAGGTCTAGGGACCAATTCCAAAGTCTTGTTCTTTTCAATTTGATCTAGTTCTTCCTTCATTGCTTTAATCTAATTTTCATCTTTACAAGCTTCATCAATAGATTTAGGTTCAATTTGAGAAATTAAACATAGTTCTTCTTGTACCTTATTCCATGTCAAAACTCATTTTTCTATGCTCCCAATAATCTGGTCAACGAGATGTTTTCTTGCTAGATTCCTATTAGGTGTCACTATCTCATTTCTTGTTTCACCTCCATGTTCTACTCTAGGTTCTTCTCTCTTATTTCCTCAATGTGACTCTCATTCTGCAAATCACTATCAGTTTCATAAAATAATTTAATATTTTCTTGATCAATTCTAGGATGAATTCCTTCATCTGATTCATAATCAAGCATTCTTTCTTAAATTTTGAACTTTTCATCAACTTTAACATTTGCGCTCTCAACAACAGTTTTAGTTCTTTTATTGAAACATCTATAAGCTTTTATTTTCAATGAATAACCAATAAATATACCTTCATCACTTCTAGGATCAAACTTTCCAATATCATCATCTCTTTTAATATAACACTTACTTCCAAAAATTTTGAAATACTTAACTGATGGTGCATGTCCAAACCATAATTCATAAGGTGTCTTATTTGTGTCTGCTCTGATTTGTACTATGTTCATTGTATATACTATTGCATTCACTTCTTCTCTCCAGAATGTCTTCACCAAATCATTCTCAAATAACATAGCTCTTGCTACTTCAGTTACTGATCTGTTCCTTCTTTCTACAATACCATTTTGTTCAGGTGTTTTAGGGGCTGAAAACTGTCTCATAATACCATTCACTTCACAAAAAGTGTTAAATTCCTTTGACGTAAATTCTCCACCTCTATCTGATCTTAAACATTTAATTTTCATTCCAAATTCATTCTCAACTTTGTTCTTAATTACTTTAAACTTATCAAATGCTTCAGACTTTTCTTTAAGAAATGCAATCCATATCATTCTTATAAAATCATCAACAAGAATCATAAAATACCTTTCACCATAGAATCCTCTAGTCCTTGTGGTACCACTCAAATCTGTATGAAAAATTTCCAAATTCTCTACTGATGTAAATTTCTTACTTGAAAATGAACTTCTCTTCTTCTTAGCCATCACACATTCTTTGGAAATCATGTTAGTAGGTTTCATAATCTTAGGAAAATCTCTTACTACAAGTACAGTACTTACTTTCACAATGTTATCAAAGTTTATATGACAAAACCTTATGTACCATAACTAACTATCATCAATTTTAGTAATCAAACATGTCATCTCTACAGGGTTCAACTGAAATACATTACCTCAGGTTCTTGATTAGGGTTTTTTTTAGTGGTGATTATTCACCATTTGCCGAATATGTGCCTATCGGCGGAAGGAAATTGGTGAATAAAATGCTCGTATAGTTGTTGAACGGTTCACTCAAATTTTATAAAATGCTCATATAGTGGTCAGATTGTTCACCACTATTTTTATGTAATATCAGTATGGTAGTCAGGTTCTTCACCCATATTTCTATTACGGTAGTCGGGTTCTTTGCCACGGATTAAATTGGGTGTCTTCATTGAGGATCAACATTCACCAAAGGCACATTCTCCCAAGTAAAAATTTTATTTACACTAGGACCCAATTCGCCATGAATCATACATAATCGTGTCCCAAATTCCCGCCCTATTCACTCAGTCAATTATTTGAAAATACGTGGGTTTGCTAAATATTAGTTGTTAATCATAAGCAACTGTCGGCCCCTTTGCCAAAATGGATGATGGAGATTATGAGGCAAAATCTGATGGCTAATATGAAAATGTTTTACTTGTAGTTGTCTATTTAAGAGATATGAGTTTCATTATTGAAACATGCCGGAGAGAAGGAGACTTCAAGAGATTTAGTTGATTCTAAGCTCATAATTGCATTTGCGATCGGTAGCAAACAACTGCCAGTCCGTAGTATCTTATAATTTATTCAAGTAAAATTTTATTTACAGCCTTAATTTGTTGGAGATGTCACAGTCAAAGTTAAACAGGAAGAGGACTATTGCAGGTGGAAATGTCCAAGAGAGCCCAAGGCCAACGAAATGTAAAAATTTATCTTCATACTTTGGCGTGGGCAGATGCGATAGTGTTGGTCAAAGTGAGGAAGGTACATCATCAGAAGAACCTATACAATTTCAAGGTTCTCAACCTACACAGGAGTCTAATGAACAAATTGGGGAGCCTAATAAATCTAGTGATGAAGTTATGGAACCTGATATCTCTGATGAAGATGACCTTGAAGAAGAATTTCAAGTCAACAACCAGTACCAAGATGAAGTGATCGACTTCAGTGATGATGATGGTTCAGTTAATAGTAACACTAAAGGGAGAGGAAAATCAAAAGAAAAAACTGATCGTCAATGGGAGATGGCAAGGAGATTTAAATTTGATTGGGTAGCAAAGTATCCATTCATTGATCCCATGGACAATCCAATTGTAGGTGAGCTGCCAGTAGAATGCAGATGTACGATTTGTAGTTGGAAGTATACAAAGGAAAAGCGGTTGCAGCTTAAACTAGACACCATAGAGAAACATGTTGGTAAGGTTTACAAAACCTCAACTGTTGATGGAAAGGAAATAAAAGTGGTAAGATATAAAACAAAGGAGCAATATCAACATAAAAGGAATGCTGAGGAATATTATTTGTTTCAAAAATTTAAGATGAAGCCTAGTGAAGTTCAAGGTTCTATTAATGCTATTTTTGCAAAAGCAAGTGAAGTAGAAGATCGCGAAAAAGCTGTCCAATTAAGTAATGTTTTCCATATTTTCAGCAGAGGGCATCTAATGACAGACTATCCAGAAATGAGTGGTTTGTTACACTTTCTGAAAGTTCCTAACTACCCTGTCACTCATTGGTCAATAAATAATGGATGGGAATTGGCAAGTTGTATTGCCCAGGTTGAAATAGAGGATGTACAGAGAAAAATAAAAGAGTCAACCTTTATTGCATTGTCCTTAGATGAAGTTACAACAATAGATAATATGTTGTGGGTATCCATGCAAGTTTATACTATACAGAATAATGTCCGCCAACCACATCTACTCACTGTTGCAAAATTGAGGGACAATGCGACATCATAAACTTTATTTCAATTAGTAAAGAACCAATTAATTGAATATGGAGGTATGGATGAATTGACAATAGCGAAGAAGTTGATCTGTGTTGGAGCAGATGGAGCTTTAGTAATGCAAGGTCAAAGGAATGGTCTTTCCACAAAGATGCAGGCTTCTTGTTCACCATATGTTGTTGGCATTCACTATATGGCCCACAGGATGAATCTTGCTTTTAGAGTTGTGAAGAAGTTTCCTTTAGTAAACAAGGTTGAAGATTTAGTAAGAGAGTTGTACTCATATTTTTTTCGAAGTCCCAAATGTTTTAGGGAATTTTAGCACTTTGTTGATGGAATTACCAATGGAAACAAGCTTCTTAAAGATGTTGATACTAGATGTATCTCTTTGGATGTACCAATGCATCAAGTTTTTTTTGAATATCAATCTTTGATTGGACTGATGTATGAAAATTGGGACAATGCAAAAAATCAGAGATGTGGCGACCTTCTTCGAAGGTTAAACAATATAGAGACACTTTTGACTTTAGCATCTCTTCTTCCCATGCTAGAAGAAATGACATTCATTATGAAAAAAGCCCAGCAAAGAGCCATGTATATTGCAGAATATGCTCACGTGCGTAAAATGTCATTCCAATCCCTCGATAGTCTCTATTGAAATGACCTAAATTTATCTGATGAAAGATTTAATCACTGGCGAAAACTAACAGATTTGGACAATCCTGATAATTATTTAAAGATCGTTGAAAATGGGTATTTATGTGTTTGTGTAAGAGGATTTCAGATACCAATGTACTACAGTGCCCCAAAAAAGTGAGCTACAAGAGTTACAAGGGAAGATTTTACCAAGATCATCGAGTCTATAGCAAGTAATGCAAGGGACATAGCCTATAAAGTTTCCTCTGAAATAAGATCCTGATTCCCATATGAACAACTACTTGAGGCCATGGCAATTGTGTTTCCTCTTTATTGGTCCTTAAAATCTAAGGAAGATTATCGTAATAGGCTGATGACTTTGATAAAGGAATTTTGCAAATCTATAGAATTCAATGGAGTGACAATCAATGGAATTTTAGATGAGGGTCTTCTTAGATGGCAATCAGGCACTTTTGCAAGGACTATGAGGCATCAATATCAATTAATTCATAACCCACATGATGAGGGCTCAACAACAAGGCTTTGGACAGAAGTAAAATAGAGCACAATGTTGCGTGAATAAATTTCAGAGTTCAAGCTTGCTGATCTATGTCAGACCATGATATTGGGTTCAGTGGAGGATGAGAGATTTTTTAGTGCTTTGGGCTTCCTAAAATCAAAGCTAAGAAACAAACTAGACAAGAATTTGGAAACATTCTTGAGGGTCTACACATCTAGGTATGATGTCAATACTTTTCCTTATCAAAAAGCAATGGAAATCTAGAAGAAACGATGCAAAAGAAGAGGGTTGGGCAACACCATTAACCAATCTCTGACAGTGAGTCTGAGTGGGACAAGTACTAGTGGCGATGGGAGTCATACAAGTAGAGGTCAGAGTGAAGAAGGCACAAAGGAAAATGAAGAGAACAATGAAGAAACTGGAATACCAGAATTGGATGATGATGACGATGCAGAGATGAATTGGCAAATTTAGGAAATTTCTGCTAAATTCGCAGTAGCAATCAATAGGTATTTTTTGAACTTATTAACTACTATATCCTATCATTCAATGTTCATTTTAGAAAAGAAAGAATGTATTATGTTTCATCATTAAAATTTGAGAACAAAGAGTATTATTACTGTAGAGCGTAGTTTGTAACTTTGTATCATATCATCAATGATCATTCATATTTGAATTTGAAATTCTTGAATGAAATTTTGTATTCCAATAGCATATAACAAAGTAAATCAACTAAGAATAACTAAATAAAATAGAGTAACTCAACATACATTGAATTGGAAAACATGAAAATTAGATAGAGCACAATTTGTTTTGTATTCATTTGCAATATATTACAATTTACAGTAGTTCAAAATTTAGAGCAATATTTGTAGGCCAGTCCAAACATCCTCTGATGGCAGAACAATTTGTTTCATAGTATAGTCACACTCCTGCAACTTCATTAGCAATTCATATTTGGAAGTGTGACTTGACATCACTGTTGCTTCTAAAACTCCATTCAAAGTTCTCACTGGTTTGATGAAATCCATGAATGTATCTGGAGATATGTTTGTAGGAAGAAAGCGTAAATCAGTATTTATTTTGTCCTGCAACCTTATTTTGTAATTTTCTCTTCCAATGAAGTTATTTGCATCAAATTCCTTAGGCAAACCAAGAGTTTCCATATTCACTTTCCTTTGTTCCATCTTTGTGATCTTCTGCTTAGCTTTGTCATCCAATTCCTGTGCTTCCCTTAGCTTCTCACATTTTTGAATGATACTTGATACCTTTACTGAGGCATCAAGGTGGTTGCTAATTCCCTTGTTTGATAGATAACTATCACTCTTACTATAGAGTTGTTGCATAATATCTTTTGCTTCCTTTTCTTTCTTGACAACATCCATGTTCTATTCAATGTTCTTATGGAGCTTCAAATAACATAATCTCATACTTTGAAGCATTTCAAACCACTCATACAAGCTATTAGAAATCACCAATATTTGGCCCCAAACGTGTTCTTTTGCAATCTTCACTAAATTATTATTAGTATTTGTTAAAGTTTGAATTGTATTATTGGCTTTCTTTAGTTCTTCTGCCATTTTTTCACAATTCTCTCTCTCTTCCACTGCTTTGTGTTCCTAATGATTGGATTTCTTTAGTTCTTCTACCATTTTTTCATAATTCTCTCTCTCTTCCACTGCTTTGTGTTCCCAATGATTGGCTTTATCCACTTGAGACTCCAATTGCTTTTGCAATTCTCGGTTGGAGGCAACATTACTCTGCACGGTTTTAACTAAATTTTTTGAACTGACTCTTTCTTCCTCTAGTATTTTACTAATTTCTGCCAATTTTCCCCTCGGTGCCTTCAGCTCTGCCTCTGCCTGCTCCTGTTCCTACTCTGTATCTGCTGATGTAGAGGTTGATTTTTTAATCTTTTTCTATAATTCTTTCAAACTATTGTCTGAAGCTTTCCTCTTTGCTTTTTCATTGCCAATGTCTGCCTGTAACTTTTCTATATTTCTCTCGAGCTTGGTTTTCTCTCTTTTCACCTTTAACAGTGCACTGTAGACCACTTGGTTTGTAGACTTTGACACATTGATTTTGTCCACATTTTTAACTTTGGAAAAATCCATTTCGAGAGTGCTAACTTGAAATTCAGATGGATCTATCTGACTCTCTGGTGGGTTTCCATCTTTGTTTGGTGGAATAACAACCATGAACTCCATCATGTCTCTTTTTGGGTCATATGTTGGTAAAACCCTATTGGATCCAGGTTGTTCCCCTACAGCTGCATTAAGGGCACGAGTCTATAATGTCTTCTTTATTTCCTTATTCTTGGTTATTATTTCTGCCAATTTATTAGAGAAATCTTTGAAATGAAAATCTGGTGTTGCAGAAGGATTTGAATGTTTGAAAGGTGATGCAGAGGCAGAGCTTGCAATGCCTCTTGATCTAACTAATGCTCTTTGAGGATTTAAACTTATAGAGAGTTTTGCTAGACCTAAATCAGAAAACAATTCTTTAGGATTGAATGTCATTGTTGTCAGTGTTCTGGAAATGGAAAGCTTTTGCTTCTTGACACTATCTTCTTGTATGGGATTCTGTGTAGATTCTAGACTTAGTTCCCTCTTTAGAGAGGGAACTTGTATAAGTTGGCCAGTCCCACTGGCACCAGTGACACTAGCAGACCCAACTCCAAGGCCTGCACCATGATCATAAGCACTTTTTTCTATCTCAATTGTATTCCAGATGCCTTCTCCTGCGGGACCCAAACCACGACCTTTATAACCCATTTTTTCCACAATGATTGCCCCTTTGCCATATGCTTTATGTCATGACTTGTTGGTTCCACTTTGACTACTAGTCCCTGGAGTAAATGCAATTGGTGGATTATCATCCTTAATGTATGGATATTCATCCTCAGTGTCGTATGCCATGCTAGGATGCTCCGAATTCCACAATTTGCTAAACTCTATATCCTCTTCTATTTCATCCAGATCTTCACTGGTCTTTGGTTCACCAAGATCCTTTCTTATACTCCAAAAATCATCCATTTTTGTTCTAGTCCATTTTCTATCCTTACAAGCTTCTGCTAAGCTCTTTGGTATTTTTTTGTTTGATGGCTGAGCAACTTTTTCGTAGAAATTGTAGGACATCCTAGGCTATACAATGCCCTGGTTTATTGTTGTCATAATTTGTGATGAAAATTGTTCAGCTGAAATTTTTTCCTCACTGGAAACTTTCTCCAACTCTTTTCTAACGTCATCCCAGCTATTGTTGTTTTTCAACTTCTCTAGCAATGGTTTACTTTCATGTTGAAATAAGTTTGCAGAGTTCTTATTAGCAAAAAGCATTGTTTGAATGACGTTGAGTGGATCATACTTCCAGTACCACTCTAAATCAAATTGAAAAATATCTATAAAAAAAATTGCCACTTTGAATGCTTTTCTCTCAAATGTTAACCCTCCAATTGAGAAAGGTAAGGAAGGGAATATGCTCTTCTTTGATTGGCCAGTGAAGAGTCTATCTATGCTCTATAGTTGCACTACATATTCTACTGCAAACACCTTGTCTGTCACATGCATTGGAAATTTGCGGTGACGATGTGCATGTTGTCATATTTTCTCAAATTGGGGTTGTAATTCCTTGGGAAAATGATTTGCATAGGATTCTAGAACCAGGAGTAGTTCCTAGGAAACCATTCCTACTGAACCTTGATGCTGAGTAGCTCAACCGTCATTGGAAGTGGGCAAAGATTGGGAGGGATTTCCTCCAGAAGTGGTACCTACTAGATGAACCCGGGGACTATCAGTGGCTAGATGAATTCTTCAAGATTCTCCTCTCTTCAGACTTCCACATAGAAGGAAGGGAGCCTTAGCCAGATAGTCCCTAAGTCTACAACTCTCTAGTCCCTCTACTCTCTACTCTCTACTCCCTCGGCCTCTACTGTGTCTCCCTTTGGTGGTAGTAGCTTACCAGAGTTTTTCAAATGATATAAATTGTAAATTGTTGAAAAATATAATATGAAAATGTTTTAATAAATTCGAAGTGCTACTGCTTTTATTTTTTGTTTTTATTATAAGAATTGTTAATAGATATGGTCTTATATAATATAAAAAATTTGCGTTGCGCTTTTGTTTCATGTAATATTTTAATATTTCCAAAATTTATCATGGATAATCTATTCTAAGTGAATATAGTTAATGATTAATATTCATTTACATTATTGTGTATTAAATTATTAATATTTAAAATCGTGACAATTGTTGGATTATGAGAGATGAACAGTTGGAGTTGTATTTCGGAAGTACTATGGGTTTGAAAAAGCTTTTTTGAAAACTCACTCTGGAAACGTGACACGTTGATGTGTAATTTGATGAAAAGATTACGTGGTACATTTTAGAAATATTACGTTACACATTGTATGTTTTAGAAAGTTAATTATATACCATTACAATTTACATTTAACGAAAGCTTTTTAACATTACTCTTAGTTGTAGAGCTAAAAAGAACTGTTGAATCATCGCTGAAGATTTCAAGACTGTAATTTGTGAGAACCTTAGGGCTTAGAGTTATCTATTCTAACTTCAATCTATCCACCAGATTTCAAAGTTTAATTTCGGGTAAGATATCTAGCCTGATGCATCCCGATTTTGTAATGTCAAAAATTTACTTTAACCTACTTTTGAAATTACAATTTACAATTGGGGTTTTCTTAAATTGGGGCCGAGGGATTTTGTAATGTCAAAAATTTACTTTAACCTGATTTTGAAATTACAATTTATAATTTACAATTGGGGTTTTCTTAAATTTGGGGGGGGTTTCTTAAATTGGGGTTTTTTGTGATTTTGTTAGTAAATATCTGTGAATCTGTGTTGTTTCATCCTTCGAAAGAACAATGGTGAAAGCGAAAACTCAAGGCCAAGGGCAAGCAGATGGGAAAACTTTAATAGACTGCAGAAAAATAGTAGAAATCCCTGGTTTCACTGATGAGTATCACGATGTTTATGATCCTGTTATCGACGGTGAAAGGAGACTTATAGCAATTAAATATGCATTGTGCAGTAAGGCAACTAGGCCAAAGAGGCCTGATTTTATAAAATTTAACCCATTGGTAGGTGCAAAAACCAATAAAGTTTCTTCGTGGGATGTTGGTTTGGGTTACATGCTATTACCCGAAGTTTTCCCTTGCCCAGAAATTGTCTTGATTTGTGCAGAAAATTATGAAGAAAGAAAAGTAATTGTGAATAAAAATAATCAGGAAGAAATTTTATCAATAAACAAGGAAGAATTTCTTAGTTTGCTAGACCTAGAGTTTGACCCACAAAACTGTAATGTCCATATTGAACTGGGATTGCTGGCCGACCAATATGAGGCAGTCCCACTAGATGCAAAAGATTCATTTATAAAGGGTCTAATAGTTGCAGAGGCAAAGGCTTAATTAGGTGAGAACCATAAGCCTCCTTATGATTTTAACATTTTTGTGCCATGGGTTCAGGATACTATATCCTCGCTAGCATTTTGCCTGGGACTGGAAAACAATAGGGAAGTGGGTGCCAGTATTCTTCAATTCATTTGGGATATCCATTGTGTCAATGAACCAGTAAGATAGAATTTTTTTGGACATGTGGTTCAATCGATGCAAGAACAATTAACATTGATTAAAAGGGGAAATTCTAAGACATTTAGGTTCACAACCTACTTGTGCTATCTTCTGCTAGCCAAGAATACTGCAATATTAATGAGCAATGACAACAAGCTAGAAATTCAAAGGGGGATAGGTACTCCATTTCCAATATATAACTGGACACCTCAGATAAGAATGTATGATAACAAAAGTAATTACAGTAATTTTGTAGACTTCTTTTTGGCACCATTGTATAATAAAATAACAAGCACTCCAATGCCCAGGTTGTTTGCTTCATGTAGGGATTGCATCCAACTTGGAAGCAAAATTCAATTGGTTGACTGGTACTTAATGGAAGAATACACTGTAATAAGGTTTTATGGGTCAAAAATGCAACCCCACAAACTTCCAATGCATGTGACAAATAATGCATTGGAAGTTTGTGGCGACAATGTGCATGTTGTCGTATTTTCTCAAATTGGGGTTGGAATTCCTTGGACAAATGATTTGTATAGGATTCTAGAACCAGGAGTAGTTCCTAGGCAACCATTCCTACTGAACCTTGATGCTAAGAAGCTCAACTATCATCGGAAGTGGGCAAAGATTGGGAGGGATTTCCTTCAGAAGTGGTACCTACTGGATGAACCCAGGGACTATCAGTGGCTAGATGAATTCTTCAAATTCTCCTCTCTTCAAACTTCCACATAGAAGGAAGGGAGCCTTAGCCAAATAGTCCCTGATTCTACGACTCTCTAGTCCCTCGGCCTCTACTATGTCTCCCTCTGGTGGTAGTAGCTTACCAGAGTTTTTCAAATGATATAAATTGTAAATTGTTGAAAAATATAATATGAAAATGTTTTAAGAAATTCGAAGTGCTATTGCTTTTATTTTTTGTTTTTATTATAAGAATCGTTAATAGATATGGTCTTATATAATATAAAAAATTTGCGTTGCACTTTTGTTTCATGTAATATTTTAATGTTTCCAAACTTTATCATGGATAAGCTATTCTAAGTGAATATAGTTAATAATTAATATTCATTTACATTACTGTGTATTAAATTATTAATATTTAAAATCGTGACAATTTTTGGATTATGAGAGATGAACGGTTGAGTTGTATTTCGGAAGTACTATGGGTTTCAAAAAGATTTTTTGAAAACTCACTCTGAAAATGTGACACGTTGACATGTAATTCGATGAAAAGATTATGTGGTACATTATAGAAAGATTACGTTACACGTTGTATGTTTTAGAAAGTTAATTATATACCATTACAATTTACATTTAACGAAAGCTTTTTAACATTACTCTTAGTTGCAGAGCTAAAAAGAACTATTGAACCGTCACTGAAGATTTTGAGACTATAATTTGTGAGAGCCTTAGGGCTTAGAGTTATCTGTTCTAACTTCAATCTGTCCACCAGATTTCAAAGTTTAATTTCGGGTAAGATATCTAACCTAATGCATCCCGATTTTGTAATGTCAAAAATTTACTTTAACCTACTTTTGAAATTACAATTTACAATTGGGGTTTTCTTAAATTGGGGCCAGGGGATTTTGTAATGTCAAAAATTTACTTTAACCTGATTTTGAAATTAAAATTTATAATTGGGGTTTTCTTAAATTGGGGGGGGGGGTTTCTTAAATTGGGGTTTTCTATGATTTTGTTAGTAAATATATGTGAATCTGTGTTGTTTTATTCTTCGAAAGAACAATGGTGAAAGAAAAAACTCAAGGCCAAGGGCAAGCAAATGGGAAAACTTTAATAGACTGTAGAAAACTAGTAGAAATCCCTGGTTTCACTGATGAGTATCATGATGTTTATGATCCTGTTATCAACGGTGAAAGGAGACTTATAGAAATTAAATATGCATTGTGCAGTAAGGCAACTGGGAAAAAGAGGCCTGATTTTATAAAATTTAACCCAGCGGTAGGTGCAAAAACCAATAAAGTTGCTTCGTGGGATATTGGTTTGGGTTACATGCTGTTACCTGAAGTTTTCCCTTGCCCAGAAATTGTCTTGATTTGTGCAGAAAATTATGATGAAGAAAGAAAAGCAATTGTGAATAAAAATAATCAAGAAGAAATTTTATCAATAAACGAGGAAGAATTTCTCAGTTTGCTAGACCTAGGGTTTGGCCCACAAAACTCTAATGTCCATATTGACCTGGGACTGTTGGCAGACCAATATGAGGAAATCCCGCCAAATGCAAAAGATTCATTTATAAAGGGTCTAATAGTTGCAGAGGAAAAGGCTTCATTGGGTGAGAACCATAAGCCTCCTTATGATTTTAACATTTTTGTGCCATGGGTTCAAGATACTATATCCTCGCTAGCATTTTGCCTGGGACTGGAAAAAAATAGGGAAGTGGGTGCTGGCATTCTTCAATTCATTTGGGATATCCATTGTGTCAATGAACCAGTAAGATAGAATTTTCTTGAACATGTGGTTCAATCGTTGCAAGAACAATTAGCATTAATTAAAGGGGCAATTCTAAGACATTTAGGTTCACAACCTACTTGTGCTATCTTCTGCTAGCCAAGAATGCTGCAATATTAATGAGCAATGACAACAAGCTAGAAATTCAGAGGGGGATAGGTACTCCATTTCCAATATATAACTAGACACCTAATATAAGAATGTATGATAACATAAGTAATTACAATAATTTTGTAGACTTTTTTTTGGCACCATTGTACAATAAAATAACATGCACTCCAATGCCCAGGTTGTCTACTTCATGTAGGGATTGCATCCAACTTGGAAGAAAAATTCAATTGGCTGACTGGTACTTAATGGAAGAATACACTGTAATAAGGTTTTATGGGTCAGAACTGCAACCCCAAAAACTTCCAATGCATGTGACAAACATCGTGTTTGTAGTAGAATATGTAGTACAACTAGAGAGCACAGATAGACTCTTCGCTAGCCAATCGAAGAAGAGCATATTCCCTTCCTTACCTTTCTCAATTGGAGGGTTAACATTTGAGAGAAAGGCATTCAAAGTGGAAAATTTTTTTATAGATATTTTTCAATTTGATTTAGAGTGGTACTGGAAGTATGATCCACTCAACGTCATTCAAACAATGTTTGTTGCTAATAAGAACTCTACAAACTTATTTCAACATGAAAGTAAACCATTGCTAGAGAAGTTGAAAAACAAGGATAGCTGGGATGACGTTAGAAAAGAGTTGGAGAAAGTTTTCGGTGAGGAAAAAATTTCAGCTGAACAGTTGTCATCACAAATTATGACAACAATAAACTAGGCATTGTACAGCCTAGGATGTCCTACAATTTCTACAAAAAAGTTGCTCAACCATCAAACAAAAAAATACCAAAGAGCTTAGCAGAAGCTTGTAAGGATAGAAAATGGACTAGAACGAAAATGGATGATTTTTGGAGTATGAGAAAGGATCTTGGTGAACCAAAGACCAGTGAAGATCTGGATAAAATAGAAGAGGATATAGATGTGTGTGTGAATTTTGTACCTGATCTGTAGACACAACACTCAGTAAAATATTAGAGGTTAGCTATAATCAAAATCATGCAAAATTAAAATCTAATCTAACCAAGCGATTTACTGCCTTCTAATAGGTGCGAGATTAATGTTCTCAGATTGTAATCGAGATCAGTGACCTAGACGACACCTAAATGAAGGATTTGAATGCAATTGATCTAGATATGAGATTGAATGCAATTAATCTATATTTTTTATATTTTCTATGCAATAAGAATGATAAAAACTGATATGAATCTATGCTAATATGAAATTGATATGCTATGAATGCTATTGAAAATTGATATGCTATGAATGCAAAAATAAGATTGATCTCACAAAGATGTCGATTTGCAAGAGCTTTGATTCTTCAATTCCAATTCTCCAGCGTGATTGTGCAAAATATGAGATGAATTATGAAGAGTTGAGTCTTGTTTTTATAGAAATCCAAGGCTTTGGAGGTGCATGAGAAAAAGTCATAAATCACTCAAATAACTCAACTTGATTTTTGAGTTATTTTTAAATAAAGATAATTAAGTCACAAAAATCATGCAAAAGCACAGTTCAACTTGAATTAGAAGTTTAGATCAACTTTAAAACTCGAAAAGATGTTGAGTTTCAAAAAGCTAACAACTTGCATTGATTTTCCAATTTTGAGTTTAACTGGTCCTTGAATGTGCACATGGATAATTATGATTTAATAAATAAATAAAGTGATTTATTCTCAACTTAATTGCTTTTTGAAATAAAATAATTAATTTATGGGTTAATTAACTATTTTACCGAACTTTTATTAAAAATTATATTATTAAATAATGACAACATGCTTTAATTAATTAAATAGGAATTTAATCAATTATTCATAGGAATTTTGATTTATTGTCAAAATTAAATAATACAATTAATAATAGATATAATTAAATTTAATTAAACAATTAAGTGGCAAATATTAAATCTAATTAATTAAATATGCAAAATATTTAATTAATCAAATTTTAGGATAAATGTGATTTATTGCCAAATAATTATAAAATTAAAGATAATTATGATGATTAGGAATATTACTAGGAATATTCCCCGATGTAGAATTTAAGATAATCAATTATGATTCGATGATGTTTAGATATGCCTTAGATTAGGACTTTGATGTCGATTTCGTTCGAATAGAAGATGTAGGAGATTAATGAACTTATAGCCCATTTTTGGGGTATTACATTTTGCCCCTCTTTGAATTACTGTGCGAAGCGCAGTGGTTCAAAGAAAGTCTATGTTTGATAGAGATATGAAACTGATGCGAAATTGATAATTGATATGAGATAGAAGCTGATTGATATTGATTTGATATGAAGATAATAGGTCCTTAATGACCAAAGATAATGTTCACTATAGCAGCAATGAACCGATGATTGCGAAAAAGTGTCAAAATACCTGATTCTGAACCTTAGGATTGATAAGAAGTGAGTGACCCATTCTAGACTCGATTGTCTTAGCAGAACTAGCAGGTATCACATCCAAACCCTTCAGTTGCTGAAGAACCAAGGAAATAACACTATGATCTGATGGTTGCAAAAACTGATACAGATTACAAGATTAAGAGAATACCAGATTGATATGGATCGATGAATCTAATATGCCCCAAGTGATGATAGATTTGCCCCGAGTGATGAGGTCTTTTTTTTTTTTATGAATCAGTAACTAGACGTGAGTGTTTGTCTTGATTACTGATGAAAGATATTGATAGATTTGATTGACAGACTTTGAATGATGTGCAATACCATGCCCCCTTCGGGATTAAAATTGAAATCTGTCAAGAAAAGTTAGTGTTAATAGTTTAGAAGCATGTTAATTGATTTGAGAAGTGTGGTGAAACACATTCAAGAACACATTCAGCATCGTTGGAAGGTCCCAAAAGACCAAGTTTGACTAGGTTTGACCATGAGTTTGACCATGGTTGCCCAAGTTGAAATTTTGATAGTTTGATGAAAGCTAATCAGTTAAGTTGAATACTGGATTTTTGTGATAATTGAAGGTTGATTATGCAAGTAGTGAATAAGATAAATGATCTCAGATTTCAATTTTGATCTCGAAAAAGATTCTACTTGCTATTTCATTGGAGGAACCTTCGTGTGAGATTTAGCTCTTGTTAGATTTGAAGATGTGATTGAAGAATCATTTAAGCATTGAAGTTCGTTTAGTCATTGTGAGATCATGCAAACATGCAAAATGCAATGAGACATGCAAAATGAAATGAGACATGCAAAATGAAATGCAACCTAAGACCTAGGACCTAGTCACTGATCATATGTTGATTTGTTATCATCATTGAACTTTTTGGTAACCGGATAAATCAATACAATGCCCACTAGCTATGAAACCATAGACATATGAATATCGATTTGTATGCACAAGAATCAATACAACCCCCACTGGTCAAACAACCATGGACATATGAATATTGATTTTATTTTTAGAATGTTGGATTAGATATAAACACCAAGGCACAAACGCCAGGATGACCTGAATATCATGTCCATTTTGATATAGCAATTTGTATAAGCATCAAAACATAAACATCATGATGACCTGAGTACGCCTTGCGTTTAACATACACATCAAACAATCAAAAGATCATTCTAAATCTAGTGTGAATTACCCGTGGTGACCCTTTATTGTTCACCTCCTTAGGCAAGATCGTGTTTCACAGTAGGAGAAAGAATTTACTTTAAAAAGATACTAGTTAGATCAAACGTCCTTGAATTTTTTGGGTATCAATGGTCGAGGTACGCATGGCCATCCAATTCAAGATAGAGGCTCTTACAGTCAGACACCATTTCAATCCAGAATTTCCAAAGTTGTTAGATTTTCACATACAAGCAGAAGACAAAGAAAAGATTATGCCCCCAGTCATCACTCTCTAAATCCTATAAAGGACATCATCGAAGAGCTCGAAGGGACACAATATGAAAAAATCTCAATGCGAATCAGTAAGCATACAAGGAGATAAAAGCATGTAAAAAGCATAGATTGTTTTCAATTGAGTTTTGATGTTTGATTGTTGTAGATGCAAAATCCTTTCTGGAGACGAGACTGACTGACTGACTCAACTGGAAGCTTCAAAGGACTCTGACTGGATAGGAAATGTCTAAGATACATGGGAGACCATAGGATATGACATTGATTGCCCCCAAATTTGAACATTGATAGGATACAGATGCTTGAGCTGATTGGTGTATAGACCAACTTATTGAAACCAGGATATGCAGAAACAAACCGGGAGATATGTACAAACTAAAGCAAGACTGAAAGCTGGGAAAGACCAAGATTGTGTTGATAGATGGAGCATTTTGGAACAAGTGGCACCCATTTGCCGGGTTTTCACCATCTTGGTAGAGATTCTATTTTTGCTACCAAGGCGTCTGTTTCCAAGTTTTCACCAAGGCACTTTTTCTTCTTCTTCTTTTTTTTCTTTTTTTTTTTTCATTTTTTTTTTCAATTTTTTTTGAATTTTTGATATTTTTTTATTTTTTTATTTTTTTGTGAATCATCAAGGTGCCTATTGCTAGGTTTTCACCAAGATGTTCATTTTTTCGGGACTTTTTCCAATTTTTAAGAATTTTTCAGGATATTTAACCATAGACTGAATGCCTTAGGTGTAGAATTTCTTCAGATGGAGAACGTTGATTGGTTCTCAGAGCTGTTCTCCTTCAGTCATTGAGAGTTGATAGGCACCAGAGCCAAAAGTAGCAGTGATAACAAAGGGACCCAGCCAATTGGGTTCGAACTTCCCCTTGTGTTCTCGATGTGATTGATTTTTAGGATTTTCTCTCAACACTAGATCGCCAACCTGAAATTCTCTATGTCTAACTTTCTTGTTGTAGCCTCTAGACATTCTTTTCTAATACACTCTGAGATGATCATACGCTACTTTCCTGCGCTCATCTAGTAATTCAAGTTCTTGTAACCTAGACACTCTGTAGTCTTCATCAGTGACAAGTCCATGCATTCTGATTCTGAGTGATGGGATTTCAACCTCAATAGGCAGTACCGCTTCAGACCCATAAACTAAAGCAAAAGGTGTAGCCCCTGTAGGTGTTCTGATACTAGTTTTGTATGCCCAGAGAGCTGGATTGATCATGAGATGCCAGTCTCTTCCTGTTTTATTCATTGTTTTGTGCAAGATTTTCAAGAGATTTTTGTTTGAAGCTTCAGCTTGTCCATTCCCTTGAGGATAGTAGATAGATGACCAATGTTGAGTAATCTTGAATTTGGCACATAAGTCATCTAGGTCCTTGTTTTTTAATTGTCCCCCATTGTCTATGACTATGGAATGAGGGATCCCATATCTGCAAATGATGTAGTTCAGGATGAACATAGAGATCTGTTTCCCCGTTGCTTGTGTTAGAGGAACTACTTCTACCCATTTTGTAAAATAATCTATAGCTGTGATGATATGGGTATGTCCATTAGAAGAGTGTGGATGGATAGTGCCTATGAGATCAAATGCCCATTGTTGAAAAGGCCATTGTGTAGTAAAGGGAATTAGATCTCTCCCTGGAGCATGAATCAAGTTGCCATGTACTTGACATTGTTGATAGTTTTTAGCAAATTTAATAGCCTCTTTCTCCATTTCAGGCCAATAGTACCCGGCCCTAATAATTTTTCAAGCTAACGTTAAACCATTTGAGTGTGACCCACATATACCCTCGTGGACTTCCTCTAATGCACATTGAGACTCTTCCCATTCTAAACATCTAAGTAGTGTACCATCTAGACCTCATTTGTATAGATTATTACCAATGATGACATATCGGGATGCAGATCAGATAAGGTTTCATTTCTCAAAATGGTTAAAGGACTCAGGGATGATTTGGTCGTGGAGATAGGAGAATAGATTTTTGTAGCGAGATGAGTCATAACCTACAACAGTGCAGATCATGCGAGTTTCAGGGGAGTCATATGCAGGATAGGATAGGGCTTCCACCAGGAACTCGTAGCGTAGCTCATGTTCGGGCTGTTGTAAGAGAGTAGATAGTGTCGCCATTGCATCGGCAACCTTATTCTCTATTCTAGGTATTTTCTCAAATGTGATAGAGATGAAGTATTTCTTTAAATCATCTACCATTCTCTTGTAAGGAATGAGCTTTTCATCTTTGGTTTGGTACACATCATTGAGTTAGTGGATAACCAATTGTGAGTCTCCATAGATGTGCATCTCTGTAACTCTCCACTGTATTGCCATTTTCATACCATTGAGAAGTGCCTCATATTCAACAATATTGTTTGTGCAAGGAAACTTTAATCTGAATGCTTTGGGTATCGAGTATCCTTGAGGAGTGATGAACAATATGCCTGCTCTAGATCCATTCTATGTGTAGGAGCCATCAAAAAATAACCGCCATGCTCTAGAAGAGAGGTGCATGATAGAGGAATCGGGAAATTCCATTTGCATGGGTGTATCATCAAACAGTGGTGCTTCAGCTAATTGATCAGCAATGACTTGTCTTTTGATAGCTTTTCTTTCAACATATTCAATGTCAAATTCACTCAAGAGCATGACCCATTTAGCTAGTCTACCTGTGAGGGCAGCTTTGCTTAGGAGATATTTCAGTGGATCAATTTTAGCTACCAAATGAGTAGTATGAGATAACATGTAGTGTCTCAGTTTCTATGATGCAAAGATCACAGCGAGACAAACTTTCTCAATCATAGAATAGTTCTTTTCATACGCCACCAATGTTCTGCTTATATAGTAGATGGCTCTTTCCTTTTTGTCTTCATCATGTTGTGCTAGCAATGCCCCCAGTGATGTGGTTGTTGCAGAGACATACAAGATCAATGGCTTCCCATGAATAGGAGGTATCAAGATAGGCGGATTTGATAGATACTTCTTGATATGGTTAAAGTTGTTCTCGCATTCTTCATTCCATGCAAAGGTCACACCTTTATGTAATGTTTTTGTAAAAGGCTGTGATATGTCCGCTAGCTGTGATATGAATCTTCTGATAGATTGAACTCTGCCTTGCAACGTCCTCATTTGACTGATATTTGTGGGAGGTTGCATCTCTATTATAGCCTTGACTTTAGCCGGATCAACTTCAATGCCTTTCTTTGACACTATGTATCCTAAGAGCTTTCCAGAAGTGACACCAAAAGCACACTTCTTAGGATTTAGTCGGAGACTAAATTTTTCCATTCTATCAAGGATCATGCTCAAGTCAGTTAGATGTTCAGTTTTGATCATTGATTTTGCTAAGGTATCATCAACATAATCCTCCATTGTTCTATGCATCATATCATGAAAAATAGATGTCATTGCTCCTTGGTATGTAGCTCCCGCATTTTTGAGTCCGAATGGCATAACATTCCAACAGAAGGTTCCCCACGCACATGTGAAAGTTGTTTTCTCTTGATCTTCTGGAGCAATTTTGATTTGGTTGTACCCAAAAAATCCATCCATTAAGGAATATATTTCATAGCCCGCAGTCATGTCCACTATCATATCAATGTTAGGCAGTGGAAAATCATCCTTAGGGCATGCTCTGTTCACATCTCTAAAGTCTGTGCACACTCTGATTGAACCATCTGGTTTTGAAATAGGTACAATGTTAGAGATCCACTCAGCATAGTCTATGACATGGATTAATCCAGCTTTTAGGAGTTTTTCTAGTTCTACTTTGACTAAGAGTGCAACATGAGGATGCATCTTTCTCAATTTTTTCTTGATTGGTTTTACTCCAGGAGCAATGGATAGATGGTGCATAATGAGATTGGGATCCAATCCTGGCATATCTGAATATTTCCATGCAAAATTGATCTTTTTTTCTGATAAGAATGTAGTGAATTTCTGTTTCTCTTCTTCTGATAGAGATTGTGCTACATGTACCAATTGTGGTTCCTCTGTTGTACCCAAATTGATGGATTGAGTGGGCTTAATCAGAACTAGAGATCTACCCTATAAATGACTCTGAAGGACATCAAATATCTCATCCTTAGGTGCCTCAAAGAGGTTTTCACCTTCAGATACGTCTTTTCTTTTTACTTTTGTAGGATTTGAGACTGCCACAAAGTGGTTTTCACCCTCAGAACTCTTTTTCTTTTTATTTTTATTTTTTTGACTAAGATATTTGATGTCTGACTCAATCATGCTGATGCTTGGTTCACTAATGGAAGTCCTCATAGGCTTGACTGCATTGAGGTAACAAGCAAGGGCATAGTCACTAGAAAAGGTGTAAACACCATGGCTTGGGTTTGTGGAAGTTTGGTCGATAAGATCAGGGCATTGGATAGTCAAAGTGGGAAAGGCTTGGGATATGGTGTTCACAGACATGGATATGTCATCATTGGTCCTAACCTGAAGCTCAAGTTCAAAGGTGATATTACAGCTCAAAATGTTCAATTCATGAATAGGCTCAACATCATCATGGGAGTCCTCTTCAGCCACAGGTGGATCAAACACGTTAAGTTCATTGTTTCACTCTAGACCTACATTGGGTTGAGACACATATTGGTGAATAACATCAATATATTTCTCTTTTATAAGCTCATCTTCTTTTGGAATGGCACCCCATTCATAGTCATTTGACTCAGCTTCTAATTCAGGATCTCTAGGAAATCTGAGAAAATGTGTGAAATCAGGATGAATACCCCAAGAAGGATTAACCTCAGTCTCTGACTTGAATTCATATTCATGGGAATCAGTGTCAGAATAACTACCCCCTTCTTCTTGATCAGTTTGATTGCCTTCAAGATTGGCTGGTTCTTGTGGTGCAACCATCTCTTGCGCTACAGTAGGTTCTTGTGTGTCTACTACATTAATTCTTTTGATAGGATCATCTTTATCATCAAGAAGATCTTTGATCTCTTTAGGCAATTTTTCATAGGGGATGAGTTCTGAACTATTTGTATCATCATCTGAGGGTTCTGTCTCTTCTTTCTTGAGAAGGGGTTCTCCTGGTGCAATTTCTATGACATGAGAACAACCACCTTTGAGATGATAGGGTTTCTTCTTAAAGCCTAAGCCACCAGTATCTTTGTTGGCTCTACCAATATGTGGAATGGGTGTCACAAGACCCTTTCCTCTGATTCCTATAGGTCCTTGATCGGAATATCCCATCTTGGCTATCAATCTATTACCTGGACCATATGAATTAGTAGGGATTGTAGGTGCTATAGATTCACTAGGTTGAACAATTTTGGATTCAGAATCATCTTTGTATAGCCATGCAAGCACAACTTCATCCTCTTCAAATTCTTGTTTGGATACTTGCTCCGCCACAAAATTTCTTTTGTATGCTTCCATAGGTTCCTTAGGTTCTGATTTAGACTGCTTCAAGGATTGTCCATACGACTTAGGTGAGATTGGGAGAGATGTCAGAGACAAGACTGGCTCTATAGTGTATTCTCCCATCCCATTTTCTTTGATATTGATCTCTTTAGCAATGTCTTCCATCTTGGATGTGGAAGCCACATTTTGTTGCTTGATGGAAGATTCTCTGTTATTAGGTACAAGCTTATCGGCACTTTCCTTCAATGTATTGCAAGTTGTACTCAGATCTGCTAGGATAGTAACTTCTACCCCTTCATAGGGAAATTTTAAGCATTGATGGTACGTAGAAGGAATGGCTTGCATTTCATGGATCCAGGGTCTCCCTAGAAGGATATTGTAAGCCAATGGTAGATCAAGCACTTGACATGTGGTATCTTTGATGACCGGACCCACTCGGATGGGTAAGATAATGGTGCCTTTAGAAGCTCTTTCTTGTTCATCATAGGCTTTTATGGTGATCTTCTTTTGAGGATCAATAGCCATCTCTAAGAATCCCAACTGTGTGATTAAGTTGTAAGAACAAATGTTGAGGCTTACGCCCCCATCTATCAACACATGTTTGACTCGACGGTTCTGGACCAAGACTTCTATGTGTAAGGGCTGATTATGTGGGTGACTCAAAGAGTTGTCATCTTCCTCTGAAAAGGAGATATATTGCGGAGACGTTAGATGACCAACCATAGTCTGGAACCTGTCTAGATCTAGATCATCAGGAACATTAGAGCTGAGCAAAGCTTTGTCTAGGATATCTCTGTGAGCTGGAGATATTCGAAGTAACTAAAACATAGAGATTTTGGCATTGGTATGCTGGAGTTGTTGGACGATGCTGTAAGATGTAGGTCTTGTATCCTTTGGATTGGAAGATTTCAAGGCAGCCTTCTGTTTGGAAGTAGATGTGAGGTTGAAAGGTATCTTAGGGACATTAGATGAACTTGGTGTTTGTCCTTTCAGATGAGCCTGAGCTTGTGATCTGGTAACTGCATTAGTTGAGGAATGATTTTGGTCTCTTCGCACAATTGTGATGACATTGCAGCTCTCAAAGAGACATGGTTCAACCATATTGATGACAACATTGTTTCCAAGGTAGGCATAGTTGACTTTTGCCCCCATGTTAGGCTGAGAAGTGGAAACTCCCTTGCCATGTTGTGGAAATGGTTCTATAAATGCTATGTGATCATTATTGCTGGTAGGATTATCGATCATGATGTCCCCTTGATCTATCAAGTCTTGAATGGTATGCCTCAAGTGGAAGCATCCATTAGTCTTATGGCCTTTAGTCTGATGGAAAGCACAAAATTCATTATCTTTCCACCAATATGGTTTTGGATCCGGATCAGGGTTTCGGATTGGTGGTAAAGAGATCATGTTATTAGCTATTAGGGTTCTCAGGGCAGATTCCAAAGATTCTCCCAGGGGAGTAAACTTTCATTTATTATCCCATCGTTTGAATGGCTTCTTTGGAGATGGTTCAGTAGATTTTTTCTCTGAAGCTTCAATGGCTTTGGTGGCAAGGGTGAGATTGTAGGCCAGTGCCTTTGATGGGGTGCAGATAGTGTCAACAACACCATCAAAGATGATACCTTTGTTTCTATTCCAGCTCTTGTTTTTATCTTTTGAGCTAGATCCAGATTCAAACTTGTCCTTTTGAAGTGTGATTTCTCCTTTCTTGACAAGTACTTTCTCAATCTTGATTACATTATCCACCATTTTATCAAAAGATACATGATCTTGCATTTGTAATGGATAGTTGAGCTCTGGAACAAGGTTATTGATAAAGATTTCAAGTTTCTCCATTTCGAGAATTGGTCTAGCATATAGAGAAAACTTCTTTTGCCACCTCTTGAGAAAAGTTAGGAATGATTCCCCTGGATATTGCTTGAGGTTACAGATATCGATCATGGTAATTGGATGTTGAATATTGTAGGAATATTGTTGATAAAACAATTTAATCAATTCCTCAAAAGTTTTGATCGTAGAAGGTAATCTTGAAAACCATTGAATGGATGCTCCTCTCAAGGATCTAGGAAAAAGATGCATTAGATAGGTCGATTCATGCATGAATTCTATGGAGTGCGTACAGAACTCTCTGACATGATCTTGAGGATCAGAGTGTCCATCATATTTGTCATACTTTGGCATCTCCACTCTTTTTGGGAATGGAGGCATATACAAGTCTTTGTCAAAAGGGAAAGGACAAAGGGCCTCCATGGAAAATTCCTTGGGTTCCTTCTCTTTCTCAATTTTATTCATTTTGACCTGCATAGCATGCAGCTAGTTCATTATGGCCGTCATCAGAGTTTCTTCCTCATGCGTGATGATATCTTCGACATTGAAGTGAGGAGGAAGTTTAGCTCCTTCCTGGGCTAATTGCAAAAAGTATGCCTCTCTATCCACTTTCAAGAAATGCCTCATCATTCTCTTGAATTCATCATCATTCTGACATCGATGGATTTCAGAGGGTGTAGGTTCTTGGTCGGCATTATGTTGAGAATGGTGTCCTTGGGATCCTCCTCCTAGAGAACTGTGGTTTGTCCCTGCTTGAGACATGGTAGGAGTTTTTGGGCTCCCTGGAACAAATTGAGGAGGAGTTTTCTGATTACCTCTGTGAGTTGATAGAGGAGGTATGTAACTAGTTTTCAATCGAAAGTTACTGAGACCGTCGTCTTCATAGATACCTGACTTGATGAGTTGTTCCAGAGTTGGACTTGGGGTATTGGTCAAAAGTAAGTTCTGAGATGTTTCTTCTAATTTCTTGTGTGAAGAAGCTCTGGTCTCCACCATTAACTTTGAATGAAACAGAAGAAAAGGACAAAGACAACTGAAGAACAATTTGATTTGAGAAAATCAGATGACGCAACCTTGTCAAGATTATGATAGTTTTGAAGATCTGATGAGACATGGGTGAAGGAAACTGTGCCCTGGATGTATGGGATAGATCACCCAAAAGATAGCGGACATGAGTTCTCAACACTTAGTCTATTTTTGAAGATTGATTGAAGATTGATAGTTATGACAAGGTTTTGACACGAGATAAAAAGGACTCAAATTGATCAAACAGAAGACTAGATCAAATTCAAAAGATCAAACTTAGAAAATGGTAGAATGCTCAATAGCTACTGCTCTGTTCCTGACACAATGATATTTTTGACAGATTCTGGAACTAGGCTGGAAACATTGGATATCTTGCAATTTGACAATTTCTGACAACTTTCCCAAATTTTTCCAAACGACACTCTGCAGACTCGTACGACACTGGGTAGTCTATGAAACGACAATTGCTAAACTCATACGACAATTGGGTAGCAATGAAACGATAGTTGACAAAACTCGTATGACTTTCTGACCTCCTGAGATGACTTTTGACTCTAGAAAAGAATTTTACTTTAGATTTTGCAAATTTTGAGTTTTCAGATTTGAATTGTTTGCAAATTTGTACCATCCAAATTTTGAAGGTTATATCAGATTTGATCATTTTTAATAGCCAAGTAGATAAACAAGCATGTAGAATAGCTAGCAAGTGATTCCAAGCACGTCTAAAAAGAATGAACAAGGGTAAAAGCAACCTTGCGCATGAACAATCAAGTGACCAAATTGTGCTAATCCCTAAGAGTACTAATCGTGTATGTTCTAAAAAGTTTTGCAATAACACACATATACCTGAGAATGAAAAATTGGCCTCTCTAGGGTTTTTAGTAATGGTTTGACTCTGCAACTTTTATGATTCAAAGGGGTGAACTCCAATCCCGACGCACCAGGGTTTTGACACAGTCTGAGAACTTAATCTTCAAGCGCTGCTAGGGAGATCTGACAACCCAACAATGAACCATACCCATGGAGATTTCTTCCACAAGGACATTTATATAGCGGTTGTCACTACCATGGTGAAAATGGCTATTACCGCTTGAGGTTCCGTCAATGCAGTTTTCCCTGTGAAGGGATTGTCCGCTACGGTTAACCCTCTCTAAAGGTGACTCATAGATTTATACCACAAGGGGACTTGGCTCCAGATTCAAGGTTTTGACACCTCTTCACTTTTAACCCAAACAAAGCAAGCAGATTAATCTGACACGCTAAGAAAAAGTTTTGTTCCACCAAGGTCTGTGATATCAACTCCACGTGATCTATCAACCTCTCCGGAGAGAGAATGTATCAATCAATAAGAGAAGACACACTAACCAATTTTGATTCACCAAAGCTTGTGATATCAACCCCACGTGATCTATCAACCTCTTCGAAGAGAGAATGTGTCGATCAATAAAAGAAGACTCACTAACCAAGTTGAATGTGAAACACACTAAGTATCCTCCCTACCTACAAGGATTCCATCGCCAAGGAAGGATTTCGCTAGGAATCCAATCTCTCAAGAATCACAAATAGTGTTCATAGGGCCTAATTACTATGTGAGCACATATATATTCCTGAAAGCAAATCTACCAAAAGTACTCAAAAAGCAGAAAGAGGAACACTTAACGCTTAAAGCGAATATGAGATGAGTCCACAAGGTGGAACACTTAACACCTCACACAAGCTGAAAATGAGTCCCCAACTTAGAAAATAAGTGAGTTCCTAAAAGCACAAAAGGGTTGCCAAGTGGAACACTTAACGCTTATGTCCTGTTGACCCCTCCCTTTTATGGCGCTGAGATTGCAACCACGGGGTGGAAATGAGGGGCCGGTGGATTAGTGAGTCCAATAACCCAAGATAGCAATCAAGATCAATCACAAGTATTCTAAGACTACTTAATGAATCCTTAAGGGGTCACAACCTAGTATCAATTATGCAAGTGTGTAGAAATAGATAAAAGCATGAAAGGATGCACACAAGCCAGACACATAAGAGATTTATTTTAAGTCCAAATTGAAATGTTAATAGATGAAGAAGAATACCTTGGATCCTTGCAATGTGCTTAGTATATTTTACTTGATTTTTAGCAATTTTTGTTGAGCTTTTCCATGCAAGCAAGTGACGAACTCTCCAACAAGCAAACAAGCAAACAAGATATGCAAAATATATTCAACTTATGAAAACCATAGGGTTAGATCTAAAAATAAATTATTATCAGTAATAATAACCATCAATTAACCCAAATGACAACTCATATCATTCATTGAACCATGTAAAAAAAATAAGTGCATACCCATCACAAAACTTTATTTTTTTTGCTGCATTTGACCTAGTCAACAAGATCTAATTTTTTTGATATGATTTTGGCCACAAAAATAGAAATTTAGAATCGAGACCCTTTCTAAAAAATAGAGAGCTTTCTAAAAATGCAAAAATTTTAGAAAAATCTCTTCATTTGTGCCCTAGAGACCCGTTTTATCAAAACAGGTCAATTTTTGTAAATTGACTATTTGAGCTATTATATCATGTCCAAATTTAAAATAAAAAGAATTTAACCCATGTACAATTTAAAGAGATTTCCGAAAATATAAAAATATCTGAAAAATATGCTGATTTGCGACAGATATTAATTTTTTCCAGAATTTGAAGAAAAAATTATTAAAAATTCAAAACATCTCAAAAAATTCTAAAATTTTTACTGTAGCTTCTTTAATATGTCACCAACTTACAAAAAAAATTTTAGACAAAAAATCTATTCTGTTTGGGAGATAAAATTAAATCTTTGAAACTTTGGGGTTTTAGCTCCCAAAAAAATCAAAACCAGCATGCAAAGGTGGGTTGCCCCATGGTGGGCGCTAGAAATGTGTGTATGAATTTTGTACCTGATCTGTAGACACAACACTCAGTAAAACATTAGAGGTTAGCTATAATCAAAATCATGCAAAATTAAAATCTAATCTAACCAAGCGATTTACTGCCTTCTAATAGGTGCGAGATTAATGTTCTCAGATTGTAATCGAGATCAGAGACCTAGACGACACCTAAATGAAGAATTTGAATGCAATTGATCTAGATATGAGATTGAATGCAATTAATCTATATTTTTGATATTTTCTATGCAATAAGAATGATAAAAACTGATATGAATCTATGCTAATATGAAATTGATATGCTATGAATGCTATTGAAAATTGATATGCTATGAATGCAAAAATAAGATTGATCTCACAAAGATGTCGATTTGCAAGAGCTTTGATTCTTCAATTCCAATTCTCCAGTGTGATTGTGCAAAATATGAGATGAATTATGAAGAGTTGAGCCTTGTTTTTATAGAAATCCAAGGCTTTGGAGGTGCATGAGAAAAAGTCATAAATCACTCAAATAACTCAACTTGATTTTTGAGTTATTTTTAAATAAAGATAATTAAGTCACAAAAATCATGCAAAAGCACAGTTCAACTTGAATTAGAAGTTTAGATCAACTTTAAAACTCAAAAAGATGTTGAGTTTCAAAAAGCTAACAACTTGCATTGATTTTCCAATTTTGAGTTTAACTGATCCTTGAATGTGCACATGGATAATTATGATTTAATAAATAAATAAAGTGATTTATTCTCAACTTAACTGCTTTTTGAAATAAAATAATTAATTTATGGGTTAATTAACTATTTTACCAAACTTTTATTAAAAATTATATTATTAAATAATGACAACATGCTTTAATTAATTAAATAAGAATTTAATCAATTATTCATAGGAATTTTGATTTATTGTCAAAATTAAATAATACAATTAATAATAGATATAATTAAATTTAATTAAATAATTAAGTGGCAAATATTAAATCTAATTAATTAAATATGCAAAATATTTAATTAATCAAATTTTAGGATAAATATGATTTATTGCCAAATAATTATAAAATTAAAGATAATTATGATGATTAGGAATATTACTAGGAATATTCCCCGATGTAGAATTTAAGATAATCAATTATGATTCGATGATGTTTAGCTGTGCCTTAGATTAGGACTTTGATGTTGATTTCGTTCGAATTGAAGATGTAGGAGATTAATGAACTTATAGCCCATTTTTGGGGTATTACAATAGAGTTTAGCAAATTGTGGAATTTGGAGCATCCTAGCATGGCATACAACACTGAGGATGAATATCCAGACATTGAGGATGATAATCCACCAATTGCATTTACTCCAGGGACTAGGAGTCAGAGTGGAACTAGCAAGTCACAACATAAAGCATATGGAAAAGGGGTAATCATTGTGGAAAAAATGGGTTATAAAGGTGGTGGTTTGGGTCCCATAGGAGAAGGCATCTGTAATACAATTGAGATAGAAAAAAGTGCTTATGATCATGGTCCAGGCCTTGGAGTTGGGCCTGCTAGTGTCATTGGTGCCAGTGGGACTGACCAACTTATACAACAAACTCCCTCTCTAAAGAGGGAACTAAGTCTAGAATCTACACAGAATCCCATACAAGAAGATAGTGTCAAGAAGCAAAATCTTTTCGTTTCCAGAACACCGACAACAATGACATTCGATCCTAAAGAACTGTTTGCTGATTTAGGTCCAGCAAAACCCTCTAGAAGTTTAAATCCTCAAAGAGCATTAGTTAGATCAAGAGGCATTGCAAGCTCTGCCACTGCATCACCTTTCAAAAATTCAAATCCTTTTGCAACACCAGATTTTCATTTCAAAGATTTCTCTAATAAATTGGCAGAAATAATAACCAAGAATAAGGAAATAAAGAATACATTGTAGACTCGTGCCCTTAATGTAGATGTAGAGGAACAACCTACATCCAACAGGGTTTTACCAACATATGAACCAAAAAGAGACATGACGAAGTTAATGGTTTTTATTCCACCAAACAAAGATGGAAACCCACCAGAGAGTCAGATAGATCCATCTGAATTTCAAGTTAGCACTCTCGAAATGGATTTTTCCAAAGTTAAAAATGTGGACAAAATCAATGTGTCAAAGTCTACAAACCAAGTGGTCTACAGTGCACTGTTAAAGGTGAAAAGAGAGAAAACCAAGCTCGAGAGAAATATAGAAAAGTTACAGGCAGACATTGGCAATGAAAAAGCAAAGAGGAAAGCTTTAGACAATAGTTTGAAAGAATTACCGAAAAAGATTAAAAAATCAACCTCTACATCAATAGATACAGAGCAGGAACAGGAGCAAGCAGAGGCAGAGCTGAAGGCACTGAGGTGAAAATTGGTAGAAATTAGTAAAATACTAGAGGAAGAAAGAGTCAGTTCAAAAAAGTTAGTTAAAACCGTGGAGAGTAATGTTGCCTCCAACCGAGAATTGCAAAAGCAATTGGAGTCTCAGGCGGATAAAGCCAATCATTAGGAACACAAAGCAGTGGAAGAGAGAGAGAATTGTGAAAAAATGGTAGAAGAACTAAAGAAAGCCAATCATTGGGAACACAAAGCAATGAAAGAGAGAGAATTGTGAAAAAATGGCAGAAGAACTAAAGAAAGCCAATAATACAATTCAAACTTTAACAAATATTAATAATAATTTAGTGAAGATTGCAAAAGAACACATTTGGGGCCAAATATTGGTGATGTCTAATAGCTTGTATGAGTGGTTTGAAATGCTTCAAAGTATGAGAGTATGTTATTTGAAGCTCCATAAGAACATTGAACAGAAAATGGATGTTGTCAAGAAAGAAAAGGAAGCAAAAGCTATTATGCAACAACTCTATAGTAAGAGTGATAGTTATCTATCAAACAAGGGAATTAGCAACCACCTTGATGCATCAGTAAAGGTATCAAGTATCATTAAAAAATGTGAGAATCTAAGGGAAGCATAGGAATTGGATGAAAAAGCTAAGCAGAAGATCACAAAGATGGAACAAAGGAAAGCGAATATGGGAAGTCTTGGTTTGCCTAAGGGATTTGACGCAAATAACTTCATTGGAAGAGAAAATTACAAAATAACTTTGCAAGACAAAATAAATACGGATTTACACTTTCTTCCTACAAACATATCTCCAGATACATTCATGGATTTCATCAAACCAATGAGAACTTTGAATGGAGTTTTAGAAGCAACAGTGATGTCAAGTCACACTTCCAAATATGAATTGCTAACGAAGTTGTAGGAGTGTGACTATACTATGAACCAAATTATTCTGCCATCAGAGGATGTTTGGACTGGCCTACAAATATTGCTCTAAATTTTGAACTACTGTAAATTGTAATATATTGCAAATGAATACAAAACAAATTGTGCTCTATCTAATTTTCATGTTTTCCAATTCAATGTATGTTGAGTTACTCTATTTTATTCGGTTATTCTTAGTTGATTTACTTTGTTATATGCTATTGGAATACAAAATTTCATTTAGGAATTTCAAATTCAAATATGAATGATCATTGATGATACGATACAAAGTTACAAACTACACTCTACAGTAATAATACTCTTTGTTCTCAAATTTTAATAATGAAACATAATACATTATTGCTTTTCTAAAATGAACATTGAATGATAGGATATAGTAGTTAATAAGTTCAAAAATACCTATTGATTGCTACTGCTAATTTAGCAAAAAATTCCTAAATTTGCCAATTCATCTCTGCGTCGTCGTCATCATCTAATTTTGGTATTCCAGTTTCTTCATTGTTTTCTTCAGTTTCCTTTATGCCTTCTTCACTCTAACCTCCGCTTCTATGACTCCCATCACCACCAGTACTTGTCCCACTTGGACTCATTGTCAAAGATTGGTTAATGGTGTTGCCCAACCCTCTTCTTTTGCATCGTTTCTTCCATATTTCCATTGCTTTTTGATAAGGAAAAGTATTGACATCATACCTAGATGTGTAGACCCTCAAGCATGTTTCCAAATTCTTGTCTAGTTTGTTTCTTAGCTTTGATTTTAGGAATTCCAAAGCACTAAAAACTCTCTCATCCTCCACTAAACCTGATATCATGGTCTGACATAGATCAACAAGCTTGAAGAACTTTGAAATTTCTTCACGCAACATTGTGCTATGTTCTAGTTCTGTCCAAAGCCTTGTTGCCGAGCCCTCATCATGTGGGTTATGAATTAATTGATATTGATGCCTCATAGTCCTTGCAAAAGTGCCTGATTGTTGTCTAAGAAGACCCTCATCTAAAATTCCATTGATTGTCACTCCATTCTACATATTTGCAAAATTCCATTATCAAAGTCATCAGCCTATTACGATAATCTTCCTTAGATTTTAAGGACCAATATTGAGGAAACACAATTGCCATGGCCTCAAGTAGTTGTTCATATGGGAATCAGGATCTTATTTTAGAGGAAACTTTATAGGCTATGTCCCTTGCATTACCTACTATAGACTTGACGATCTTGGTAAACTCTTCCCTTGTAACTCTTGTAGCTCGCTTCTTTGGGGCACTGTAGTACATTGGTATTTGAACTCCTCTTACACAAACACATAAATACCCATTTTCAATGATCTTTAAATAATTATCAGGATTGTCCAAATCTATTAGTTTCTGCCAGTGATTAAATCTTTCATTGAATAAATTTAGGTCATTTTGATAGAGACTATCGAGGGATTGGCATGACATTTTACGCACGTGAGCATATTCTACAATATACATGGCTCTTTGCTGGGATTTTTTCATAATGAATGCCATTTCTTCTAGCATGGGAAGAAGAGATGCTAAAGTCAAAAGTGCTCTATATTGCTTAACCTCCGAAGTAGGTCGCCACATCTTTGATTTTCTGCATTGTCTCAATTTTCATACATCAGTCTAATCAAAGATTGATATTCAGAAAAAACTTGATGCCTTGGTCCATCCAAAGAGATCCATCTGGTATCAACATCTTTAAGAAGCTTGTTTCCATTGGTAATTCCATCAGCAAAGTGTTGAAATTCCCTAAAACGTTTGGGACTTTGACAAAAATATGAGTACAACTCTCTTACTAAATCTTCAACCTTGTTTACTAAAGGAAACTTCTTCACAACTCTAAAAGCAAGATGCATCCTGTGGGCCATACAGTGAATGCCAACAACATATGGTGAACAAGAAGCCTACATCTTTGTGCAAAGACCATTCCTTTGACCTTGCATTACTAAAGCTCCATCTGCTCCAACACAGATCAACTTCTTCGCTATTGTCAATTCATCCATACCTCCATATTCAATTAATTGGTTCTTTACAAATTGAAATAAAGTTTCTGATGTCGCATTGTCCCTCAATTTTGTAACAATGAGTAGATGTGGTTGGCGGACATTATTTTATATAGTATAAACATGCATGCATACCCATGACATATTATCTATTGTCATAACTTCATCTAAGGACAACGCAATAAAGGTTGACTCTTTTATTTTTCTCTGTACATCCTCTATTTCAACCTGGGCAATACAACTTGCCAATTCCCATCCACTGTTTATTGACCAATGAGTGACAGGATAGTTAGGAACTTTCAAAAAGTGTAACAAACCACTCATTTTTGGATAGTCTGTCATTGGACACCCTCTGCTGAAAATATGGAAAACATTACTTAATTGGACAGCTTTTTCGCGATCTTCTACTTCACTTGCTTTTGCAAAAATAGCATTAATAGAACCTTGAACTTCACCAGGCTTCGTCTTAAATTTCTAAAACAAATAATATTCCTCAGCATTCCTTTTATGTTGACATTGCTCCTTTGTTTTATATCTTACCACTTTTATTTCCTTTCCATCAACAGTTGAGGTTTTGTAAACCTTACCAACATGTTTCTCTATGGTGTCTAGTTTAAGTTGCAACTGCTTTTCCTTTTTATAATTCCAACTACAAATCATACATCTACATTCTACTAGCGGCTGACCTACAATTGGATTGTCCATGGGTTCAATGAATGGATACTTTGTTGCCCAATCAAATTTAAATCTCCTCGCCATCTCCCATTGATGATCAGTTTTTTCTTTTGATTTTCCTCTCCCTTTAGTGTTACTGTTAACTGAACCATCATCATCACCAAAGTCAATCGCTTCATCCTAGTACTAGTTGTTGACTTGAAATTCTTCTTCAAGGTCATCTTCATCAGAGATATCAGGTTCTGCAACTTCGTCACCAGATTTATTAGGCTCCCCAATTTGTTCATTAGACTCCTGTGTAGGTTGAGAACCTTGAAATTGTATAGGTTCCTCTAATGATGTACCTTCCTCACTTTGACCAACACTATCACGTCTGCCCACGCCAAAGTATGAAGATAAATTTTTGCATTTTGTTGGCCTTGGGCTCTCTTGTACATCTCCACCTGCAATAGTCCTCTTCCTGTTTAACTTTGACGGTGACATCTCCAACAAATTAAGGCTACAAATAAAATTTTACTTGAATAAATTATAAGATACTACGGACTGGTAGTCATTCGCTACCGATCGCAAATGCAATTGTGTGCTCAGAATCAACTAAATCTCTTGAAGTCTCCTTCTCTCCATCATGTTTCAATAATGAAACTCATATCTCTTAAATAGACAACTACAAGTAAACTGTTTTCATATTAGCCATCAGATTTTGCCTCATAATCTCCATCATCCATTTTGGCGAAGGGGCCGACAATTGCTTATGATTAACAACTAATATTTGGTGAACCCATGTATTTTCAAATAATTGACTAGGCAAATAGGTCAGGAATTTGGGACATTATTATCTATGATGCATGGCGAATTGGGTCCTAGTGTAAATAAAATTTTTACTTGGGAGAATGGGCCTTTGGCGAATGTTGATCCTCGATGAAGACACCCAATTTAATCTGTGGTGAAGAACCTGACTACCATAATAGAAATATGGGTGAAGAACCCGACTACCATACTGATATTATGTAAAAATAGTGGTGAACAATCCGACCACTATATGAGCATTTTATAAAATCCGGGTGAACCGGTCAACAACTATACGAGAATTTTATTCACCAATTTCCTTTTGCCGATAGGCACATATTCACCAAATGGTGAATAATCACCACTAAAAAAAACCCTGGTGTAGATGAATGAAGTATTGACCGAGTGTTAGTAATTTACAGTTTGTGAAGGAATTGAGAATCCCATCCGACATAGTTGAATTCTTGGGATATGTAAAATGTGTTAAAATTAAAAATGAATGTCCTAGAGCATTTAATGCATGGTAAACCATTTTCTTATGGATTCAAGAAGAATTTTTGAGAAGTATCTATAAGGATAAGGAGGAGAATAAAATGATAGAAGGATTTGATAAATTTGACCTAAACCTAAGATCTACGGAGATGAATAAGTGGCAAAAGATTAATCTACCTAATCAAGGAGGTATAAGGATGAACTAATTATGGGTTATGTAGTAAGGTGGAAGAGGTTGATGTTATTGACTGATGAATCTAAGTAGAAGGCTAAGAAGAGATGTGAAGAGCTAAACAGAGTTGAGATGATTGCTTAAAAGGATTTTTTAGAAGATCAGAGATGGAGATGGTAATGAAGGTCAGTAAGTAAATCAGCATATGAGTGTATTGGATCTGTACTTGCAAAGTGAGTTCTATATTTTAGATCAGAACCTACTGTTACTTTCTAACCATTGTATCAATTAAATCCTTTAATCAAGGTTGACCTAACATTCATTTTGTAAATCCTTTAATCAAGGTGACATTCTAATGGAATGTTCTTAAGTCCTCTAACCAGGCCACTCTTAACAACGTCACACCTAACAGTGTGTATTGTAAACCTTTAACAAGGTTGGCTTCTCATAGAGGTCACTTCATAAGAGTGAAAATTTGGTAGCATATTACTGGTGGTTTTTCCCATATTATGTTTCCACGTTAAATCTTGGTGTCATACTTGTGTGAATTTTATCTAGTGTGTTATGCTGTTGAAACTTTAATATTTTGCAAGTTGATTACTATTGGACAGTGGACTGCAATTTTTATGTTACTGATATATTCTATAGAGACCGAGTGAATTTCTAAATAGATCTAAGTTTGTTGAAGTTTTTGAAAATTGAAAATTGAAAATTGGTACATCTAGACTTGAGGATAATTGATTCACCCCCCCTCTCAGTTATTCTAAAATCATTCTAACAACCTTTAGGGCCTTTTAAAACATTCCCTTCATCTTGTAAATCATAGCATGTCATAGGAAGACATCTCTTTGAGGTATTTTGTTGCACTGTATATGTGTTTCTATGTCTTCTTCTTATATATCTATCAACTAATCCGTTATGATCTTATTTTGCAATGCAGGCATTTCAAAGGTATATATAAAAAGAGTACTTTTAAATTTTAAACTAAAATTAAGGAGAAGAACAAATATTTTACACTCCCAATGTATGAATATTATGTCACATCTTGATATTTCTATTTGTATCTTTGTTTTTTTTTCATTACATGTGCTTAAGATAAAGGGAATATTCTACAAGATGAGAACCATTCATACATATATAGGTGAAGTAGTATTAAGAAATATGTCAAAGCACCTCAGGATGTTTACTTAAATTAAATAATAAATAAATTTGATATAAATAATGAGTTGGAATTGATATTAGATAATTAAAATAACTATTTTGTAAAGAAAATGTAGGTATATTATTTTATGTTTGATTTTTTTATATAGATGTCAAAATGGACATTTGTTATAATATTAAAATACAACTATTTTAAAAATTATTGTTATTGATTTGAGAACCTGACTGTGTATTAAGATGACACATTTCTATTAGTTTTGAGGTAATCTTTTTGAGTGCGGAATTGAGTTAATGAACAAAACTAAATTTATGATTTGGATAACTCAATTGGGTAAACTTGTTTTTTTTTTCTTTGTTAATTTAATTTAAGCGTAGATCCCCTTCTAGATTTGGAAGGAATTCATAAATTGGAGATAAAAATTACATCACCTTAGTAAATTACTTGATTGGGTGACTTATACCCTTACATTAAGTATTATTTTGGGTATCGTAAAAGTGACCTAAGATGTTAGAAAATGGTACTATTGTGTGCAAGAATATTATTTCCTTCAATGTTAAGTTTTAATGTATGAATGCTAGAGCCTTTGGAATCAAATCAAGGAGATGATTTTTAGGAATTTTTTTCATACCTGTTTGTGAGGTATTTCAATTAATCCTTTAATTGAAGTGGTTTCATGGTTGAATCTTCTAATATGGGGGTCTAGTGAAGGCCTAATGGTGACAATGAATTATCCTTTTTAAAAAATGGATGCATAATTGACAAACATGAAAGGGATGTTCTTAAATACATTGTGATTCCTTATTTTAACCTTATTGTATGGATACCAAGTTACATTAAGGAGGAGTGGCTCCCAATGGAGGTTGAGGCCCTAAAGTGGCTGCCAAGTTAACCCATTGATGAGTTTTAATCAAGTGATAACATAATAAATAAACTGGGGTAAACATGTTAACAAGATAATAATAATTCCTTACTCATGCCTTGAGTGCTTGTTCAAACTAAGGATTGGAATTAGATTATGGCTAGCTATCCATAGGATGTATGTAGTTGGAATGATCAAACTTCCTTGTATTCATGAATGGATCATTTAGTTCTACATGATTTCTCACATGGGTGTTAGTATTTGGAGAGGCTACCAGGATAAAAAAAAATGATTGAGGCTATGTGATGACATTATTTCCTTCTTGTACTATACTTTCCTATCCTATTGGAATGTGACTATAAGTATTTGGTGGTGGTGTCTTGTCATGTTTCTTACTCATCCTTATATGTGCTTTATATTTGTGTATATCTTATGTTTCCTTTGATATTGGTTTTGTGTTTGAGAATAGTCTTTGTCCTTGTTATTGAGGGGATGTAATAGAATATTCATTCACATTTTTTATTTAAAATAAAACTTGTTTGGTATGTGTTGTATATTATATCCTTAACCATTATTTCCTCTTTGTTTCACTAAGTTTCTGGTAGTTGACGGTGAAAGTGTTTGGGGACTCTACCCTAGAAAGGTTTGTGTAGTTTCTTATGTATTTTATAATAATAAACATATGGTACTTTTTGTACCCTTATTATGGAGAACCCTATGTGGTTTAATATTGAAGAGTCAAACTACAAAGTCTATAAGCCTAAACATAGGAAAGGCCATTAGTGATGAGCTCCTGAGACTTAGGTCTAGCCCTTAGGGTTTATCTTTAAGGATTTGAGAAAAATTAATTCACTTCTCAATGAAAATTCATTTAGATAAGGTATTGATGAAGTTTATACTTATGATCATGTAGCTAATACTTTGCATCTAGTTTTTTAGACATATATGAAGTTACATGTATTGAGGCATGGTGAATACACTACATGATCAAGGAGGTGATAATCAAGTATTAAAGTGATTATATGTGATATCTCATTTATTGTTGAAAGGTTATCCTAAGAAAATTTGGTTTAATGTTTACAATGAAATTGGTGCTAAATGATAAGTTTTAGTTATATGCTATGTAATATTATGGTTTCTCATATGTTTTATTATTCTAGCATATGTTAATAATAGCATTGTTAGGGAACTCATAGAGGAAATTATTTTCAATGAATGTTTATGTTCTACTTGTACATTGTGGTGGTTAATTATATGATGTATTAGATGATACATTGAATATATTTTTAAAATTGTTATTTATATGCTATTTAAGTAGTTAGTGGTTATTTCTCAAGGGTTCTCTAGCAAGGCATTATAGGACTCTAACAAGTGTTCCTAAACTCGACTCAATAACCAACACTTATAAAAATAACTTGAATATAACCTTTTCTAACCTTGAAAAAGAATAGGGAAATACCAAATTTTAAAGGGGTTGCAAAATTTGGACAACAACCTTCAAGATCATGATTTTCAAGATAAGTTTCATCTCTAACCTTCCACATGCATAATTATGAAAGAGAAGGCTTGGCAAAAATATAATCAAGAAATGAACCATCAAATGTCTCCATTTCTTTCTCCTCTAATAATTTCAGTGTCAAAAAACCCACATCCCATGGTATTATGTATTTTTTATCTTGTCCTTAACAACTAGGATCATTAATCTCTCCATGAATGGTTGAGTTTTTTAAAATATCACCTTTTAAAAACATACTCCAAACAAACAGGGGTTATAATAATAATCATCTATGTCATTAGGAATTCCTATATCGATAGAATTTACCTCAAATTCATTAGTATTTAAATCAACATAAGAAACTCCTTCTTTAGGTTTGGTTTGAAAATCAAACCAACAACCACTTGTGACACCAACATTGAAATAAGATAATAGATCACCATATCTAGTTGGAAAGAAGATATCATCACACCTACTCTCAATATGCCCATCATCTGAAGGTATATTAATGATCTCAACTATCCTAATATTTTCACTAGTGTTTTCAAATTCATCATCATTTGTTTTTGGTGTCAACGTCTTATTTTCTAACTCTTATTTTGTGACCCCAAATTTTCCTCTTCTTCAATTCCTTGGTATCTTTTATCATCTCCTTTTTATTCCTTTTTCTTCATATTTAATTTATGAGGCCCATTTTGTTAGGATTTACCACTTCAATATATGTCAATAAATTTTCAAAGGAAACTTCATTTTTGAACTCACCTGGAAGTTCTGGATATTCACCAAGAATTTTTGTGGCCTCAAGTTCATACTTATGCACTTCCATTGATTGAATAGGATCTATATCTTCTTCCTTGGGCAATAATTTAGGTCACCAATCCATGTTCTTACTCTCAGTATTACTGAAACTAAAATGTGGTCATTGAATTTGATATGCAATTACTGAACACTCGCATGAAGTGTTGATCACTAACAAGTAAGGCTGAAATTCTATTTTCTCAACTAAAAATTTGCAAAAAAATGTTAGTTTTACAAATAGGATGGTAAGATCACCAGTTTTGATACAAATGAAATAACCCACTCTATTCTACGATTTAATTTTTTATTGTTGGGATGTTTTCTAATTTTTTGTTTGTTAATCTGTTATTCTTAATCTGCCTTTATTTTGTTTTTTGTTTTTTGAACAAAATAGAAATGCTAGATAATAAAACTATGAAATAAATCTAAACTAAACAATTTAAACACAATTTAAATTTGTTCAAACCTTGATTTCCAAATAGAATATTTTAAATTCTCAATATACTAGGTTTGTTAGATAATATTAGAGTCAATGCAATAGCTAGAAATAATCTTGATCACCTACATGCAATACAAAAAATTCATGAAAAATGTTGCTCCAATACAAAACACACACTACAACTACAATTGGCATCAAAATACTGGTGCATTTTGTTCCTTATGTATTTAAAGGTACCTTCATTGGATTGAAGGTTAGTGATTGTGTCTAAAAATATGAACTCAAAAAAATGGTTTGGTACAAAGGAAAAGTGGAAAGTGATAGTAAAAGTGATGATGAGAACTATTCATATTGAAATAATTTAGTTCCTGATGAATCCATACAAGTTGAATTCTTGAAGATCTTTCAAGGGGGCTTGTAGCTTGTTCTAGAAAATACTCATCCTTCTTTTCTTCAAACTCTTTGAAAGATTAAAGAAAAATATGGAAAAGGTAACCAATTTCTTTCTCATGATTAGAAACCTTTATCAAAAAAGGTTCTACATGTGAAGATAAAGAATATATTGTTGAGAAGTATCATTCATGTGAACCAAAGATGGATAATGTGTTAGGCCCAAAGAAGACAAGGACAACTGAGAAGGGGGGTGGGGGGTGAATCAGTTGTACTGCACTTTAAAAATTAATCATATTAATGACTTGAAAGATAAACAGTAATGCAAGATCCACAACACATAACACAAAACACTAAATTTGTTCTCAAGGAAGCTTGGTTAAGGGAAAACCCTGGTGGGAGTCAGACCTTAGTGGGAGTCGAACTCAATAGATAGATGTACTCTACTAAAAGTACTACCTAGATAAGAGAAAAAAAAGAGAGGAATACACATGCATTCACAGGCTCACTTCCCAAACCTCACTACTCACAATACAATATAATGATCTAGCCCACAGTCGGATTCATCGATCAATCTCTGATTACAATTCACAAAGGTGGACAAATTGTCCAATATAACTGAACTGAATCACAACATCAGTAATACCAATACAATTCCAATGAAGTACAATTTCTACCTCAATTGTAGAATACAAACATCCTATCCATTTTTGTCTTTCTTCACACACACACACTCTTCGCAATGATAAATAATTTCCCATTTATACATATTATAATGAATAGTCCTCAATAAGATCAACTAAGACCTATAAGAACAAATAATATAAACATTATTCCCAAACTACAATACAATCCAAATCAAGTTGGCCAAGACTTAGGTAAGACCCAAAAATTCATCCTTAAACATGCAAAAGCTTCACCAAATCCGCACCAAGAATCACAACACGTTACTTCACCAAGTTGGCTAGGATCTAAATGATGAAACACAAAAATGCTAGTAGAAAACCAAATGTGATCACCGCAATCAATGTGAACCATCAAAATGGTCATAAAATGATCCAAGAATACTAGTAAGAAGTAAGAATATCTTTCCAAACCTTCGCAACAACTCTATCTCAAAATCCAAACTCATCTCTGTACTGATCATCAACAATATTGAACACCGAACTCTATCACACTAAAAAGATAACTTGTCAAATTTTGAATCATGAACAACACCAATTGAGGAAACTAAAATGAATCCCAACATTATCACTAGCTTCACACCAACTAAAACAACCAATATGATCCATACCAAAGTAGAAACTCAATCTTTGACACTTCCTGAACATCTAGAACACTAAAATACAAGTAAATGATAAATCATTCATAGCTCACTCAAAATGTTATGCAAACCTCTGTAGGTTGACCAAAATCAACTAAAAATATATCTAAAACATAATCTAAAATCACAACAAAAGATCCTCAACATATCACTTGAACAACTAAAATCATCTTCTCTGAACAAACTAAGTACATTGTCTGCAACAACAATAGTATGTTGACATCAATGAAAAAACACTAATGTTAGCACACATAAACAAGGTCTAATCATAAATATTTGGCATTCTCAACAATCTCCCCCTTTGGCATTGATGAAAACTTATGAAGTTAAAAACTGATCAGTGAACAAAGACATATATATCCACCTGATCACTCCGAATATCTTGCTTCAAATGTCTCTACACAATCTCTCTTGAATTTCCCATTTTTCACATAATCTCTTCCGAATTTCCCATTTTTCACACTATATCTCCCCCTTTGATATCAATAGCAAAGGGCCAAAGATATCAAAAGAACTAAACTCACCCAAAAAGGTATTATAGGTAATTATTTCACATCAGCCTATCCACAAGATTGTTCCCCCTAAGGAGAAGTCCCCAAACTTATCAATTTAGAGAATAATATTCTGATAAGTGTATGGAATGATGTCACCATTAGCTCTTATTAAGAGGGGCTCTAACCCAAATTTCATACTTCAATTTTTCTTTCTTTTTACTGACTTTATACCTCAAGAAATGATATCTGATAGAAATATAATTTGTTTTTTAATGTTGCACAATATTCTTTGAAATATTTATAGCACTAGAGTTACCATAGTAAATAAAAATAGGTTCATTAATGTTTAACCTTAAATCATTCAGCATTTTCTTCATCAAAACAACTTGAGTGCAATTGATAGGTGTAGCAATATAATTAGCTTCAGCAGTAGACTAGGAAATGCAATCTTGTTTCTTACTAGCCGAAGAAATTAGTCTCTTACCCAAAAAGAATGCACCACCAGTTTTACTTTTCCTATCATCCACATTACCTATCCAATCAACATTTGTAGATGCACAAAGCATGAAATCATTATCTCTATCATACCAAAATCCATAGTCAACTGTTCCCTTCAAGTATCTAAATATTCTCTTAATAGCAACAATATGTGATTCCTTCAAATTTTCTTGAAATCTCACTACAATACAAACAAAATTCATTATATCAGGTCTATTCTGAGTCAATTATAACAATCCACTAACCATTGATCTATGTCTTTTTTTAAAATTTTCACAAGGGGATTCATCATCCCTAGTCAATTTACAACAAGTAAACATAGGAGTCCCTACCGGTCTTGAATCTTCCATACCAAATTAATTTCTTCAACAATTCTCTGACATACTTGAACTGTATAATGAAAATACCCTTATCCAACTACATAATTAGAAATCCAAGAAAGCATTTAATCTCACCAATCATAGACATCTCAAACTATTTTTTATTTCATCAACAAAACCTCCACTCAAATCATCATTACCACCAAATATGATATCGTCAACAAAGATTTCAGCAATCAAGATATTATCATCAACTATTTTAAAATATAAGTTACTATCAACAATACCTTTACCGAATCCAATATTTATCAAGTATTTGTCCAATCTAGCATACCAGTCTCTAGGAGATTTCTTCAATCTATACAATTCTTTTTGCAATTTAAAAACCATATCTCCTTCATCAATTAGTGAAAATCCATCAGGTTGCTCAATGTAAACATATTCCTCTAACTCACCATTAAAGAATGCAAACTTAACATCCATCTGATATACTTTGAATTTTTTGTAAGATGCATATGTACGAAGTAATCTAACAGCTTCAATTCTAGCTACAAGGGAAAATATCTCTTTAAAATCAAAACCTTCCATCTGGGAATACCCTTTGCATACTAGTCTATCTTTCTTCTTAATCACCATACCAACTTCATTCAACTTATTTCTGAATACCCATTTAGTTCTGATCACATTCTTGTTCATAGGTCCGGGAACAAGAATCTAGGTCTTGTTCTTCTCAATATGATCAAGCTTTTCTTTCACCACTATCACCCAACTTTAATCATTGCATGCTTCATTTACATCTTTAGGCTCAAATTCAGATAACAAACATGTTTCATCTCTAGAAATTCTTCCTCTAGTTTGAACACCCCTATTCTTATAACTAATAATAACATTTTCAAGATGATTAATCCTTAAATACCATAGAGTCTTCGAAGTAAGCTTGATATCAAACCCTTCAGTATCAACATCCTCCTTATTTTCCACGGGTTCACCTTCTTCTTCCAAACCATTCTAATCCTTATTATGATTTGACACTTCCCTAATCTGATTGTCCTCTTTAGCTATGTCATATCTGCAAGTTCTTTCTAATCTTTTTACATTTTCATCTACTCTAACATTTTCACTTTCAAAAATCTTCTTCAATCTAAGGTTATAACATTTGTATTATTTTCTCTTAGTAGAATATCCAAAAAATATCCCTTCATCACTTCTAGGATCAAATTTTCCATTGTCTTCATATCTCTTAATATAAAATTTGCTTCCAAAAATTTTAAAATACTTCACTATAGGAACATGACAATATCAAATTTCATAAAGTGTCTTACCGGTTCATTTCTTTATCTGCACTTGGTTCAAAGTGTATATTACAATGCTTACTACTTCTCTCTAGAAGATTTGTGAAACATTTCCTTCAATAATCATGGTTCTAGCTGTGTCCAAAATACTTCTATTCCTTCACTCTACAACACCATTTTGGTGTGGGGTCCATAGAGGATAATTTTTCCTCTTTATCCCATGTTCTTCACAAAAAGAATAAAACTCACTAGATGTGAATTCTCCACCTCTATCCGATCTTAAGAACTTTAATCTTTGTCCAAACTCTGTCTCAATCGTCATCTTGAATATCTAACACTTCTGAAAGGATTTTGATTTCTCTCTAAAAAAATGTGACCCGCATCATTCTTGAATAATCATCAATAAATAGCATGAAATATCTATCTCCATAATTTATTATTGTCTTAATAGGACCACACAATTTTGTATGCACCAAATCTAGCAATCCATTTGAACTGTATGTCTTAATATTAGAAGTAGATCTAGTTATCTCTCCTAACTGACATTCTTTGCATATATTGCTAGGCTTCATCAGCTTAGGAAAATCTCTTACAGCATTATTAGTTCTAACCTTCACCATATTATCAAAGTTCACATGAAAAAATATTTTATGCCACAACCAACTTTCATCAATCTTAGCAACCAAGCACTTGTTCTCAACAATTTTTAAATGAAATAGATTATCTGCAGTTTGTGTACAGAATGCAATAAGATTTATAGTGCTTTCAATGATTTTTCACATTCTTTCCATGAATTCCAATTGGTATCCCTTATCTAGTAGTTTCCCAATGCTCAACAAGTTATGTCTTAAGCCTTCAACATACAAGAAATCATCAGTACTATTCTTACCATCATGAGTATTAATAGATCCTTTTCCTTTAATCAAATAGAGACTATTGTTACCGAGTCTAACAAAACCACTATCATAGTCTTCAAGATTCACAAACTTATTTTTATCACCAATCATATGATGATAACATATACTATTAATGACCCATTCATTTATATTATCAACATAAAAAACCAATGCTTTCTCTTCATTAGGATTATCTTCTTTAATATCAATAAACACAATCTATTCTTCACTAGCAGCAGATTCATCATTAGTCACACCTTTAGCATAAAAGCTTTTATGACCATTAGGGTGGAATTTATTAGATCTAAACTTATAATCTTTAGAGACTTTATTAGGACATCTAGGTACAATATGACCAATCTTATTACAGTTAAACAATTTCAAAAGAAACTTTCCTTCATACTTACTGGTGCCCTTAGATAGTCTTTTTGTAATCAAGGCTTCAAGTTCATCAATATTCCTTTCCTCTTCCATAATCTCTTCCCATTTCTTAACATAGTGGTTGAAGTTTTCTTTAGAAGAGCTCTCCCCCTTATTATGATTAGTCACACTAGCTTTGAATGCAATTTCAACCTTTGGAAGTTCCTTAACAAGAGTAGTCATTTCATAGGCACAAATTCTACCAGATAAAGATTCTCTTGAAATATTTCTAATAGTTCTCAATTCCTCAATAGCTACAACCTTCTCACTATAAAAAGAGGGAAAAGATCTCAGAATTTTTCTTACAACTTCATCATCACTTAAGGTACCACCAACACATCTAATTGAACAAACTAGGTCATTTAATCTCTGCATATAGGATGACACATTTTCACTTTCACTCATCTTCATATCTTCATACTTCCCTTTAAGACCCTGCAAAGTAGCTTTCTTAACATACTTGCCACCTTCATAAATAGTTTATAATTTAGTCCATATCTCATAAATTGTTCTCTACCCATAGATGTGAGAGTATTTTTTATTTGACAAGGCACTGATCAAAGCATTCCTCTCTATCATATTCTCCTTGAATTTCTTGTTTTCATCAGAAGTATCCTAAGACAAGTCATTAGGAATGTTGTAAGGCTTCTCTATGATATCCTAATGTTCATCTCCCATGCATATCAAATAAGTATTCATCTGATCCTTCCATATCATATTATTGGTTCCATCACACTTAGGGTTGTCTTTCATTACGTTTGACATGTCTGATCTCCTTCAAGCTATTAAGATTATTTTAAAGGACTTAGATCTGATACCAATTGTTAGACCTAAAGAAGACAAGCACAACTAAGAGGGGGGGTGAATCAGTTGTACTGCACTCTAAAACTTAATACAATTAATGATCTAAAAGATAAATAGTAATGCAAGATCCACAACACAAAACAAAACTCTGGATTTGTTCTCGAGGAAACCTGGTAAGAGAAAACCTTGTTGGGAGTCAAACCCACTAGATAGATGTACTTTGTTAAAAGTATTGCCTGGTTAAGAGAAAATGAAAATAAAACATAAATGCACATGTATTCACAGGCCCATTTCCTCGAGCTCACTACTCACAATACAATACAATGATTTGTCCCTCAGTCAAGTTCATCGATCAATCTCCGATTACAATTCATAAAGGTGGACAAACTATCCAATACAACTAAATTGACTCACAACATCAAAAATTTCAATACAGTTCCAATGAAGTATAATTTTTTCCTCAATTGTAGAATACAAACGTCCTCTTTCTTTTCTTCTTTCTTCACACACACACACACTCTTCTCAATCACAAATGATTTCTCATTTATACAATTACAATGAATAGTCCTCAACAAGGTCGACTAAGACCTATAAGAAAAAATGATATAAACATCATACTCAAACTATAATGCAATACAAATCAAGTCAGCCAAGACTTATATAGGACCCAAAAATTCATCTTTGAACATGCAATAGATTTTCCAAATCTGCACCAAGAATCACAATACATTACTTCACCAAGTTGGCTAGGACCTAAATGAAGAAACACCAACTTGCTAGAAAAACACCAAATGCGATCACCAAGATCAATGAAAACCATCAACATGGTCATAACATGATCTAAGAATACCATAAAGAAGTAAGAATAGCTTCCTAAACCTTCACAACAACTCAATCTCAAAATCTAAACTCATCTCTGCACTATTCATCAAAAATACTGAACACCGAAATCCATCACACTAAAAAGATAATTTGTCAAACTCTGAATCATGAACAAAACTAGTTGAGAAAAAAACAATGAATCCCAACATTACCACTAGCTTCAAACCAATTGAAACCACCAATACAATCCATCCGAAGTAGAAACTCAATCTCTAACACTTCCTGAACAACTGGAACACTGAAATACAAGTAACTGATAAATCAATCATAGCTCACTCAAATTATTATGTGAACCTCTATAGGTTGACCAGAATCAACTACAGAAAAATCTGAAACATCATCTAGAATCAAAACAAAAGATCCTCAACATATCACCTGAATAACTAAAATCATTTTCTCTGAACTAACTAAGAACATTGTCTACAACAAAAATAGTATGTTGACATCAATGACAAAACACTAATGTCAGCACACATAAAAAAGGTCTAATCAACAATCTCTGGCATGCTAAATATAATGATGATGATGAAAGTAGTTCACTTCTTATACTTGGTTCTCAACAAAATCAAACTCTTGATTATCCAAAACAAATTGAGTTCTTGAAAAAATTCTATAGCAATATGGAACTTGCTCCTAACAATGTACATTCATTATTGTTTTAGGAATTGCAAAAGATCAAAGAAAATAAAAGAACAAAATTTCATATTCTTGCTCATGGTCATTTTTCTAGATCAATGAAAGACAACAATGATGAAGAAAAAATATATTATTCGCATGCACTTGTTACTCAACATAATCATATTCTCAATGATCCTAATTAGATTCAATTTTTAAAAAAAATGTATGGTGATGTGCATCATGCTCTTGATAAAGTGCAACCTTCCTTACTCTAGACATTGGAGAACATTGAATCAAGAGGTGCAAAGGGGACTGGGTTTTTTCAAAATTTTAATCCTCAAATGGGACCCACTATTGGTACAATATATTTGCATAATGAAGACAATGATATAGATGGGAACCTTTGTCCTAAAGGTGAAGATATGCTTAATGAAATGCATTGCAATAAGAGGATTGAAAATGTCTCACTAGAACATGCATGTACCAATGAAGATAAAGTTTTTGTATTAGAGGAAGTTTCAGACATACTTAAAAATGAAAGATATGAAAATAAATCACCAAATTCCCTTATGAATTTTGTTCAACTTGAACAAAGAAAAGAAAGATAAAGGAAGGACACTTCAATAAGAGTCTTGTGAAAGTTTCTTTCCCACTTGGTATCTTAAGGTTTGAGATTTTGACTTCCTTTGTGGAGAAGATGTCTCCATTCATTCATCATTAATCATCGAAGAAGAAATCCTTATTGATGAAAATAAAGGTATGAGTTTATCCATTTCTTCTTCCATAAAATCCCTAAGTAATGAGATTCAGGGACCAATTATGTTAAAATAAAATCAAGTCTCATTTTTGAAAAAATGATCTTATGAATTATAATAAAAATCATTGCATTCAAAGATAGTAGAATTTTTTTCACTTGATGAACTACAAAAAATGAGCTATAGCATTCATAATCACCCCATGGATGATGATGATGATAATATAGATAGAGGAAATTTTATACATCGAGATGATATATACAATGAGAGGTATACATTTTTCATGTATAAGTGAGACTTTTGAAAATCATCTTGAAGAATTGGATAAGGAAAGCGTTAGTGTTGATAAACCTAAAGAGGTTCAAAAGAATGTCTATCTCTATGAAAAATTCCCTATTGGTCATTCTTTCCATTGTAACCAAGAAGATTCTCATTCTCTTGTTCATAGTCATGAAACCTTGTTAGGAGAAAACCATACAAATGGAGCATCCTTTATTCATGAAGTAATTAGATCAAATAAAGGAAATCATGCTCTATTGTCTCATTCACAAGAATTATACAGTAACATAGAGGTGGCATCTTACCTTGCAAAGGCATTGGGCCCTAATGAAATGTGTTGTGATCAAGAAACTAAAACAGGTGAAGATAAGGTAAAATAAAGTTATACTCTAATGCACATACAATAAACATTTGAAGGTGAAAGACTTAGTGATGACACCTATTTAAAGGACCCATTTTCTCTTGAATGTCAATCTTGAAAAAATACTCCTCATTATATAGACTGATTTGATGATGAATGTACCAAAAAGGAAAAACTTATCCTAGATTTTTACAATGTCATAGGTCAAATGCAAGGTCAAGAAGGGATGAAAGATAAAATCACTAGGTACAAGTCAAGTCTAATGAGGATGAATTGTCAAATCCAAACTATTGTTTGATATGTCTAGTTGAAATTATGAAATAGAAGCAAAAGAAAGTCAAATATCAAAGGAGAAATAAATTGTTGATGATCAATCAATAGGATTGTAGACACCTAAATCTGATTACACAATTAAGTAACCATATTTAGTTCTCTCCTAAGGCATTATATTAATTAAATACTATTATTTGTTAATTTATGTCATCCCCTAGTTAATTAATGTAATGAATTAACTATAGTCCAATCAATTATCTAAATGACAAACCTATAGTCTGATAATTAATTAAATCCCCATTCCTCTATTAATTTAAATGGATACATTTATCTATTTGAATTAATTCATAAACCCTCATTTTCCTCCCACTTGGAATTAAATAATGTATTTAATCCAATTTGAGCACATGGTCCCTAACTTTAACCCTTAACCAAACTCATCCCAAAATCCTAACATGGAGTTCATACTCAACCCAACCCATTCACACATACTAATCACCTTGAATTAGATAATGACCCATGATTAGCTAATCCAACCATCCACTCATTCTCTCTCCTCCCATCACATCCTCCTAAACTTCCCACTTGCCCCCTAATCCAAGCCTAATCACCTCCTAAACATTTGCACAATCATAATCCATGGATTAAGAAATCCTAATCCAACCCAAGTCAACTCCCATGTCGCATCCCTTAATTCCCTCACCTCAAGTCAACCTTAAATGCTCTTACACATCCCTTACACACTCCATCCTTCTCTTACACATTTTTCCCCTCTCACATCTCCCAAAATGGTTACATTCCCCCATTTCATCCAACTTCTCCCATTGTGACACTTGTCACAATGAGATGCATTTGAGAAAGCACAATCCATGTACTCTCTCTCAAATGCATCTTGGCCCTTCCTCGGGTTTGCATCTTGACCATCCATTCATCCCTCCTCTTGCCTATAAATTGAGCCCTCATCTCCTTCATTTCCATCCACTATAAAAGAAAACTTATAATGCTAGTTTGAGAGCCAAAAATATCAAAAGCAACCTCATAATTCCAAAATCCTCCCACACTTGAAGCTTGAGCAATAGAAATTTGAGCACACTTATCCTCATTGGAAAAATCTTCTACTTTGGGAGCTTCTTGGGTTTGCTTATGGTTTGCATTCTCTTTCCTTTTCTTTCATTTGTAGTGTCTAATCTTAGATGTTTTAATGATTTGTGTGTTGAATTCTTAGTTTAGCTTTGTGTTTGTAACCCTCATTTCATTGCATATATTTTGGCACACCTGGTGGGACTCACTTCTAGGGTCATTTCTCTACCATTTTCATTTGTTTTACTTCGCACAACTAACCAAAAACTAATTTTTTTGTTGTTTGAGTGGTGTTGCATGTATTTCTAGGTATTTTGTAGGTTTGGGATGGAAGAAAACACATTTGCGCCACCATTCTCATCCTTAGTTTTTGAATAGCAGAAAAAACATAGTTTTACGAGAATGTGAGTACAGTTGACGAGATTAATTGTACGGTCGGTGAGATCGCATTCCCATGAAGGACCCATCTCTCTTCTATCTAAATCTTTCTCTCTGTCCCAAAACTTCACCAATTATTTCTCTATCATAGTTTTGCAGAATTACATTCCCGCAATGCGGGAATGCTGTTTGACCAGGCAAGATCACATTTGTATGAATTTTAAGTTGTAAGGCATTCCTAAAATTGTGAAATTTGTGCCTTCATACTGGCATTGTGAGATCAATAGTTGACCCTATGGGATCACATGTTGACCGAGAAGGATCATAGCCACAGGTATCGCATTAAACTCGACCTATGTTTTTCTATGTTCTTTTTTATTTTATGACAGTCCCACAAGATCGTGGGTATGGTCTGTGGGAATGCTACTTTTGTGCCTGTGGGATTGCAGGAAGGATCATCGGGAATGCAGATTAATCTTTTAAAAATAGAATTTACACACTTCAATTTGGTGCACTAAAAAGAATAGTGAATGCATACACAACACCTCATTTTTTGATTTGGGGTTAAAATGAACAAAGGCTAAAATTGAACAAGGCAAACCTTAACATTTCGTTTGGTGCTTAAAAATGAACAACAATCAATCTTGAATGCTTAAGGGAAAAATAACCATTGTAATGAACACTTCACTTTGGTGTTTAAAATTAATCAATTAAATCTTGAATTCCCAAGGGACAATAAATCAATGCAATCAAAACACTTCAAATTGGTGCTTAAAAAGAACTAAAAAAATCTTGAGTGCTTAAAAGGGAGTAAAAAATTTGCTAAAGTTTACTTTTCAAGTACCTTTATTTTCCAAAAATGAACTTTGCATGCTAAACATGAGTGATTGAAGTCCTAGGATAGAAAAAATTTAGTCTAAATCTTAGGTTCAATTTGGAAATGAACTCTTTTTGGCATGTTTGAAGGAGTGTTTTTTAACACTTCCTTAGAGCTTTTATTTTTCTTGTAAATCCTTGTTAAAGTAAGTGATGTGAAATCAATCCACTTGTATCTATATCCTCTCCCCTCACCTTCGTGAATCTTGGGTGAAGAGAAAGATCAAGTTTGATTAACTTCACTTCTAGCAATGCCTATCTAGAGAGAAGCGCTTCCTCTTTAGAGAACGACCTCAAACCGGTAATTCCCCGATCGGTATATAAACAAGGTGTTGAGAAAACTCTTGCCTTATCCCCTCAAGCTCAGGCAAGGCATGTTGATGGTAGCCTAAGGTAGGTGAATGTCCCTATAATTTTGGCATAGTCAACTAGGCTCTTAAGTGAGTCACACACGTACAAACTGATTGGGGGGATGTCACAAATCTTACTAGAAGCCATTAATCAGAATCTCACCTGATCTACTCCTGAAGGTATTAGAATATTTGTGCAAGGACCAATCCAAGTGGTTTCCTAGATTGCCTGAAGATTACTCACCATCTGTATTCCTCTTTTGAGATACCAAGTTGTGGGTAAAGGTTTTGATACTATCCTATCTTTTAGGTAGAAATTTCTTGTGCGTGTTCTCAAAGTTATTAGAGCCAATGAAAACATTTTTTTGAACATACACAAATCGAGGTTACAAGTTCTTCACCAAAGAGATAATTTGCCTATTCTCCCACAAGAGTTCTTTGTCTCTTATGGGACTATTTGTCCAATCATCCCAAAAGTGACCCAAGTCTATTTAAAACCAACCCAAGGCATACTTACCATAGTCACTTCCTAGATTGACCTATTCTAGTATCTAGAGAGTGAAGATATTTTTGGACCTATGACCAAACCAGTGAAATACAAGAAAGCTAAGTTACCAACACCACATGTGTATCGAGAGAAGAAGGTTGTCGAAAGAAATCTCAAAGATCACCAGCCCATTATGACTGCAACCCAAGAAGAAGATAAATAACAAGCAAGACTAGATAACCTAGAATACAATGCAAGGGTCAAACAATTTGCATTTTGAATTTGAGTCAACCATTGGTTTGTCAGATTGGAAAGTGAAGACTAGTAGGCATAATCTCATCCCTTCTCAAAATCTATGAATTTTTCTCAGCATCCCTTCATCTTAGATCATTTCTTCATTGCATTTACATCATCCCTGTAGAAAGCATCAGTCAGCATCATCCCCTATACAAATCCCAAATCATCATCCTAGATCCATATCCCATCCAACAACCTATTTTGAGTTCCTTGAACCTTATCCAAAGAATCAAAATCTTAGCTTCACCCATTTGACTGAGCATTGTCTAGGGTACCTAGTACTTACTCTTGTGGACCTCATCATCTCGATCCAAAGATTGGCCCACACTAGTAAGGATCCCGTCATCCAAAGGTAACAAGCCTATCCAAGGATGGAAATCCTTCATATTTTGATCCCACATTAGGAAAGGTATCTCATTTCAACCTTCAGCCACCCATCCCCAAGTACATCACTAAAATACCACACCATCTAAAAACCCCTTTTTCATCAAGACATCTCAGGTCCTACATCCAAAAAAATCCCCATTTAAAGCCTAGAAAATCTCTGTAAGGAAACTCAGGTGCGGAAAACAACTTCCTATGCTAATCTCTATAGGAGAGTATTGTGCAAATTCTTATAAATCCTTACAATTTTAGATTCGTTAACTACTTTAACAAAGATATTGCAACCACATACAATGCATACAGAAAAATAGAGAATGACATAATGATATACCTTGGGGAAAACCTTTCGGTAAAAAACCCCAGCACTCCAAAACCTACACAAAGTATTATCTTCAACACAAAGATTACAATACACTTGCAATGCAAGTTCTTTCAGGAAATGAGAGACAAAGCCAACAAGACTTAAACTTCTGTTATATCTCTCCCATAGGAGCAGCATCATATATATAGACTCCTCTGGACCCAAAAATAGGCACAACCACCAAGACCCATGCACAAAGCCACATGTACACAGTTGTTACATGCAATCCCAAGAATAGGCATCCATCCCTAGAATAGACTATGACAGCTTGTCATAGAATCTACCAAAAATAACAGTCACAAGAGAAGTGTAAGAGAATATGTCATACCAACCTATTTTGGGCATATTCTCTTACACACACCAACCACTTCTTCTTGGGCTCTCAAATAGGCCCAAGTCATAAGATGCTCTTACACCTATCATAGCACATTCCTTAAATAGTTCTTACGCATCATAGGAATCTGTCATGACCATTTCAGTCATGATCTCCTTACGCACAAGATGCCGACACATCAAGTGGAGTGACACATCAACATGCCAACTAGACATGTACACTCACACTTAATTACATTATTTGCAAAAAATACATTTACAAAAAAAATAATAAGAATAGGAATTATCCAAGGTTGAGACACCTTATTCCTAACATTCTCCCACTTGTCGAACACCTTGTAAGAGCAACAAGAACTTTAACCGCTATAGGCCAAAAGGCCCATAGACTCCAAACACCATCTGAACTTCTCAGTGCCCACTAGTTTTGTTAATGCATCTGCAACATTCTTCACAGTATCTACCTTCTCCAAATTTACCTTTCCATCTTCCACCATATCTCTCACAAAGTGAAACTGCACATCAATGTGCTTCGTTCTAGCATGGAAAGTTGGATTCTTTGCAAGACAAATAGCGCTCTGACTGTCACACCAAATAGTAATCTGTTTTGCATCAACACCAACATCAAAACACAATCTTCTAAGCCAAATGGCTTCTTTACAAGCATGAGTAGCAGCCATGTACTTAGCTTCTGTAGTGGACAAAGAAACCATAGGTTGTCGCTTACTCATCCAGCTAATGGCACCACCAAACATAGTGAACACATAAGCACTGGTGGATCTCCTGCTATCAATATCACCTGCCCAATCTGAATCCACAAACCCACGAATACAAACTAAATGCGGAGATCTAGAAGAGTTACCATGATAACATATGGAGTAATCTAATGTACCCCTCAAATATCTGAATACTCGCTTAACTGCATCCCAATGTACCTATCCAGGGTTAGCCATAAACTGAATTAGGACTCCCACTGCTTGGGCAATGTCTAGTCTAGTACAAACCATAGCATACAAAAGACTGCCAACTGCACTAGCATAAGGTACTCTACTCATGTCCTCCACCTCACTAGGATATTTTGGACAATCATCTACAGATAACTTTATTCCCATAGAAATAGGAACACATAATGGTCTACAATCTACCATGCTGAACCTGTCCAACACAGACTTCACATACTTACTTTGACTCAACCAAAGTTTTTTGTTAGACCTATCTCTACTGATTTCCATACCCAAGATGTACCTAGCTGCCCCAAGATCTTTCATCTCAAACTGTGCTGACAACTGAGATTTAAAATTAGAAATCATACCCTTACCCTTCCCAAATAGCAACATATCATCAACATATAATGCAACAATAAGAAGGTGATCATTTTCAACTCTGAAATAAACACAATGATCTGATTTTGATCTTACAAATCCAATTGACAACACAAAGGCATCAAACTTAAGGTACCACATCCTAGGAGATTGCTTCAAACCATATAGAGATTTCTTTAATCTGCAAACTAATGATTCTTTACCTTTAACAATGTAGTGCTCAAGCTGTGACATATAAATCTCTTCCTCCAAATCACCATGAAGGAAAGCTATCTTCACATCCATCTGTTCTATCTCTAAATCATATGATGTAACAAGAGATAACAAAAGTCTAATGGATGTCAACTTTGCAACAAGAGATAATATTTCACCATAATCTATTCCCTCTACCTGTGAATACCCCTTTTCAACCAATCTAGCTTTATACCCTTCAACACTGCCATCTGCATAGAATTTCTTCTTGAACACCCATTTACAGCCGACAGATTTTCTCCCTTTAGGAAAAGGTACAAGGTCCCAAGTTTTTTTTTTCTCCAATGAAGCCATCTCATCATCCATAGCCTCAATCCAGGAACCTGCATCTTCCATGCCCAAAGCCTCTTTCACAAATCTAGGCTCATCAGTGTTAGTAATCAAAGAAAAGGCACAACTGGAATCTAACATAGAATAACCAAACCTTTCTGGTTGCTTTCTTTCTCTCATGGATCTCCTCAAGGGCTGAGGTTGAGGTTGTTCTTCCTCTTCTTTCAAATTATCAGAGCTGCTAGAGCTCTCCTCATCATTAAACCCAACATGGTCTCTCTGTTCAGTCTTCTCAGGGGTAGGAGGCAACTGAACAACATCTTTTTCCTTTTCTTTTTCATCTGGTTGTAGCACAATAGGAGAAGATGTTAGCTCTCTGAAAATAGCATTTCTACTATACAACACCTTACTAGTCACGGGATCCCAAAGCTTGTATCCTTTCACACCAGCACTGTATCCGATGAAAATAAATTTTAACAGTGTTGTTTTCCAACTTAGATCTTTTCTCCTTTGGAACATGTGCATAAGCTTCACAACCAAAAACACAAAGATGTCTAATTGAAGGCTTCTTACCAGACCACACCTCCATGGGTGTCTTACCAACAAGGGCTGATGTAGGAGATCTGTTAACCAGATAGCAAGCAGTGGCCACAGCTTCGGCCCAAAACCTTTGTTCTAAACTAGCTCCACTAAGCATACTCCTAGTCTTCTCCATCAGTGTCCTGTTCATTCTCTCTGCAACTCCATTTTGTTGTGGGGTATAAGGAGTTGTCTTATGCCTCTCGATACCTTGTTCTTTATAGAACTATTCAAACTCTGCTAAGCAAAACTCACCACCATTGTCAGTTCTCACACACTTAATCTTCTTACTAGTCTGATTCTCTACAAGAGCTTTAAATCCCTTGAACCGACTAAAGACTTGTGTCTTACTTTTAAGGAAATAAATCCACATCCTTCTACTGTAATCATCTATGAAAGATACAAAAAATATAGACTTGGAGATTGAAGGAACTTTTACAGGACCGAATACATCAGAATGAATAAGATCCAAAACATCAGAAGATTTGTGAGAACTAGGGTAAAATTGAACATGATTTTGTTTACCATAGACACAGTGTTCGCAGAAGTCAAACTTGAGATTGCAATCATTTAACCCCTCAACGAGATTTTTATTTTTCAGGGTTCTAAGACCCTTTTCACCAATGTGGCCAAATCTCATATGCCAAAACATTGTCTTTTCTGCAGGAAGCTTACCTTCCAAAGTGTTTGCACTACCATCAGAACCAATAGCCACAGACTTCTTCACTACTTGTTCAGATGGTGAGGATGAAGAACTATTACATAGAGGAATACATGCATCTAGCTAAAATAAGGTACCTCTCCTAGTACCCCTTGCAAGCACTATCGATCCTCTCATCATCTTGCATCCTTCTTTCGAAAAAACAACTTGCACACCTACATCATTCAGCATACTTACAGATAATAGGTTTTGTGCCAAACCTGGAATGTGCATAACTCCGTTGATTCCCTTTACTCATCCATCAGGAAATTTGATAGTGACCCTTCCACGTCCAACTATCTTTAGGTGAGAATCATCACCCAAGTACACCTTTCCACCATCAAACTCTTCATATTTTGAGAACCAGTTTCGATGAGAGGTCATGTGAAAAGATGCACCTGAGTCAACCAACCACACATCATCAGATGCATGGGCTACCAAAGCTGTGATGAATGCATCACCATCTTCTTGAGATCTTTCTGAAGCTGAATCTGAACCTTTCTTCTTCTTCTTCGGCTCTTTGCAGTCTTTATAGAAGTGCCTAGATTTATCACAGTTCCAAAATTTTGCCTTGGACTTATTGGAAGTCTTTGACTTCCCACAAGATTTGGATCTACCCTTATTGTCAGACTTATTGTCATTTTTCTTCCCTCTTTCAGTGGATCTCCCACGAATAGCAAGGGCTTCTTTTTTTGAAATGGAAGCCTTTCTCTGCATCTCCTCTGATAGCAGCGAAGACACCACATCATCCATTTTGAAGGTGACTAAAGTGCTTCTGAGAGCCATCACAAGATGGTCCCATGAATCTGGTAAAGAACACAAAAGTGTGTAGCAACGATCCTCCTCCTCTAACTTGACACCAGCTGATGTCAATTGTGTAGCCAGCAGATTAAATGCATTTAAATGATCCGTTAAGGATCCACCTTCCTCCATTCATAGAGAGTATTAACTTCTTCCTTAGGAACAACTTGTTCACCAGAGATTTGGCCTGATACACGGCCACAAGTCTTTCCCACAAACTATTTGCAATTTTCTCATCTAGAACATTCAGAAGGACTGCATCGATTAAACAGAGTCTTATGAGACCCTTAGCTTTATGGTCTTTGATATCCCAATCTGCTTGAGCTATAGTTTCTGGTCTTGTAGCACTTGAAGTCACTTCCCATAGGTCATAATCTTCCAACATGTCTTCCATCTTGAGTTTCCACAACTCGAAATTAGTGCCATTAAATTTCTCCACCTCCATTCTTCCATATGATGAACTTGCCATCTCAATCTGCAAATAAGATTTAGAATGCTCTACAAAAAACTCCCACTCAAACTTGAGATTAGCTCAAAAAACCCTACCCAACAACTAGGATCAAAAGTTGATCAAGCTCTGATACCACTTGTAAGGAAACTCAGGTGTGGAAAATAGCTTCCTACGCTAATCTCTATAGGAGAGTATTGTGCAAATTCTTATAAATCCTTACAATTTCAGATTCGTTAACTACTTTAACAAAGATATTGCAACCACATACAATGCATATAGAAAAATAGAGAATGACACAATGATATACCATGGGGAAAACCTTTCGGTAAAAAACCCCAACACTCCAAAACCTGCACAATGTATTATCTTCAACGCAAAGATTACAATACACTTGCAATGCAAGTTCTTTTAGGAAATGAGAGACAAAGCCAACAAGACTTAAACTTCTGTTATATCTCTCCGATAGGAGCAGCATCATATATATAGACTCCTCTGGACCCAAAAATAGGCACAACCACCAAGACCCATGCACAAAGCCACATGTACACAGTTGTTACATGCAATCCCAAGAATAGGCATCCATCCCTAGAATAGACTATGATAGCTTGTCATAGAATCCGCCAAAAATAATGGTCACAAGAGAAGTGTAAGAGAATCTGTCATACCAACCTATTTTTGTCATATTCTCTTACACACACCAACCACTTCTTCTTGGGCACCCAAATAGGCCCAAGTCATAAGATGCTCTTACACCTATCATAGCATATTCCTTAAATAGTTCTTATGCATCATAGGAATCCATCATGACCATTTCAGTCATGATCTCCTTACGCACAAGATGCTGACGGATCAAGTGGAGTGACACATCAACATGCCAACTAGACATGTACACTCACACTTAATTACATTATTTGCAAAAAATACATTTACAAAACAAATAATAAGAATAGGAATTATCCAAGGTTGAGACACCTTATTCCTAACAATCTCATCCCAAGCATCCCCTTAAGTATGTGTGGACCTTCCCCCATCCTAGGACTTTGCATTTCATGCCTATTGAGACACGATCAAAGAAGAGAAAAGGAACAGATCCCAACCAAGACACTAGTTTAGCAAACCCAAAAGACCCTACTGGCACTATGGTAATGTATGATCCTCAACCACCATTGGTTCAAAATGTGTGGGAAGACTCCACTGAAACACCTACCACTAATTCCATGGAAGCATTCATGTGCCTCCTAGGACACGTGTAAATGGTGAGCACAATTATCATGCAAAACCATCTTGCTATCTTAGAAAACTATACATAGGAGGGTCCACCCATTCCACCACATTTATGCCCTTTGGATTGCATAAAACCCATCTGTGTCCCCACCAAGGTCTACCCCTCTGTCATCCAACAAATCCATGACCCCACCATGCAGATATCCCATACAACTTAGTCCATTCCTCATCTCCTACAGCCTGGCTCAGCAACTCCTGCAAGTCAGAAGATGGCCCAATCCACCCCTTTCTCCATCATGAGTGCACCACCTCCACCTACCTCTTCAGAAGTGGCCACACAGCCATAAGCTTCTGCATAAGCACCTCCACCACCTTCCATGCAAGCTGCTATGCAAATAGTACCTCCACGTGTCATAAGTCAAGCCTCCACATCAACATCATTTCCACAAGGAGCAACACAAGCCACCCAACCCACATTCACCCAGTTCATTATACAAACTACTTCTACGCAAGTTCTCCCCCACCTTTCATCTCCAACACATAGGCTCAACAAGCCACTTTCACAATAGGAATGTCATTCATGGCATCCCAAAATCCTCCATCTGCATCACAAAATCCCACCTTCTCTCCCACATTTGTGGCAACCTCTGCATCACAACCCATGGTAGGGATTGGTGCCACTTGGACCCTCAACCAAGAGAAAATGAATGCCTTAGGCATACCAATGCAATCACACCTATCCCAACCCACCTATTAGCAAGGAACCTTTCCTCAAGCAACATAATAACCACCACCTCCCTCTTTCACTGCATCATTTCCTACTTACACCAACTACTTGTCTATGCCACCTACCGCTCCCCAGGCTATACCTCCACCACCTCAACAACTTAGCTCCTCCCTTCCTACTAATTTCTTTATGCAACTGCCTATAGTACATACCCAGACCTCCATCCCTGCTCTTAGTAATGCAGGTATGCATCATTAATATATCAAGAAATCCCAGCACCAGTCCCAAAAGCAACCATTCTACCAATAGTAGCAGTACTTTATGGTGCAGCAAACTAATCCTCTCATCCCACAGCAACAAGCCACACTATACCCCATGCAACAACATGCCTCAACACTACAGTAAACAATACATTGCCCAAAAAGCTATCCAAAATCCATTCCAAACTGCCTATGCAACACGAAAATCCCCCTACCCCATCCCATAGTATCCTCTGCACATCCCTCTATTACAAGTAGTGGTTGTCGTTGCACCAAAAGATCACCATGTCAATGCCCAATACAACCACTAGACTTATAGAAGACACAAGAGGTGGTTAAGCCATGTCACGAATCCTGAGGGGAGCACTGACCATTTTTCCAGCAATCTCCCCCTCAGCATTACCCAAGGGGATTTGAACCTATGACCAAGCTTTGATACCACTTGTTACAAGTAGTGGTTGCTGTTGCACCAAAAGATCAACCTGTTAATGCCTGATACAACTACTAGACTTATAGAAGACACAAGATGTGGTTAAGCCATGTCACAAATCTCGAGGGGAGCGTTGACCATTTTTACAAAACCCTCCATATTCACCTGCACCATCTGATTTGTTCCCAATGGGAGTACCCGCTCCAACGCCTATCAACTCAGAATGGGAGGAAATGAAGAATGCCCTCAAGGAACTCAAGGCTAGCAATGAGAGAAAAGCATTCAAGCTCAAAGAAGTCTATCCATACCCTTTCGACAAATCAATCATAGCGATCCCCTTCCCTAAGCACTTTAAAACATCCAAGTTTGACAAATATCGAGGGAAGGGAGATCTGGTCAGCCATGTTAAAGAGTTTTACATGGTGTGCCAAGAGGTGGTGTATAGAGACAACATCCTCATGTGCCTTTTCCCCAAAATTTTGGGAGGGACCACCATCAAGTGGTTCTACAAAATACCATATGGCTCTATCTCCACATTCGTTGAGATTTCAAAGAAATTTTTGGCTCAGTATGCACATAATGTCAAGAACGAGCTCTCCTTGTTAGATCTATGCAATACCAAACAAAAGGGAGGCAAAACTCTGGCTGACTACCTACAAAGATGGAAAAACCTCACCACAAGATTGTCATACCAACCGCGAAAAAACACCTCACCAAGATATTCATCAATAATTTGCATCTGAAGTTATCCCACTTCATGCGAATGAATTACATACAAACCTATTAGGACATAAAAGGAAAAGGAATGGACATCAAATGAGATCTTTTGGATGATGGTGTCATTAAACATTATAAGGAGAGCTTGAAAGATAGGCCTAACAATGATCGATCCCACTATTGGAACAAGAACAAGAATGTGGTTACATATGGAGCCACAGATACCAAGCATGTCCAAGTTATTGTAGTTGGTCCCAATCCCCCTCTCCCAAAATACCAATAGCAAGCACACGTGTACCAGCAACAAGCACCCACCTACAAACAACCACCTTGTCAGCCACCCATCAATCAAGCCAACGCCATATCTATCACCCAGGGACATAACAATCCCCATGTTTAGAATAACTAGAAACACACATGCACGCCCCTCAAAGAACCCTTAGATGTTATTTTTTTCTACATGTCCAATGCTAATCTAATTGTATACCTATAAACCTAGCCATTTGATGACTTGACACCTAAGCCAGTCTGGTACAAGGACAATGAGTATTGCAACTATCACCATGTTAAGGGACACGCCACCATGAAGTGCATGAAGCTCAAGCACTATGTCCAAGACCTCATTGACAAAAAGGAGATCTTAGTTGATGCCACTTCCCAGACATCACCAAACGCCGACTTGTAAATCTATCAAAATGTGTTTCCTCAACACAATGCAAGTAAGAATCAAACCAATGCTAATCCTCCCTAGAATCAAGGCAAGGGAAAACATGGCGACCACCGTGATGGGAAGGATTATACCATAGCTTACATCAACTATGATAAATTTTTCAATTGTATTTCCCAGGTCAAACCAACTGTGAATGTAATCCATGTCAAAGGTTCTGATAGTCAATGCATTGTTACCACCTGTAGAGGCCGGATATCTATTGTTGGTGCCAATACCACGACTGTCCCCAGTGCACAATACAACCTCTTGGAATACCTTGGGAAAACACCTGCACAAATCTCCATCCTCGACCTTCTTTGCACATCACCCCTTCACCAAGAAGTTCTTAATAACACCCTCCAAGAGACTCATGTCCTTGTGGACATTAACACCATCCAGCTCAAGAACCTTGTGGGACACCTATCTGCGTCCTCCACCCTCTCTTTCCAAGCCTCCAACATGCCACCCGTTGAACTAGATCACAATCTCCCACTATGTGTCACCATCATGGTTAATGACTTCATCGTTAAAAGGGTCATGATAGATAATCATTCAGCCCTAAATCTTTGTACATTAAAGTTTTTCCAGTAGGTTGGTCTCATAGAAGAACACATCTCTCACAAGCTAATCACCATCAAGGCCTATGATAACCTAGAGTGTACCTCCAAAGGTACCATTTTGTCACCCATCAAGATTGGCCTCGTAATCCAAGAAACCATATGCCACATTGTTGATCTTGACCTCCCCTACAATATTCTCCTCGGCCACTCATGGATTCATTCCATCAAATTTATTCCCTCCACCTATCATCAGTGCATCAAATTCCCATATAAGGGCACTGAAATCAACATCCATGCAGACCCCTAGCCCTTCACATATTGTTGTGTGATAGAAAATTCCTTCCCCCACTCCACTCATTGTCCTAGAATTGACATTGGCACATATGTCACCAATTCCTCTTGATCCTACTGTAATCCAGAGATAATCCTATCCTCCACCCTTTCTACCATCAAGATCAACAATAAGGGTTGTGGTGAATATAGCCTCGCCAATTCTTTTGCAGTAGGGGCTCTCCCTTTGGATCCACACACTTAGGGACGCCCATGCCACCAAACCAAGGCCCCTCAGGAGGGTCCCAAGATCAAGACCCTGGGTTCATCTACTTTCATCTCCATTAATATTTTGAATGGTTAAGAGCTAGCACCCAATATCAATCAATGGCTATACAAGGATCTCCCATTTCCTGACACTGAGCTTCTAGGGTATTTCAAGGACAAATACCACATATCCCACAAATGGGCCACTGAGAAATGGAATTATCAAGGTGGTAGTCTTGGACCTGCGGAAGCTAGAACGAAAGAACCCATGGAGGCATCCAAGAATCCCCAACATCAAGGCCTCAATTTTAATACCCCTTGCCTACACATTCAAGGACCCACTGTCATGACTGGGGGCACTAATTCTCCTTGTGTGACCCTCATAAATTTCCAAAATGAACTCATGGAATTTGAAGACATTCTGAAAGAGGAGGAAAAATGATCCTACGATGATATCTTTGATGACAAAACCTTCCTGGGAAACTCTATCCTCCACCAACTCGCCATTAACCTCATTGATCTCCCACTCCTACACTCCGACCTCATAGATTGGGATCAACCAAGCATGGTACATATTGATGAGTTCTGAAGTGAGAAAGTGCTCCTAATATTCATGGGCACCATAGGTCAACAATTAGATTGGGGGTAGGACTCATCAAAAGTGTATTAGCTCAACCCCAAGAGATATTTTGGGGAAGAGGAAATCTCTAGCCGCAAAATAAAAAATAAAAAATAAAATAGAGAATCCTTATGTGAAAACCCCTCTCAGACGCATACTATTTCCAAAATAGTAAAAATAAAGGGTGTATCCTCTAGTGAAAACCTAGCTGAGGTGCTAGAGGATGGAGACTTGCCTCTTCCCCCCCATCTAGGACTAGTGGCCAGAACAGTCATCAAGGAAACCAAGCCAGTTAACTTAGGGATGAAAGAATATCCAAGAATCACCTACATCGTAGCATCTCTAACCGAGGGTGAAGAAATGGCTCTCACTGCTCTTCTCCAAGAGGCCACCACCAATTTTTCATGGTCATATGTGCATATGCCTAGACTCAATCCAAGTCTAGTTGTTCACAATCTTTTAGTGGACCCTAGCGCCAAACCAGTCAAACAAAAGTTGAGAAAAATGCATCCCAAAGTGGCCCTTTTGGTAAAAGTGAAACTGGAAAAGCTCTTAGACACCAAGATCATCATAGCTATAGATTACTTGGAATGGATCTCCAACATGGTACCCATCACAAAGCCTTTCAAGGAGATCAAGATCTACATTGACTTCAGAGACCTCAACAAGGCATGTCCTAGGGATGACTTTTCACTGCCCAACATTGATATGATCCTTGACCTCACAGCAGTCCATGAGATGTTCTCACTCATGGATGGTTTTTTTGGGTACAACCAAATTAGAATAGCAGAAGAGGATCAGCACAAGATAGCGTTCACCACACTGTGGAGCACCTTCTATTATAACATGATGCTATTTGGGTTCAAGAATGCAGGATCCATAGATCAAAGGGCAATGACCATAATTTTTCATGATATGATACATAAGATCCTTGAGGACTATGTGGATGACATCCTTCCAAATCTAAAACATGGAGCGAACACCTCAACATCCTTGAATGTGTGTTTGATCGACTCCATCAATAGACTAAAGATGAATCCAAAGAAGTGTGTCTTTGGGGTTACATCAGGAAAACTGCTAGGATTCATTGTATCAAGGCAAGGCATAGAGATCGACCCAAAGAAGGTGAAATCCATCACATAAATTCCTCCCCTGAGAACACTCAAGCAATTGAGAAGCCTACAAGGAAATTTATAGCCAGTCAGAAGGTTCATCTCCCAATTGGAAGACAAGTGCCAGTTGTTCACATACCTATTGCGCAAGGATACCACTTTCAAATGGGACCCCATCTATCAACATAGTTTTGAGAACCTCAAGGAATACTTGGAAAATTCACCTATCCTTGAACCACAAACACCAGGCATGCCCCTCATCTTGTACATATCTGCGACTACCATAGCACTGGGGGCACTCCTAGCCTAGCTCAATGATAATGGAAAGGAGAGGGCTATCTACTTCATCAGCTGCACATTAGTAGGCTATGAGCTGAATTACTCCCCTATGGAAAAAGCATGCTTGGTAGTAGTTTTATCCACTCAAAAGCTTCACCACTATATTCTTAGGCACATGGTAAAGCTAGTCTCAAAGGTTGATCCTCTCAACTACCTACTCTCAAGGACCACGCTCACAGGATGGATGAAAAAGTGGGTATTGCTTCTTAGTGAATTCAACATCTAGTACATCGATTGAAAATCCATCAAGGGACAAGTCAATGCACATCATCTTGTTGAAGCACCCTTAGTCGATGCATACCCCCTGGTGATGGAGTTCCTACATTAACATTTTTGTATGGTCAAAGAACAACCCCTATTGAAGCTATACTTTGAAGTATTATATACGTCGCATGGATTAGGGGCAGCGATACTTTTTGTGATCCCTCAGGCTAACTACATCTGCAAATCCTTCAAATTAGGATTCTTGTGCATAAACAATATTTTAGAGTATGAGGCCCTCATCGCCAGTCTCAGAATAGCTATTCACTAGAACATCACAGAGTTACAAGTATTCGGGGACTCCCAACTAATCATCGAATAGGTCCTTGATGAGTTCCAGACCAAGGATGAAAATCTATTGCCTTACAAAGAGCTTGTGGATAAACTCAAAGAACATTTTTTTAGCATCCAATTCACACAAGTACCAAGACTTCAAAACAAGGTAGATGACGCTATGGCAACTATTGGGTCGCTATTGGAGATCCCCCCTGATGTGACATAATATGATTTTTTAGTCGAGAAGCTACACATGCCCACTTATGATAACGCTAACTTTGAAATGGTGTGTGTCTTGGTTGGTCCTAGTCCCCATGGTACCATGATATTTACGCTTATCTAAAGAATGGTATCATATCTCCTCACCTCACCAACACACAATGCCAAAACCTCATTCGTAGAGCTCCCTGCTACACTCTTATAGCCAACACCCTATATCATCATGGGTATCATAACGTCCTCTCCCTATGTTGAGACTCAAACAAGGCCACCTTGGCTTTACAAGAGGTTCACGCTGGCATTTGCAGTGCCCACACGAGTGGCATGGTCCTTGCAAAGTAGCTACTTCGAGTTGGGTATTACTGGCTGACGATGGAGCATGATGCCTACAAATTCATAAAGAAGTGCCTACAGTGTCAACAACATGCCAATCTAATCCATGCACCAGCACAAGATCTATAGTCCATCGTACCCCCATGGCCTTTTTCATGTTGGAGTTTTGACCTTCTTAACATGATCACCCCTCATTCCTCTGACAGACACAAATATATCATAACAGCCACTAAATATTTCACAAAGTGGATTGAGGCAATTTCACTCAGCCTAACTACAGGTGTCCAAATTCATCCTCTACCATATCATTTGCCTCTTCGGTATCACCTCCACCATCTTTACGGACTACAACATGCCATTCAAGAACCATCACATTAAAGGCCTTTGTGCCTAGTTCCACATCCACCAATGCTTTTATAGCCCATATTTCCTGCAAGGAAATGGTCAAGCTGAGGCAACTAACAAAACCATCCTAAAAATACTGCAAAAATTTTTCAATGATTCTAGCCGCGACTGGCACCTCCAAATCAATCCCACCCTTTGCGCCTATCGCACTTCATTTTGTACACCCACATGCACCACCCCATACTCCTTGGTATATGGTGTTGAAGTTGTTTTGGAAATTGAGGTCAAAATCCCTTTACTGTGCATGTCCATGAAGAATTACATCATGGATAAAGACTATTGTGTGGCACGTCTTACCTAGTTGAACCTGCTACATGAGAAGAGGCAATAGGCCTATGATCACCTGATTATGTACCAAGACTGACTCAAGAGAAGCTTCAATAAAAAGGTACACCCCCTGTATCATCATAAAATGGAAGCACTTCCATTTAGGACTAGTTTATCCCTCCGAGTAAGTGGTTTGGGGTCATGTCAAATGCCTTGAATGAGTCTTTGACTTGGATCTAGATTTTCCCCTGTCCTGCCCTATTTTCTGCTTCTTTCCTACCTATTTCTGGCATCTTGCTCTGAGATTTTGAGGTTCTTGATCTTAGGGTCAAGGTCAACCTTCTAGGTCAAGTTTGACCTTGACCCTGACCTATGTCAAGGTCGACCATGACCCTGACCCAGGGTCCAAATTTCAAATTCATAAGATTTCTGGATGTTAGGATTCAGAAAGAATTATTTCCTGCTTCTGGGTTGGCTGTTTCGGGCTTCGAAATGGTAAACTCTCAAAATATATTTAATTTAGAACCACTCCTAGGGGTATGAGCCTAATGGGAATTAATTTCTCATATGTCAACCTCTCTAGAAGTTTGTGCCCTTTACTAGTATATAAGGAAGCCTTCTCCTCTCATTTTCAACAACAACAAGTGAGAATCAATCATCAATCATAATCAAGCAAGAAAGAAGGAGAAAAGAATAAATCATTTATTTTCAAGCATTCAAGCATTCAAGATCTAATTCATCAAGGAGATCCATTGGTAGCCATTGAAGGATTCAAGCTCTATGGAGCCCTCTTGTTGAAGATTTCTCCATCCATATCCATTCAAAGATTCTTCCTATTCCAAGATCCATTCAAGATTGGTGTTAAAGATCTAAAGGAAATTGATTTGATTCATCCTACATCCTACAATTCTACATCCATTTGGAGCATCCATACTTGTGGATTGAAGGATTCAAATCCTCCATAAGGATTTCAACATAAGCAAGGTGAATTGTTCTATTTACTTTGTTTATTACTATAATTTCAATTCTATTTCAAGGTTAATTCCAAAATCGGGGTTTGACCAAGGCAAACCCCCCATCCAAACAACAAAACCATTTTTCTTGTTGGTGCAGGTGTGGAACAACAAATTATATAGCAGATTCAAATACCCTTTTCAGTAAACTTTTCGGATCCACAAACAAAATTTCCATCAAAGCAGTGTAGGTTAAGGTCAACATAAAGGGGTCAAGGTCGACCTGGTTCAGAAAAGAAAAAGATTTCTGAGTTTTCTCTGTCTCTATGTTTCTGTTCCATATCTAATTGTAGAATTTCCAGAAACTCAGTACAGACACCAGAAAATAGCAATTTCCAGATTTTCTATACTTTGAGGTTAGTATTTGTCTTCAATTCATTTCAATTAAGATTTTAATACTCCCTTCCAAAACATAATGTAAGGTTTCCCTCTTTCTTCTTATTACTAATTGATTGATTCATTTATGCATTAACTATTTTCTTGTGGTTAATCAATTTGGATTTTTCCTTTGGGAATTTGAGATTAAGAAGGGAATCTTACCTTCCCCAACTCCTCTATTCATAAAGATCATTTTATTTTCTTTACATTTTGGTGAACCCATTAATGACAACTCTTTCTTTTGTGGTGTTAGATTTACATTTCATGTTAAATCTTGCATGTATATTAGATTAGCCTTCTTTTATGTGCTTGCATTTACATTTCAAAAATAAAACAAAAAAATCATATAAAGAAACAATACAAAAACATTTGTTTGTTCATGCCTTGTGTTTTCCTAATTTATTTCATTTGCATTGAATTGGTATACAAGCTTTACTACCTCTAGTCCTACTTATAATATCTCGGTTAGAAGAAGTCGCAGACTTATGGGTTCCTTCGATCTTGAGTCTTCCTCTCCTTTCCTTAGGATCCCGAATGAAAATTTGATCACTCATGATTCTAATCCTACTATGGAGCATAACTCTTCTCACTCATCTCATGACGAGGATGATTCTTTAAGAGTTCCTCTTGAAGAAGTCCAAAAATTTTCAACTGAACTTGATAAAATGGGAAATTGGCTTATTCAAGAAAACCATAATCAAGATTCTATTCAAGATATAGAGGCTCTTAAGAAAGTTCTTCGGGATAGTGATCAAGGCGTTAATATCTTGTGTGGTATCACTCATCTTGTGCATTTAAATATCAAACCTTTATCTCAAGAAGCTCAAGATCTAGGATTCGCTCCTCCTGTCACTAGTGTGGAACCTTCTTCTGTTCCTTTACCTAGCATTCCTACTTATACTTCTCCTTTAGTGACTACATCTATTCAATCTCTTCCTATGATTGTTCCACTGGTGTCTCTACCTACCTCACAACCTTCTTACCATAGTGTTCCTTTTACCTATTCCAACCCTCTTCCAACTATGGTTCCAAGTATTCCACCAGTTGTGTCTTCTATTCCCACCACTTCCTACACTTCCCCTAGTGTTTCTAATGTTTCTATGCCTCCTATTTCTTCTAATGATTCTACAATCATTAGTCTGGCTCCAACTGTGTCCTCTTTACAACAACAACTTGTGTCCTTAACTCAATCCAAGTTTAGTATTCCTACATGTGACATGGGAAGTCCTTTATCCCTAGACATTATTCGTGCTTATGTTCCTCAGCAAGCCGATATGCCTCATCTTCAGAATTAAAATGGTAAGGGAGACCCTGTCACTCATGTTAAAACATTTCAAATCCTTTGTAGTGACTATGCTCATGACCATAGGATTTTAGTCAAGTTGTTTTCTAGAACTTTTTGTGATAAGGCCTTACAATGGTATTGTTCCTTGCCTCCTTATTCTATTGATTCTTTTCTGAAACTTACTAATGCCTTTATCCAACAATTCAAAAATAACATTGGTTCGCAAGTGTCCTTAACTGATTTGATGCATTGTAAACAAAATACTAAAGAAAAATTGACTGAATTTATTTTTAGATTTAAGCATTTGTATGCTCAAATTTCTTATCCTATTCCTAATATTGATATTAGGTGTATGTTTATTTCAAATTTACAAAAGGATATTAGAGATAAGATTCTTCTTATTGAATTTATCTCTTTTCAACAACTTTGTGCAGCGCTTCATCATTATCAATTACAAGTGAGTTAATTTGAGAGCAACACTCCAATGGCTCCTGTTCCAGTTGATAAGAGTGATGTTGCTCCTAATCCAAATAAGTTTTAAAAACCTAACAACTATGTCAAGATAAATAAGAAAGAAAATGCAATTGCTAATCAAGTTGTTGCATCCAGCAATGCCACTTTTGCATCCACTTCTTTTCATCTGAATCATATGTTTACTCCTCTTTTTGAATCTTTACATTCTATTATGAGTAAATTGTTGAATGCTAATATGATTACTTTTCCTCCTATTCGACCTCTTTTACCTACTACGATGGCGTCCAAATCCTTTGATTCCAAAGCCTTTTGTCAATACCATCGTCAGAATGGCCATGATACTGAGAAGTGTTATCCACTGAAACATAAGGTTCAAGACTTAATTGATTCTAATGCTTTATCTGTTGATAATTTTAATGGTAGTGGGAATAAATATGTCTCTCCTCCTAATCAAAACCTCCAAATCTATATGAATCCTTTGCCTACACATGATACTAATACCATTGTTCAACCATCTTCTATGGATATTGTTTATGATTCAAAGATGGATGATCTCAATCATATTGTTAACGATGTGGAGCAGGTTGTTTTGTCTCAACCTTTATCCCCACCCCAGCCTCAATTGCAACCTCAACTTCAAGTTACACCTCAACCTAAGCCTAAACTAAAACTTCAACCTAAACCTCAAAAATAACCTAAGAATAAAAGACCTAGGGAACTCTTGATCACCTTTGATGATTTTGAGACTATTAAAGCTCTTAATGGTCCCCTCTACATGTATGCTAGGATTTCTAAGATACCTACACGTGGTTGTCTTGTGGATCCTACATCCTTAGTCAATGTCATTACTAAAGAAAACCTTTTTATGAAGAACTTACAACATGATTGTTATGATACATCTAATGTGTGGATCCAAACTTGTAATGATTTTCTCTATCCATCATTTGGTTCTATTAACTTGCCTGTTGAACTTTGTGGTAAAGTTGTGGACACTACCTTTGTTGTTGTCCCTACTTTTGATCAATTTCAAGTTAAGCTTGGTTTGCCTTGGTTGAATTACATGCATTTCATTGCTTCTCCTATCCATAAGTGTATTAAATTCATTCATGATGAAGAAGTGAAGATGATTATTCATAGTTTATATCAACCTTCTAGGCCTAAGGATTGTGCTACCCTTGGTTTATTTTATCCTTCATTACCTAATTCATGTCCTTCTCGACCTGATAACCTTTTTCGCTCATATCAAGCCTATAAGCATCGCAATATTGTTGAGTTAAGCATGCCTCAGATGGATCTTAACCATGGTCTTTTTCCTATGCCTTCCATACCTCCTTTATCCATTACTTCTAGTTCTGTTAATTAAGCTTCTAGTGTTTCTTTTCAGCCTACTAAGAATCCTACTAATCCTCCTATAGAACCTGTGAAAGAACTGGTGGTTTTTCCTCCTAGTTCTCAACATATTTAAAACAAGACAAAATGTAATCGATCTTCCAATGAACGTCATAATAAGCGTTGGGCTCAAGCTAAGGCCCGTGGCTTTGTTCTTCAAAGTTCTTTACCTTCTTTTGACTAGCCTATTCTTGATGTGTTGGAAGAAGTTAATGTTAATAATGATGTTAAGATGAATGATTATGATGATTCCATTCGTATCTTAGATTATATTTTGATTAATCTTGATGAAGAAGATACTCTTGATGATCCTAATGATTCTAATGATGAATATGAGACTATTGACATTGATATTGATTTCCCTAATATGCTTTCAACACAATTGATAATTACACCTAGTATCAAACATCATGATTCTCAAGAGGATCCTTGTTTGGAACTGGCTATTATTCCTACTGTGTTGGATATAGTCCCTCTTGCAAGTTCCCCACCTTCCCTAGATGATATAGACTGAGATGGGGAGAGTAGGTGATGTGCTTGATTGGCTTGTTCTCCATGGTAGATTTTTATGTGTTTTCCTGTTGTATTGTGTTTCTCCCATAATGTGTTTGCTAAATGTTTGTTAGATTCTTTTATACAACCCTTGTTACTTTGTTGGTACAATGTGATAAAGGAATCAAACCTATTGTACTATTCCTCTATATGTATCTCTACTCTTCTATATATTGTTTTCATGTTATTTTGTACCTATTCTATTCTTCGTAAATGTTTTCCTTGTGTAGTCTGCTTGGATTTGTGACTTGGTAGCACTAATTCTTTTTAGTCTCTCTGTTGTGATCCAAAAAGACTCTTCTTCATAGCTCTTGTGTTTTCTTTCCTCCATTATGATTGTAGTTCTACTTTCTTTGGGAAATGATGTCAATTCATTTACAATAATATATATATATATATATATATATATATATATATATATATATATATATATATATATATATATATATATATATATATATATATATATATATATATATATATATATATATATACTGACCCCGCGATAGGTAGATCCCTTATGTGTTCTCTATATGTTTATGTGGTATTTCCCTTGATTTGTCTTCTCTTGGGTGCTTCTCATAGTGGAAACGTAATCAGTGGAGTTGTTTATGTTTCCGTTCAAGCCACTGCTCCTGTTAAAGTGTTAGCAATGATTTTAATGTGGGGGCATATGCTCTGCTCACTTTTTGCACACACGCACTTTCAAAAAAAATTTCAAAACTTTTCTCCCTTTATGGATTAGAGACTAATTCTTAAAGCATGGATTTTTACCTTATAGGATCTCTTGATCCCTCCAGTTTCAATTTTCAAAGTTTTGATCCCTTAAGGTCAGAAGGTGTCCTTAAGAATGGATCTATCTTGTTTTGGCTTTACTCTTTTGGAATAGAATATTCCTAAGGGTGAATCCTAGATGGGTTGACTAGTGAGCAGCCACATTCACTATGCACTTTAACTCCATCTTTCTAGTTGTGATGTCTCCTTGTGTGATTCAAAATGGGACATAAGTTCTCATTGGCCAAGGTAATCACACCCTCTTCTCTTTCTTCTAGTGATATCTCTCTTATTGTAATATTGGGGTTGCAAAGACTTGAGTCCCTAGGGGCTTGAGGATTGCTTTGTGCCTTTGATTTCAATAAGATTTTATTTTTCTTTGTGATCTCCTTTACCAAGAGTTTGCATCGAGTCCATACTCTTGCTAAAGTGGGGGCTAAATGTATCGTCAAAAAATGGAAGCACTTCCATTTAGGACTGGTTTAGCCCTCTGAGTAAGTGGTTTGGGGTCATGTCAAATGCCTTGAATGGGTCTTTGACTTGGTCTGGCTTTTTCTCCTATCTTGCCCTATTTTCCACTTCTTTCCTACCTATTTATGGCATCTTGCTCTAAGATTTTGAGGTTCTTGATCTCAGGGTCAAGGTCGACCTTCTAGGTCAAGGTCAACCTCGACCCTGACCCAGGGTCCAAATTTCAAATTTCAAAGATTTCTGCATGTTGGGGTTCACAAAGAATTATTTACCACTTTCAGATCAGCTATTTATGGCTTTGAAACGGTAAAATCTCAAAAGATATTTAATTTAGGTCCACTCCTAGGGGAATGAGCCTAATGGGAATGTATTTATCATATGTCGGCCTCTCTATAAGTTTGTGCCCAACACTAGTATATAAGGAAGTCTTCTCCTCTCATTTTCAACAACAAGTGAGAATCAATCATCAATCGTAATCAAGCAAGAAAGAAAGAAGGAGAAAGGAAGCAATCATCTATTTTCAAGCATTCAAGAATTCAATTATTCAAGTATTCAAGATCCAATTCATCAAGGAGATCCATTGGTAGCCATTGAAGGATTCAAGCTCTCTCGAGCCCTCTTGTTGAAGATTTCTCCATCCATATCCATTCAAATCTTCTTCCTATTCCAAGATCCATTCAAGATTGGTGCTAAAGATCTAAAGGAAATTGATTTGAGACATCCTACATCCTACAATTCTACATCCATTTGGAGAATCCAAACTTGTGGATTCAAGGATTCGAATCCTCCACAAGGGTTTAAACATATGCAAGGTGAATTTTTCTATTTACTTTATTTATTACTACAATTTCAATTCTATTTCAAGGTTAATTCCAAAACCGGTGTTTGACCAAGGAAAACCTCCCATCCAAACAACAAAACCATTTTTCTTGAAGGTGTAGGTGCGGAACGGGGAATTATAGAGTAGATTCAAATACCCTTTTCGAAAAACTTTCAGGATCGACGAACAAAATTTCTGTCGGAGCAGTACAAGTCAAGGTCGACCTGGTTCAGAAAATAAAAATATTTATGGGTTTTTTCCATCTCTATGTTTTTGTTATAGATCTGATTGCATAATTTCTAGAAAATAGAAATTTCCAGATCTGTTATACTTTAAGGTTAGTATTTGTCTTCAATTCATTTCAATTAAGATTTTAGTACTCCCTTTCAAAATGGAATGTAAGGTTTTAATCTTTCTTCTTATTACTAATCGATTGATTCATTTATGCATTGACCATTTTCTTGTGGTTAATCAATTTGGATCTTTCCTTTGGGAATTCGGGATTAAGAAGGGAATCTTACCTTCCCCAACTCCTCTATTCATAAAGTTCATTTTATTTTCTTTACACCCCCAAAAATTTCAAGTGGGAGACATGGTCCTAAGAGAGAACCAAAGAGTGCAATCCAATCATGAGAAGAAAGGGAAGTTTGAGCCCACCCAGTTGGGCCCCTATGTTGTGACAACTTGTTTCAGCTCTAGAGCCTATCAGTTATCCACACCCAAAGGGGAGCCCCTCAATGATCCTATTAATATCATACATCTGAAGCAGTTCTATGCTTGAACCATCTATATGATCCTGAAAAAAAATTAATAAAAAGTAAAAAATCTAGCAAAAATACAAAAAATGAAAAAAAAGAAAAAAAAAGTAAAGAGAAAATAATCGCCCAATGGTGAAAACTTAGCAATCAAGCACCTTGGGTAAGTATGTTGATGAAAATTTGGAAACAAGTGCCACACATAGTGGACTGTATCATTATCTATCAAACTCCTGAACTCACTCAACATCACATGTCATCCCATCATTTGTCCATTTCACTCACCCTTGTTCCCAAGGTGTTCTTACCATTTCATCAGCATAAGAGAACTATTGTCCTGCATCCTAAGCTTCCTGTATATACCAAGGCATGACCTATCCCTGCAACACTAAGCTATGTACATAATTGTCTCTAGTTGGCCTGTCCTGATCACTTGAGCTTTTGTAAATATCTGACTATATATAGTGTCCTCTCTTTTTGGCTCCTTTGTACATATCACCTTGGTTTCTCAGCAGCATCTTGACCCCAAAATGCATTGACCTATCGTGATCGCAATATCAATATTTTCCTCAATAAGTGTTCCTTATCACTATGATTCTCTGAGATTCTCCTCTTTGCTCATCACCACTTCAGTTTGTAGCCAATCCCACCAACTAGGTCCTTGTAGGATGTATCTTTCCTCATTTCCAACCTAATCCCACCATCCACAGTTAGTCGATCTCTTTTGGCAAGGAGCGTCTGTTTGGTCTTATCACAGTGCTTTTGTAATGCTTTCTTTGGTCCATTGACTTATTTTTGCGGTCTCATTATTGCTTCTCTCCTCATGGTCACCACGATCATTTATATCATGGTGTGCTATGGTGAGAGATGTTTGTTGAGGCAAGGTCCTTTCACTCTCTTCTTTCTGCCTATGAGTTAGTCTGATGCAACCCTGGCACGGTCTACATGTGATCTTTTGGGTCACATGGTGCCTTCGGGAGGTGTCATTTATTTGTGGGTTCCTTGGCATCATTTTCACCATGCTTCCCCATGGGTTCATGCGTGATGTTGGGGCAACCCTTGCATGTATTTTTTGAGTCATTCCTATGCAACACTAGTGACACGGCCTCAATTTCCCAGTAACTTTGCCTAGTCCCTTCTATTTCTATATCAAACTAAGTGCTCAAACTACATGGTTGTATTCCCCTTCGGAATACCCAGTGCTCAAGCTTCAAATCCCCCCTCCTATCAAACTTCCTAACTAAAATGATCTCCCTATCAAATCTCATCAATCATCCACAAAATCCCCAGCAAATTCACCCTCACACCCTTTCCACCTATTTCCTTCATACCTCCCAAAAACCTCATCTCGATGCAAACCTATCTACCTCATTCTCCTCTCACTCATGTCCCTAACCCATGGATTTTGATTATGCAGAACTCCCCTTGACCATCGCCTCTCCCGCTCCACCATCCCCCACCCCTCAGCAAAGGTTCAGTCAAGAAGTGATATGCTATGCCATCTCATCCTCACATCTCACCTCATATCTCCCATCTGCATTTTTGCATCTCCCTCTCACCCACATTGTCTGGATTGCATTTCGCCTTCTTCATTTCATTAAACATCCCCTTATCATCCTACATACATTGCATATCGTCTCATATTCATTTTAGTCATTAGCCTAGGTTGCATTATCTCATCTCATTTTCTCATTCCCATCCCCCGTTCCATCAGTACATTCATTATCTTTCATCCACTTTAGGTTCATTTTTAATCTTGCATTGTTAATCATTTAAATCCATTTTAAGTCCATTTTAATCTTGCATAGTTAAGTTCTTTTTACCTTGCATTGTCAATCCATTTATCATTTAGGTGCATTTTCATCTTGCATCATTAATCATTTAAATTTATCTTAAGTTCATTTTCATCTTATGTCCTTAATCATTTAACTTCATCTTAAAGTTCATTTGCATTTTGCATTGTTAATCATTCACATTCGTTGTAGATTCATTTTATCCTAGTTAAGCATTTTTTGATCCATCTTACGTTCATTTTTCATTATCATTATCATTTAGATTAATTTTAATCTTACATTGTTAAAATACATTTTAGGTTCATTCATTATCATTATCATTTAGATTCATTTTTATCTTGCATAGTTAAAACATTTTGATCCACCTTAAGTCCATTTCATCTTGCATTATTAATCCTTTAGATTCATTTTAAATTCATTTTAATCTTACATTGTTACAATTCATTTTAGGTTCATTCATTATCTTTCATTATCATTATCATTTAGAGTCATTATCTTTCATTGATTAGGTTCATTTCTATCTTGAATTGTTAGGTCATTTTTATCTTGCATTGTTAAGACATCATACATCCATCTTCACATTAAATCATAACATAAATAAATCATGCATCCCATATAGGGCATCACATTACATCTTGAATCCAAAAACCATCAGTAACTACATCTCATATACACACACATCATATCAAACATCACATAGGCACCTAGCATCTTGTATCACACACATGTCAGTCTCACATCATATAGTAACTAGCATCACTTCCTGCATCACACACGTTAGTACATCATAAACATCCATACATTCATCAAAGAACATCATATCCCACCCCAGCTCATCATGTATATATATCATGAAAAAAATACAAGAATGCCCCATCCCAAAAGAATAAAAGAATAATTGTCTATCTCGGTCCATGTCCATCAAAAGTACAAATACAATATACATAGGGACTATGCCCTCCATCAATGAATACTAAAATATATGATAAAAACTACAGTATATCACTGCATATCTGCCTCTCCTGAGGGAGGCTCCATCTCAACATCATCAACTAAGGCATCGTCTTGTGGTGGTACAGCAAAAAAGTCTATCCACATAATCCTGGGTGTCGGTCTCTCCATTGTGCCCTATGTACCTGTGATCTACACTTGTGTGAGTACCTGTACTGCCCCTGTGTCCACCTCCATCTCTATCCCTGATACCTCAACCTCTTGCATCTACATAGAGCCATCGGTCAACCATTGCTGACTCTGTGAGTGACCTGACCGATGGCTCTCCTGTCCTATCCTATGAGAAGCACCAACCATGGGCGTGCTACCCCTAGCCTTTGGCTACTGCCAGCACATGTGCTCGAACTCCCACCTACCCCTGACCCTTTTGCCCTTGAGTGGCTCACACATCTATAGTGCTGGAGTCACTCAGGTGGTACTGATGCATGATATACACCCTGGTACCACCCTATCTTCTCCCTTAGACTAGCTAGCTCCCTTTATAATTGACCCACCTCTCCACATCTCTCTTGAGAGCTCTTTATCACTTTATCTCCTCTGGGAGTCTAGCTCTCCACCACCAGCTGTTGTACCACCATATCCCTCTCCCCCTGTAGATGATCCCACTCCAACCGCAAACCATCTCTCTCCCCCCATAGCTGGTCCCTCTCTCCCCACAGTTGGTCTCTCTCCCCTATCAACCCATCCCTCTCTCTCCTCATCTGCTCCCTCTCATCAATCATCAAAAGTCTATCTTGTAAGGCCTAAGCTAGCTATGTTGTCAAGGCATCTCACTCACCCTATGTATCATGAAGCATCTGGCTCGTGCGATCATAAGCTTCCTGTAGCGAAGCGAGATTCCCTACCAAATCCCCTCCTCCTCCTGATGACCCCACTCCTGCTGACTGCCTTGGTGGTGGTGGTGGTCCTCTGGGTGGTGGTCCTTGTGGTAGCAGTGCTCCCTACACAGGTGGTACCTATCCCCCATCTCCTCCCCCTCCCCCTCCATCTCCATCTCCATCTCCTCCTCCCCCTCTACCTCCCTCTCCTCCTCCATCTCCATCTCCCTCTCCTCCTCCCCCTCTCCCTCCTCCTCTCCCCCCTCCGGCCCCTAGTTACCAGCACTCCCCCTCCAACAACAGGTAACCCTTCTCTCCCCATAGCCCTCAGAAGTTGAGACCATGCATCACAAGCTAGGGTGGTACCCACATTTGTTTGTCCTCCCACCCAGTCCCACTGGAACAGTTGCATCATTTGCCAATCCGCCAGCAGCCCCGCCCTATCCACCCTCCTCCCAAACTCTGAAACCCTCTCTCATGTGGCTCTCTGGTACTAGTGAACAATGTCTGGTACATCCTATTGGAAACCAAACTATCGGGAGATCCCTATCCAGCCTATACTGCTCCATGATGTACTCACATTTCCCTGTAATGTACGTCAACATCACAAGATACAGTAGCTCCCTCTAATCCTCCACTCGCAATGCCTACCTTAGGTATGGTCGCCAAGTGATCCTATCTCAGATCCCATCCAATGTCTCTCTCTAGTGGTCAATGTCATCTACCGCCTGGTATGCTAGTAGCTCTCCCCAGCTATATGTGATCGGCTCCTCTAGCTTCCTGTCGGTCCTCCCTATTGGTCTCAGCACTACTATGTTCTCCCATGCCCATACCTGTAGGAGGGAGGCAAAGCCAAAACTCCTCCCCATGCCATCTGCACCATGGTAGATGATCTGGTGCAGATCCTTGTACATCTCTTCCAACATCAGTGTGCCCCAAGCTGCTAGGGCACCCGCATCAACAATTTGCACTATCCTGGGATCAATGCTAGCGTCACCCCTGTCCCCCTGTGTTTGGGGTAATGTACCCCGAAACTAAGCCACATACATAAAAGTAAAGTCATCATGTTGGCAGTGTTGCTGCTATATGGTGTGCTAATGCAAATTGCCCATGGCGCAAGACTAGCGCCATGCCTAGTCCTAGCAATGGGGCCATCGCTTGTTGCTGTGTAAATGTCCTTGCCACCACTAGTGTGCCCCAAATCGGTAGTCTGAAGATCCGATACATGTCCTCCAAAGTAACCATCATCTCCCCTATCGATAAATGGAACGTCCCCGTCTCAGAATTTCATCACTCGTACAAAGCTGTGACCATCTCCATTAATTTCCACCTCCATGGCATGCGCGCCAAGTATCCCAACCCTATCACATCCACTCGTGCCCACTCTGCAGGCATGAAATGGTCTCCCACTACCAGCATCGCTGCATGTTGCTCCCGGCTGGTCAGCCAATCCAATGACCACTCCACCCAAAACCAGTCAACCATGTCAATTTTTTGTCTTGACCATGAATCCTCCCCCCCTCTCTTCTCCCCCTATCCCTATCTCTTTTTCCCTTCATTCTCACCCATCTATCTCTTCCCGCATTCCTATCATCGCGGGATCACACAATTTCCCCATCCTCGTATCATCACGGGAATGCATCCCCACACCGCCCAACCTACCCCCCCTCCCTACAAGAATGCTCTTTTTTCCATGCACCCCCTAGTTTTGCTCTGAGAACACGATCCCGTAAAAACTTCATGTGGGATCACGGTCCCGCCACATCTTTACCCCAACCCTCGGACCCTTACGATCCCGCAAGGCATTCCAAGACATTTCCCCAACCCCTCCCCCTTGTATTTCTTGTAGGAACATGTTCCTACAGGTGCGAGAGCATTCCCGCTGATCCCACACTTGCGGGATTGCATGTTTTCCACCAAAAACATGCAATAAATGCTAAATCAAATAAAGGACAAGGATAGTTTTTTTACCCTACTTGTCGGCCAGGGACCCCCCATCGTCGAACATGTTGCATGATATCCGATCGATGACATAGTCGCCCTCTATCTACCATTCTTCTATCTTCACTCAGAGCTCCAAACTCTCTCTTTTCAAGGTCTCCAGTGTGCAAATGACCTATTTTTTACCCTCCCAGCTCTTATTAAGGCCCTCTCAACCCCCTTCTTTTCTCCTACTTGCCTTTCCACCCACCCTATCCCCCCTTCTTGCCAAATCTTACCACTGTATTGCCTTTTTCACCCCCTTCTTCCCTATTCATACCCATTTTTCGCCCGCAACACCCCTTCATCACCTTTCTTTTTGATACGCTACCAGGGCCCTTTTTTGTTTCCTCGTCGCCCTCTTGAGGGGGAATCACCCAATCTAAACCTCCTGGCCCGTAGTCTGGGGCATTTTCACCACCTAGTCAATTCTTCGCGTCGTCTATTATTTCTGAACATCTTCAAAATAGCGTTATTTTAACACCATGTCGAAGAGGGGCAAATGTAGACACCTAAATTTGATTACACAATTAAATAATCATATTTAGTTCTCTCCTAAGGAATTATATTAATTAAATACTATTATTTGATTAATTTATGCCATCCCCTAGTTAATTAATTTAATTAATTAACTATAGTTCAATCAATTATCTAAATGACAAACCTATAGTCTGATAATTAATTAAATCCTCATTCCTCTATTAATTTAAATGGATACATTTATCTATTTGAATTAATTCATAAACCCTCATTTTCCTCCCACTTGGAATTAAATAATGTATTTAATCCAGTTTGAGCACATGGCCCCTAATTTTAACCCTTAACCAAACTCATCCCAAAATCCTAACATGGAGTTCATACTCAACCCAACCCATTCACACATACTAATCACCCTTAATTAGCTAATGACCCATGATTAGCTAATCCAACCCTCCACTCATTCTCTCTCCTCTCATCACATCCTCCTAAACTTCCCACTTGCCCCCTAATCCAAGCCTAATCACCTCATAAACATTTGCACAATCATAATCCATGGATTAGGAAATCCTAAGCCAACCCAAGTCAACTCCCATGTCACATCCTCACATCCCCCAATTCCCTCACCTCATGTCAAACTTAAAAGCTCTTACACATCTCTTACACACTTCATCATTCTTTTACACATTTGTCCCCTCTCACATCTCCCAAAATGGTCACATTCCTCCATTTCTTCCAACCTCTCTCATTGTGACACTTGTCACAATGAGATGCGTTTGAGAAAGCACAATCCATGTGCTCTCTCTCAAATGCATCTTGGCTCTTCCTTAGGTTTGCATCTTGACCACCTATTCATCCCTCCTCTTGCCTATAAATTGAGCCCTCATCTCCTTCATTTTCATCCACCATCAAAGCAAAGTTATAATGCTAGTTTGAGAGCCAAAAATATCAAAAGAAACCACATAATGCCAAAATCCTCCCACACTTGAAGCTTGAGCAATAGCAATTTGAGCATACATATCCTCATTGGACAAATCTTCTACTTTGGGAGCTTCTTGGTTTTGCTTATGGTTTGCATTCTCTTTCCTTTGCTTTCATTTGTAGTATCTAATCGTAGATGTTTTAATGATTTGTGTGTTGAATGCTTAGTTTAGCTTTGTGTTCCTAACCCTCATTTCATTGCATACAAGGATATGGCATATTTCATGGTGTCCCTATTGGCATATCTAAGATATTAGATAATGCTTCTTCTTTCTCTAGAAGTCTCTTTTATACTCACCCAAGCCACTCAATTGCAAATCCAAATCATCAAAGGTGCATTAAAAGGCTTGCAATTGTAATATTTCATCTTGTTCAAGAAGAATTGATAGATAACATGCAGAGGGAGCTAGAGTTGATTCTTTATTCAAATATTTTTCATAACAAATGGTTATTTGGTATCTTGCCTCTACCAAGGAAGTTGCATGTTCTAGAGATCCTAGGGCTGAAGTTCAAAGAGCAAGATTACAACTAAGTGCACAAGTACTTCAAGGTTGTCACCTATTATTCCACCATGGTATCTATTTTCCTTTCTCTATCAATGGGTTCACATAATTAATCTAGAGTTGTCTTAAGGTAGGCATCCCCTACCATGTATATATTTATGGTTACCTCATCCTTGTTAATAGCCAATTAAAATTTCAAAGCCAAATCATTTACCTCTCAAAAATATGATCATTCTCCTAAACTCAGCTATTAATTTTTAATGAGAAATATTTAAAAGTATTTTTCAAAAATAATATAAGTATTTAAGTTAATTTTATTTATTTATCATTAAATTAGTTTGGAAGGAAAATAATTAAAAACTCATTCAAACATCTCCTCTCCCTATTGTCGCGCTCACATGCTCAAATTTTTTAAATTTTTAACCTTTTTTTTGTTAGAATTGCTAAACAAGTGAGCGCTCATAATTTTATTGGTTAGAAATGCTAAAAAAAAATTGAACACTCTAACCTTTTTTATTAGAAATGCTTAAAAAAAATTGAATGCTCATAACAACCTATTTTATTTATACTCAAAAAGTCAAATTCAAAACCTCTTGAAAGTTTAGGATTGCTCAAATTTTGAGCATTCCTAACCTATGAACCAAACATACCTATTCTCTTCAAATTGAAGATTCTTGAAATTATTTCCAAAACTTGTAGCCATCAAAGATACATGTGTTGTAAAATCCTTGGAGCAAATAATACTTGTAGGTGTAGAACCAAAAATCCTCAATCTTTGCCAACATCCTTTCTGTGCTTGCCGAAATGGATGTTAGAAACAGGGTAAACAGTGAATGCATAAAACGGTTTCATTGGAAACATTTCATAAATTTGTTTGAGTAAATGCAGATGCCGGGTTTCATGGAATGCAAAAATGAATGTGCAGTATACCTCAAAGAGATGTCACCCCAATAGCAAGAAATGAAATGACTGCACAGACAAGGGAGGTCAATTGTTTGACAGAATGCTCAACACATAAGAACTGAAAAGCATAAACAATGCAAACGAACTGTTTGATGGAATGTCATCACATGAGAGAGGAATGAAATGATTGTAGCTTGTGCATGATAACAACCTTTGAACAGATCATGGACAACCCTCAAAGCACAATAGCTGAGGGATTTTGCAGATGATGGGAGAGCAACTATTGAAAGATTGGCTGTGAATGAATCTATTCAAAATGTTTACACACATGTGAAAGGTGGAATCATAGATAATGCACCTTTGGTTCATTATCAGTAATGCAATCTTGTTAACTTTGACAAATTTGAAGAAAGTAGTGAATCTCTCTTGAAGGCATCTTCAATATTGAGTGCATGATGGCTGTAGGTAGCCTCCATGCCCACTGTAGCTAGCTTGAGGACAACCTAAACCTTATTTTATGATGTCACTTAGATCTATGGTGGTTGTGTTGGCATGTTTTCTCAGAGTTTGTAGCTAAATGAAACAAAAATGTGGCTTCACAACATTTTATGATCGCGGGATATATATGAAATCATTTGTTGAAATCAGCTAGTATAAGGTTGATTATACAATTTCCGCAATAGCATATTGGTAGGAGAATTTATGGTCAAAATGAATTTGTTGAAAAACCACTCTCGAGCTTTAACACAAATGCAGGAATTATGGTTGGAAATGCTCTGGTTGGCATGCACGTTAAGTATATATATATATATATATATATATATCTTCAAAAGCATAAATAAGGCATGCTGAGTCAAAATGATGATGCTTCTTTTGTCAAGAATACTTTAAACCTTACCACTAAGATCACATGGACAAGCATGCCAACACACCAGATCGTTTTACAGTAAAGTAAAATGATTTGGTGTAAGAATATATATGTATATATGAATATATATATATATTCTTACACCAAATCGGATTATATATATATATATATATATATATATATATATATATATATATATATATATATACGTATATTATATATATTTTGTGGAATACATGATTGTGCACTATATGTACGGAAGTATTTTAGTTGAAAGTCCTAAAAAAATTTCAAGAAAATGCAATTGGTAGGTGTAGACTCGATTTTACAACCTTTTCCTCGCTATTGTGACATTGGATGTTTTGAGCCTAATTATTCAATTGTTTATGGGAAATGAGAATGTATTTGACCTTATTGATTGTACCATGGATCTCTTCAACAAGTTTCATAGTAAATTCATATGGATTATTAAAGTCTTGAAGTCATGTAAAGATGAGCATGGTTTTGTTGTATTAGGAAAAGGACCAAATTCGTGTTAGTTACATCTTTTGAGAAATGGATCAAAGTTGTGAGAAAACACTTATGTTTATATTAGATGGGTGACATCCTTTAATCCTTTTCAAAGCGGGAAAAGACATATACATTGGTATATGTACTAAACAAGCTAAAATGTGTTAATTGCAATAAGTCAAAGGACATCATATACTGGTATGAGATTATGAAAAGATTACCCTACTCGATAAAATAAAGAGTTAGATAGAATGAAAGGATGATTATTTGTTACAATTGAAGAACATGTTCTTAATGGATACGTTGTTGGTGAATGAATGATCCTTGAATCGATAGAAGACTCAGTGGCTACTTCATCGAGATCAATTATTCAACCTTCTTCTCAAAACCTTTAGGATTCAAGTTATATTTTTGTAAATAGTGACTTTTGTTGCTTTTGGTCAAAGTTAATCAATTGAATCTTTTTGAGCAAAATTTATAAGATTATTAGTTGTTACAAGTAGGGTTGTTGTTGCACCAAAAGTTGATCGACATTTCAATGCTCGATACAACCACTAGACTTATAGAATCCACAGGAGGCAGTTAAACCATGGCATGAATCTTGTGAGGGACATTGGCGCACTACCAACAATCTCCCCCTAGCATCACTCGTCGTAGGCCCGCATCACTCATGGAGGAGATTTGAACATGTGACCAAGCTCCGATACCACTTGTTACAAGTAAGGTGGTTGTTGCATCAAAAGATCAACTTGTCAATGGTTGATACAACCACTAGACTTATAGAATCAATAAGAGGCAGATAAACCATGTCACGAATCTCGCAAGGGATGTTGGCGCATTGCCAACATTAGCTTAATTTAATTTGCACAAAATAAAGTTAGTTATTAACCTAGAAAAGAAGATAATTATTGTGTGAACCTATAAATACAAGACAATTTGTAATGTAAAAGGGGGAGAATTTTATAGAGGGAAAACTATGGAAAAATTTTCAAAGAGACTTTTGGCTTTACACTATGTACAAAAAGGTTTTTGAACTTGTATATTTTCAAAAAGATAATGAAGAATGCGTTTAGTCATATGTTTTAAATGTATTCATGATTTATTATTACCAATTTCTCATATGTTAAGTTGGTAATCTCTTTATGTATTGGTGGAATCCAATGGTCTCTCTTATCTATGTAATTGATGTGAATAAATATACCCATTTCTTGGTATCTTGATTTGAATGTGTTGGCATAGTGTGTCTTGTTGAATGCCAAGGTTTGTTATCCTTCTTTCGTCATCATTGCATTAGGTGCTTAAGCCTCCTTTGTTATCATTATCTATTGTGAATCTCAAATAGTATTTGTATGTCTATTGTTGCGGTTTAGTTATACACTTTATTTAGTTTTGTCTTGTCTTCTTTTGGTACTTTCAAGTGAAAAGTACATAGAAAATACAAATACCCCCATCATACAAGGGATTTGCCCCTCTCAAACATAGAGCAAGGTTGTGATTTGATTGCAGTCTCTCTGACTATTGGCACGGTTGTCACTGCTCACAGGATAAACAGGGTTAGTTTCAAAGAAATAATCGTAGTGACAAATTTGTTTACCAACAAGATGCAAAGACTGGAGGTTGAAATTGGGACAACTAGCTAGAGTAGGTCTATTCCACCTGATTTGGATATGAAACCCTTCTAAAAATTTTCCCTTAATTCTCATGCAAGCCCTTGCAATTGTACATTTGACCTCTTGATTGGTACAGATGGCCCTAGGAATGGTATGGCTAGTCTTGGAACACAATAAATGACACAAATCTGCCTTTCCCCAATGCCTTTCCAATTTGTTGATTAAAAAATTCACAATCCTCTTAAATACTTCACCAAAATATGTAATTAATAGCTCAAATGCAACCTCTGATTGAAGCTACCAACAAGGATGTCCTTAAATGACATTTCACAACTACAAACATGCAAATCCCTAAAAGTTTTTTTCTCAAAGACTACTATTCTCCAAAAACCCATGTTTGTCCTCAAGCTCCAAATTTGTTCATTAAATAGTCCCTAATGAGCTCTCTAAATCAAACTTTAATATTCTCCAAATTCTAACACACCTTTTGGCTCCCTTAACATAAAATTTATTAGTCCCTAATGAGCTCTCTAAATCAAACTTTAATATTCTCCAAATTCCAACACACCTTTTGGCTCCCTTAACATAAAATTTATCAATCTATTCCTTTATTAATTTTTTCCAAAGTGGGCACCCAATATGACTTATAAATTCACTTTAATTTATTTAAGTAAAACATTAAATATAACCTTATATTATCTTTAATATTTAACTATTTATTCATAATCATCTCCTAACCACTGAAAACTAAAAATAGAAAAATAAAAACTTGAAAACTAACGCTACACCTATGGCCCATTGGTGACGCCTAAAAATAGAAATACCTCCTACAAGATAAGAAGTTGGCTCTGAGCTCCTAAAACACCGAATAAACTCTCTGCAAGGTCCCTTAGTCCCTGAATGGGTTCCTTATTTATTGTATTATCCTATGGGAACCATTGTTGATAGGTGAATCCTACTAAATACTCTGATATTAAGAAAGACACAAAAATGGGGACATTACAAAGTCCAAGGTGCCTTATATGTTTTTTCTAAGGGACTCATAATGAGGATAGGTTGTTAAGGAAATTAGTATTTTATCCCACATGTACATTAAGCAAATTATAATGATGATAAAAATTCTCTTTATAACATTGTTGATTTTAACTAACCTGGTTGCAAGCTCTAACTCAAGATATAAAGTTGACTATTGACATTCCTAAAAATACTCCATATCTTACTCTAGCAAAAATTAGAGTGAAGTCCCAATAAGGGACATTACAATTGGTATCATAGCCTTAATCTTGTCAGCCTGTCGGAGAAAATATACTTTAATTACCTTCTTGAATTTAAAGTGTACTAAAAATAAATAGGGATGTAGTGAATAGATTGACTAGGGCTAGGATACTACAATAAATGAAAGCAATGGTCTGAGAGTTCACCAATATGAAGTTAAATTTATAGTTTCTAGCTCCACCTTTCATATTTTGTTGCATACAAATGGATGTTGTGTGATATTCAATTTCCAAACCAAAACACAAATCACTCAGCTTTCCAAAAATCATGCCCAATTTTGAAAACTGTGACCAGGATAAAGAGAGAACTATGGATTAAAAATCATACTTTATTTATCAATATTGGTCTACACCCAAGGTTATAGGTAGTTGGGAACTGTAATAATTAGCAATCAACATCGAATCATCATTATCATAGATGCAAGTCCTGGGAATAGTAATGGACTATTTCTAATATTAAATTGTTGATAAATAAATGAAATTGTATCTGTTGTTTTAGAACCTCCACAAATCAAAGATATGGCCTAGTCTGATTAATATAGTCATTTCAATCTGAGATCCTTTCTAAGGATCCATTTTCCCTTGGTTAAGTGGTATTGTTTTATCATGTGATGTCCTTTCTTACATAAGATTTTTTAATTTTAATTAGGGATCCCCTCTTATGTAAGAGGTGTGTATCCTTGATCATAACCTCTTCTTTGTTTGTAATTTTATGTCCAATAAACAAATTCCTTACTTGAGGGCTAAAAGTGTGTCATCCTTCACCAAGAATCCCTTTACTTAGCAATGGGAAGGTATGCATTGGTTTTCTCTTTCCCCTCCTTTATTCATTGATGTTATTTAAGATCTATTCATCATCCTTTTAGCATCCTTCAGAGGGATCCCTTTACACTTGTTGCATGATACCTCTTTGCATCCATCTCTTCCTTGCCTCATAGAAGTTGTGACCTCTTTGGTTTGGATTGAGTGCTTATTAGAGGATATCTTCTTGGTGTTAACATTGGATATTCATGTTCTTTTTTACTTAAGATGCCATATTAGCCTTATGTTGTCATCTTAAGGGGGGAAATATATGGCCTCCTTATTGCAAATATTATGATTACTTCAAGCATTTCAGGTAGACTACACTAGTATAATGCAATTTTTTAGGGCTAGATGAATATCCTTTTGTACATTTTTAATGGATTTCCTTGGATACAATGCTTTCCTTGGTTATCCATGGGATTGGTTGAACTTGAATAACACAACTTGCTATCCCATTTGAGCTCTCCTTTGTGCATATTTTCAAAGATGAGGTGACTAGCATAACACAACTTGCTAGTCCATCAACTCTCTTTGTATCATTCTTTCTCTTTCTCAAGATGAGTCGACTAGCATAACACAACTAGCTAGTCCTTAAACTCTTTTTTTACCAAGCTCTCTTTTTGGATGAGTTGACTATCATAATACAACTTGCTTTGAAATCTTCCTCCTCTTTTTGGATAAATAGGCTAGCATAACATAATTTGTTAGCATGTGTCATTCATGAATTTCTCTCTCATTCATAACCCCATTGTTAGGAATGGGAACATTGAGAGGGAGTGGGGGGGGTGAATCAGTGTTCACTGTATTTTAACTTTTCACTTTAATCTGAATATTGAATTATAAATGCTTAAGTACTAAATTAAACATTCACATAAACATGAAACATGAAATCAACACATGACACCAATATGGTTACGAAGAAACCCAAATAGGTAAAAACCCCGGTGGGACTTGATACCCACTAATATTCTGCACTAGTGTTTTGTGATCCTTGTTAGAAGATCCTTTACCCTATTAGGAGTAGCTTTATAATGCTTTAAGTACAATAGACCTTGTTAAGGGTCGGACCCTGTTAGGAGTCTTTTACAATGATCCCTGTTAGGGGAGTGGACTCACTGTCTAAGAGCTCACTGCTTAAATGATGAAGACTACAACCTTCTGAATCAGATACACACTATATATGTAGGTGAACTGTCAATGTGACACTGCTTGTCAGATCAGTTCCTTTGGTGCGCTGATGCTTTGACCTCTTGCAAAGGTCTAATACATCATATGCTCTCTTCGCATACCTCTGCTTTGCTTCTCACAACTCTATTACAACTTGCTTGACTTCCATACCGAATACAATGGGCACACCTTATATTTATGCACTTATATCAAATATACAATTAGGTCAGCCCTATAACTAATTACAAATAACACTTCCAAATGAATTGGCTTATGCGTGCTTACAATTATACATATACATATGTTGGCAACCTAAATACAATGGGCGCATAGCCTCTACAACATTAATTTACAATCGCAAACCAAAATAGTCACTGTCGACTCTATGCTTTGTTCTCTGTTGGCACACACTGGCAGTGCAACTTCAACTGACTGTAACTTTCACATCTTTACATATCTACTTATGCACTCTTAGACTAAGCATAAGTATAGTCTAACAACATTAACTTCTAGGGTGCATACCATAATTCATCCATACGCATGGGCGCAGGTGCTCTAAGTTGCAAGAACTCTGTATGTTGTCCAGTCTTCAACATTTAACTGATTTCTGATCTTTACACTTGGTGCGCTGACTTCAAACTGCTATATGAATTTGTTTCCATAATGACAACTCTATATCTAATCATATACTTCAGTATAGACAACTTGCCAACAATCTCCCCCTTTGTCATTGATGGAAACAAAGGAATATGGCCAAGTTTCTAACTGTCCCTTTACACAAGAAACTTTTTGTCTTCTATACATCTTTATGCACATAAACTTATATCTCCCTATACATCTTATATACTCCATATTCTATAAAACTCCCCCTTTGACATTAATGACAAAGGTATATCAAAAATTTTATCTACATACACTTACTGAGGGAAAACATCCGGATATGCAATCTTGAGTTTCTGGATCTCCTTCTTCCAAAAGGTTATCATAGAATTGACTATCTGTAGATGGGCGCATAATGCATATTGAAGCTTCTCCATCTTCTCTAATTCTGTGCTCGGATCTTGATCATAGGTTATCATGGTCGCATCAATCTCCTTTATGTTTTGACTGAGAATGTCTAGACCTTATCTTCTCCATTTCTTTCTTTGCCTTCTCAATTATGTCTAACTGACCTTGATAGACATTGTTACACATATTTACATCAGTGGAAGTATCTAACACTGAAATCTTCACCTTCTCAATCATTGCCTCTACATCTTAGATTTTCTTCAAATGGGCATCAGTGAACTTATCCTGATCCATGGATTCTGCAATGACTTTTCTTCCTTGATCTGCAAACTCCTTCAATGATGCCTGACCAGACTTAAGAGAGTTCAAGTCTAGTGCAAAATTACTCATCAGTTCATTTAGTCTCCTTTTTAAGTACTTCTCCTCTGCCACTATGGCCGCAGATTCTTCTAGGCTTGAGAAATTGACTTTGAATTGAGAGATGACTATGCTCACATCATTAACTGAATGTACATTTACCATTTTCTTATCCTCTGGCAGCAAATTGTTCAAGATATTTACTGATTCCACTAGGAGAGGATTTCTCATTACTTGCTTCTCCTTAGCCTTCTCCATAGCTAGGACACTGAACTTAATCAAGTCTTCTTCCTTCCAAGAGTCCAAACTGCTAGTGTCAGGTGTGAAACTTGACAACAATGCTGAGGTGGGAGTGATGGGAGTTCTATCCATCACCTCTTGCTTCACCTTGAGAAAATCAACAAAAGATTTATCTTTCTTTTCTACCTCTACTCCTTTCTTTTCTTCTTCTTTCTCATCAAATATATTTTCTATGATTACTTCTTCTTGCTGAGTGGGAGGGGTATTGCTGCATAAGATTTATGCTTCCTCAGTGCTGACAAATGCTTCCTCAAACTTGTCCAACTCCTTATCAGTAGCCGACATGGCTATTTCCACATTATCTATGATAATTGTGTTGTCTTTGGGTGATTCTTTCATAGGCGTAGACTGATCTACTTCTGTTTGAGTTTCTGCTATGGGCATTGAGTCCTAAGGACCTATTATTGGTACATTAGTGGGCTCAGCCACTTTATCTTCCTTGCTGGGTGCATGAGTGATGGGCACAGGAGGTGGTTTGATCTATTGTTCCAACAACACCTTCTCAAAGGCCTTTTATGTTCCCTTTGTTATCAACTCATAATCTTTGTTCATAATGTGAAGAGTTCTCATCTTTGTTCTAAGGTGTGGCTTCACCAAATTCAATATCAGGTCCACTTCTTCTTTAGAACATACAGGTAGAGTGTCTTCTAGCACTTTTTCCCTGATCCTTAGGTCTTCTTCATTTGCTTGTCTTTTAAGGTTTTTTAGAATGTCCCATACATTATCTGGTATTTTTGTTTTCAATTCAAGAACTGTCTTCTTGAACTTTATCAAATGTTTTATAATCATACCATGAATTTCAGACTTATCAATCTCACTATATGATTCATAGAACTTCCCTATTTGATCAATCCTTCCCTCATCAACAATTCTTGCATATAGAACTTTGAGGCTAGGTCTGAATCCTGCCTGAGGAGGTGCTTGAGTGTTTTTCTTGCTCCTTAATGCTCGCGAGGATGGATGACTGGTGCTTGCTTCTTTCTTCCTCTTGAATAAAGGCTTATACTCTGGAGGAGTATCTTTGGGTGTAGGAGTACTATCTTCCTTATCCTTTTGACTGTCATCTTTCTCAATTTTTATCTTCTTTACCTTGGGATCTTCTTGTTCTTCTGTTGCGCTCTTCAATTCTAGAGCAATCTTCTCATCCCTTGCTTTATCAAGGTCTGCTTGTGATACACCGTGTATTCTTAGGATCTCTGATGTGACCTTTGCAACCTTTCTCTTTGTTGCAGCACTGTTCAGCTTAGCATCAACTTCTCTAGTCTTCTCTTCATAGGTTCCCCACCTAGGTTCATTGACATCCTTAGGGGTTGATAACAGTACCTATGCATAAGCTTCAAGAACTTGTTCTTCAACCTCATTCCCAAGTGGATGAATCCACTTTGTTCTAGGTTCCATAGCTTCCATACATGTAGTATCAATCTCCACCATGAAGCATATTGTATCCTTATACTTCTCTACAATACTCTCAGGAATCATGTACCTCATCTGCATTCTTGCTTTGAAAGTCTTCAATTCTAGGGTAATGTAATCTCTAAGTGTGTTTTATGTGGATGCTTTGTTTAATATCTATAGCATGGTAGGAATGGACTTGTCTAGATACAAGTCTAACACTTTACCAACTATATGAAGGTACATATAGATGATAAGGGACCCAAACTTGAATACCTTAGTCTTGTCATGTTTGATAGCTCTGATGTTGTCTATCAACTATGTGCACAAGATCTCACACAAGTTGAACTATCCATCTTCTTGCACAAGATGGATGGCTGCTAGAATAGTGCCTGCAGACACACTATTCATCTTGTTGGTGTGATGAAATTCGTAACCCAATATCATTGATATCAACTTGATGTATGGCTTCTCTATAGGCTCAATGGTCATGTCACGCTTATCACTTCTTGATTTACACACTTGCTCCACCATTTTCCTGACATCCTTACCCATAGGAAGGATGGTGTCTGTCTTAGAAAGGCCTATCATATCATGAATTAGGTCTCCTGTGATTCTTACTGGTACATCTCCAATCCAAAACAAGTCATCATGGATTCTACTCAACAATATTTTAATCCATTCTTCCTCATAGAACTCATATGCCATGGCATATTCAACAATGGGGTGATCATTCCATTTTGTGTATTCATTCATGAAGGTTTTGTCTAGTTTTAACATTGTGTCCATGTGTGCCCTTAACCTATCCAGTCCAACAAGTTCTTATGTCTTCTACATGCATGACGCTCATTGGCGTGCAGGAGAATGCGCCCTCTAAATCATCTAGGGTTGATTTAAACGGGTGCCTCTTGAAAACATACCGCTTCTTCTCAGCAACATCAAAAACAATAGGAGTGGCCATGACTTACTTGATATTCACTTTCCAAAAGATCTCTGAGATGTTCTGATGGTTTTCAAATCGGCGCAACGAGCTAGGGTTTCTGCAACCGATCAAATGCACTGCAATCACTGATAACTTAATCTCCAGCTCTTCACAACAACTTTCGAGGCTTAATCTTCTCTCCAATCACTCTGAGTATGAATGTAATGAGTAAACAAACATATTTTTGTGTACTTAAAGTAAGAAATTCACTATTAATGCAACTCGCGTAAACCAGGTTGTCACTTTAAATTTTCAAACTCTAGTTCTGCTAACAATCAGCACATGCGCTCTTGCACAAAGGTTCCAATACACTCCAATACCTTAAGTCCAAAGGTGCATACTCTGAGGATGAGTATACCAACCACGCAGGGGTCTAGAGCTAAATTAGCTCCCCCTATGATCCTAAGGGCCATTCATGCAGATGTAGAGGGTGCATCCACTGGGGATGCATCCAATACATTACCATCAACATTTTCTTTCTTTTAATCTAACCAAATCATGCTCGCATCTTCTGATGCCTTCACCAACTTGACTTCTGCTTCAGGATCCAAAACTTGTTCTTCGGCCTTTTTAGGGCTTTCCTGACCTTGTGGCCTTGATCTACAAAACTTTGAGTTATGTCCAGTCTTGTTACAGGCGTGACAAATCACTGGAGGTCTATTATTCCTCGACGCATTGACATGAGTCACCATTCTACTTTGTTTTGTTGTATGACCATTATAGTTACATATCTGACATGTAACATTCTGAGAACTTCTTACATTGGTCTGATTTTGATTTCTTTGATCATGTTGAATCATGTTCTTCTTACTAGTCTTGCAATTTATTGCTCTATGACCAAATCTATTACATGTATAACAGTAACCATTAAAAGGTTTTACCTTTGTACATTTCCTTGCAATGTGTTCATGCGTCTTACATGCAAAGTAGGTGTGTTCAATAGGCTTGCGCTCATTTTTAGGAGGACTACCATTGTCTTTGGTTTGATCTTCAGTCTTCTCAGTATCAGTAGATTCCTTTTGTGTCTCATTTCTTGCTCACATCTTATCAATCTGATTTTGTGCTTCATTATATCCAATACAACTAGTGTCTCCTTTGATTCTTCTTGCATACAACTGTGATTCTACCAATTCAGCACTGGTGTGTAATTTGTCAATGTGGTTCTTTGCATCTTTCAATTCAGACTCCAATCTTGCTTTGCAATTCTTTAGATCCAAGATTTCCAAATTTGCTTCCCTTAACTCTTCATTGAGTTGAAGGTTCTCCTTTACTTGTTCATTGTAGACATCTTGATTGTTCATCAGTTTGTCATCAAGTTCTTCAAGCTGACTCACTAAGGATGCATTTTCTTCATTCAACTTCTTGACTTTTTCTTCAAGATCACTGTTAGAGCGTCCCTTCAAATCCTTTCTTAGTTTCTTGATAACTAATTGAGCATCACTGACTTTTTCTTTTAGTTTTTCAATTTCTCTTTCTGAGTTGTCCAGGTCTTCAAGAGCTACTTCAAGATTCTTCTTCAAATATTCTTTGTCCATGATCTCCTCAAGTGGTTAAACTTCTTTGCTGAGGACCAGAGCTTTGATACCAATTGTTAGGAATGGGAACACTGAGAGGGGGGGTGAATCAGTGTTCACTGTATTTTAACTTTTCACTTTAATCTGAATATTGAATTATAAATGCTTAAGTACTAAATTAAACATTCACATAAACATGAAACATGAAATCAACACATGACACCAATATGGTTACGGGGAAACCCAAATAGGTAAAAACCTCGGTGGGACTTGATACCCACTAATATTCTGCACTAGTGCTTTGTGATCCTTGTTAGAATATCCTTTACCATGTTAGGAGTAGCTTTATAATGCTTTAAGTACAGTAGACCTTGTTAAGGGTCGGACCCTGTTAGGAGTCTTTTACAATGATCCCTATTAGGGGAGTGGACTCACTGTCCAAGAGCTCACTGCTCAAATGATGAAGGCTACAACCTTCTGAATCAGATACACACTATATCTGCAGGTGAACTGTCACTGTGACACTGCTTGTCAGATCAATTCCTTTGGTGCACTGATGCTTTGACCTCTTGCAAAGCTCGAATACATCATATGATCTCTTTGCATACCTCTGCTCTGCTTCTCACAACTCTATTACAACTTGCTTGACTTCCATACCAAATACAATGGGCGTACCTTATATTTATGCGCTCATATCAAATATACAATTAGGTCAGCTCTATAACTAATTACAAATAAAACTTCCAAATGAATTGGCTTAAGGGTGCTTACAATTATACATATACATATGTCAGCAACCTAAATACAATAGGCGCATAGCCTCTACAACATTAATTTACAATCGCAAACCAAAATAGTCACTGTCGGCTCTATGCTCTATTCTTTGTTGGCACACATTGGCTGTGCAACTTCAACGGACTGTAACTTTCACATCTTTGAATATCTACTTATGTGCTCTTAGATTAAGCATAAGTATAGTCTAACAACCTTAACTTCTAGGGTTCATACCATAATTCATTTGTACGCATGGGCCCAGGTGCTCTGAGCTGCAGGAACTCTGTATGTTGTCCAGTCTTCAACATTTAACTGATTTCTGATCTTTACACTTGGTGTGCTGACTTCAAACTACTATATGACTTTGTTGCCATAATGACAACTCTATATCTAGTCATATACTTTAGTATAGACAACTTGCCAACACCCATAGCATAACACACCTTTCTTGTTGGTTGGATCATGGAGTCTTGTCTCATCCTTGATGTGTTCTTTTTCTCTTTCCATGTGATCATGTGTGCCTTTGCAATAGCTTTTTGAGCATGATACTAGGGGTTGAGACATTTTCTTTATTGAGACCTCTTCAACTAGTTGAATTCGAACCTTAATAAGCTTTAGCCTTTTTTTCATTATTTTGTGTGTCCTTGCACATGGCTTTACGAGTTAAGATCATTGGTTTACAACCTTGTGTCCTTAAACTTAGTGATGTCTTATCTCTTTACAGTTTTGTCCATGATCTTTCTCTCTTTCTCCCTCTTTCTTCTCCTTTGTCTTGAGCATGAGGTGGACTCATATTCCCGCTAAAGTGGGGGCTAAATGTGCAGTCCTAAAATTGCATCACTATGTAATTTTCATTTAGCCTGGCCCCATTTTAGCATGGATTGTTGGCAAAATGGTCAACGCTCTCCTCGGGATTCATGACAAGGGACTAAATACCTCATGTGAATTCTATAAGTCTAGTGGTTGTATCAGGCATTGACAGGTCGATCTTTTGGTGCAACGACAACCACACTTGTAACAAGTGGTATTAGAGCTTGATCACAGGTTTGGAAAAATTGTCAGTGCTCCCCTCAGGATTCATAACAAGGGACTAATTGCCTCCTATGGATTCTATAAGTCTAGTGGTTGTATTGGGTATTGACAAGTCGATCTTTTGGTGCAACGACAACCACACTTGTAGTATGTATAGTCTCCCACATTGATTTTCAATATTTCAGCTTTGATTTTTCTTTTCATTATGACATCTCCTCCTTAATTGGGACCTTTAGATTAATTTTCACTAGTTTTGGGGGAGAATAGGCAGACCTAGTCAACCTATTATTGGGAATAGGGCAACTAAGTCAACCTATTCTCCATAAACCTGTCAAAATTTGAATTGGAGATTGGTCTCAATTGTTAACCGGGAAATCCAAATCCCCATTAGTCCTCTTCAAGTTTTAAGCTCAAAAATGTTTGTGAGGGATATAAAAGCAACCTACCTCTTCTCATTTGATCATCACATCACAATAATTCAAGCTCTTTACTACAAATTCGCATCTCAAGCATTCCAAGTTATCTCTTTAAGTCAATCTTCTCCATGGATCAAGCTTGTTTTGCTCATTGAAGGCCAAGTAAAGGAGTCTTCCATCAAGGAAGAAGATCTTTGCATAAAGATCCATTTATAAGCATTCAAGTCTTCGAGTTTTCAACTCATTCTTCTCTCCATCAAGCATTGTGGCAAACTACAATATTCATTTTACAAGGTTTTATATTTCATCATTTCCTCCTAGATTTTTGTGTGGATTCAAAGTTATTGCATTAACACTTGTGATCAAATTCAAAGAAGAATTGCATTATCAAGTTATAAGGTAATATATGATTCAAATCTAGCTTCTATTTCATATTGGCATACTTTTCTTTTAAGCATATTTCATTTCATTTCAAATGTTGATTCCTCAATTGGGGTTTGACTAATGCAAACCCCTCTCTACATAATATTTCCTCTCTTTTCTATGTGTAAGAACCAGTGGCACTCATACTAGGATTAGATATAGAAAGTTTGGGACCTTGGCTACAATCTGTAACTCAAATAATTAGAAAGTACAGGGAAAGGGCTAATCAAGTTGCCCCAATCCTAGGACTAGGTGTAGCAAGTCAATATAGTCCCTCTAATTTTGCTTCAAATTTGGACTGGAGGTAAGTTACAATTTTTAGGCTTCATTTCTAGTTACAGAATTAGTCTATCAGCATTGTGCCATTTTGTGCATCTTGAAACTCATATTGTATTTGTTTATAGCCTTAGATCTTGTGGTGCTCAATAATATTTGCATAATCAACCTTCAATTAAAGTGAAGGATAATTGTACCCACTCAGCGCTTAAGTCCTCTTGAGCCTAGTTAGTCATCTTCCTTCCAATGCAATATAGGAAATAGAACCTAGAATCATTAATTACTATTTTGAACTAGTGATCCATATTTCTTATGTTACACATATAAGCAAAAATGAACAAAGAAGACGAGAACTTGTTGCACCTGGTATAGTAGTACTGAACTGTCGAGTGATGTAACACGTTCATAGTTGCAAAATTACCTTGTTAGCCAAGGGAGTTTGCTAGAAAGTTTTTATGGAGCCCATAGGAATAGTTAACAATGATGAAATAACTATTTTCTTGGGCTTTTAAATCAATCCCATAAAAGTTAGTTAAAAGGAGGTTTGATCAAACCTTATGATCAATCAAACCCCCTATGTCATGGGGTTCACTCAAACCTATATGACGTCACATGTTCGAGCAAACCCCATGACGTGTGTGAGTTCGCTTGAACGAGTAAAGCATGTTCAAGAAAAACCTAACATTCGCTCAAATGTTTCTTTTATGCATTTTGAGCGATCGCACATTTTTTCTTTGTGGCAACAAGTGTAACCCACTATTGTGGGATCACCCTACAACCTTTCATAATCAAAGAAAAGGAGACTGCCACATGGGAAAAACCTTCCCCAAGAAGGACAAAATGAAATAATATGCTAGTGAAAGAAGGATAGAAGGACTCAATGTGCCTCCCCAAGGACTGCTTCTCTTACACGAGTACAATAGATGTCCTCTCATATGAAAGAGAAAATGAGGATATAAATCTCCTCATAAAGAAATAGATATTGTGCCAATGATGAAAGCTTGAAGAAACAACACAATCTACTGCCCATCAACAACATTTTACTCCTTATGAAGAAATAGATTTACTAGTGATTGGAAAAGCCATTCCGATAAATTGGATGGATTAGGAATATAGATCCAAATGACATGTCTTTGAAAAATGCTCAAATATTCTCATGTCGGACGTCAATCCAAAACCCTGTGAACACTAATGCAGAAAAGGTGGTAAAGGTGTTGAAAATGGACTGACAACACCAATGTGGTTGTCATAAAAGAGAGATGAATGTCCTCAAAATGAAGTTTCAAGTCTATAATCTAAGAATGCACAAACAAGGATGAATATTTGCAAGATATGAATCCCAAGTAGTTATATCTAGAAGATGGATATCATGTTATTGTGAATCAAAGGGGGCCAACGATGTGGCAATGCCAAGCAGATTAGGAACAACATATGATGAAAATTGGGTCCCAATATGACGGCTACGAACTCAAAGACAAGATTGATTCACTGAGCATGCAAGACTTATGATATACTCAAGTTCTTCTAAAGTATCATAATCATAAGGTATACAATTTGCAGACATAAGAGGAATGAGAGAATATGTTTCAAAATCCTTTGGGAATGGAGAGAGATGAGGATCTCCATAAATATTCCAAATTCATGTCCAAAGTATGTGGGAATAATCAATGTTTGATATAATAGAAATAATGTTAGGGTCAACACTAGAAGAAATCAATTCTACAACATGATCAATGATAATATCCCATTCTAATCTACTCCCAGTATGGCTCATTCAAGTATGAGTCTACACAAATAAGACGAATTATCTAGCTACATGAAATGTGTTAAGATACTCTTTTGCCAAAACTCATTAATATCATTTTCTGGGATGACAACAAAATGATGGACATAAAATCCCATGATACCTCTTCAAATGAAAAAAAAATAGAGACCACCAACACCAATGCACCTATAGAAAATCAACTGATATCATCATATACAAACAGATCCTTTACAAGTACTAAAACATCAAGTTAATTGACTGGAATATGAAGTCACAAAAAAATGAATAAAATCTATCTAGTACAGATTATGGAAAAATTGAATGAATGGATGTGAAGAACTCTAAAATACCTTTCTAGCATCACAAGAATTATTAAAAATGGAGATTGTGGCAAAAAAAATTGTGAGCTTGAAAGTAGACGATGAAGATTTGACTTTGACAAAAATAAAATATACTAGCAACAAAATTTTATGATGAGACTGCACCACTAGAAAGTGCTCATAATTCTCTTTGACGATATCTTGTTTTCTCATTTTTTACCTTATATGCCCAAGTTATGGTGTAAAGAAAAAATAGCTCGTTTACATGCAAACTAGGACAAGAAGGGGGTGAGGGGGCAATACAAGGTGACATCATACTGGCATCAACACACAAAATATTCACCCTGCATCAAAATATTCTCGCAATTGAAAACCATTTGCCTCATCATTGGAATGTGCCTATAGTTGATGGATATTCACATCAAGAGTCAAATTTTAAAGATTTGTCGTGATTCATGAAGATTCCAAGCAATGTACCTATGTGTTTGGTCGTTGCCTTTCAAAAAAAAATGATGTTGATTTTCTCTTTGGAGTCATCGATGTGAGGGAGCCCAAAAATTTAACACCACTGGGTGGCTAAGAAGAGTTCATTGATAGCAAATGATGGCACTCATGGCTATGTAGCCAACTAAAAAGAAAGTCATAAAGGGGAGCTTTCAAAAAAAAAAATTACGTGTACAATAGATGTCCTCTCATATGAAAGAGAAAATGAGGATATAAATCTCCTCATAAAGAAATAGATATTGTGCCAATGATGAAAGCTTGAAGAAACAACACAATCTACTACCCATCAATAACATTTTACTCCTTATGAAGAAATAGATTTACTAGTGATTGGAAAAGCCATTTCGATAAATTGGATGAATTAGGAATCCAAATCCAAATGACATGTCTTTGAAAAATTCTCAAATATTCTCATCTCAGAATGAGAGGACGTCAATCCAAAACCCCATGAACACTAATGTAGAACAAGTGGTAAAGGTGTTGAAAATGGATTGACAACACCAATGTGGTTGTCGTAAAAGAAGAGATGAATGTCCTCAAAATGATATTTCAAGTCTATAATCTAAGAATGCACAAACAAGGATGAATATTTACAAGATATGAATCCCAAGTAGTTATATCTAGAAGATGGTTATCGTGCTTTAGTGAATCAATGAGGGCCAAAGATGTGGCAATGCCAAGTAGATTAGGAACAACATATGATGAAGATTGGGTCCCAATATGAGGGCGAACTCAGAGACGACTGATTCATTGAGCATGAAAGACTTATGATATACTCAGGTTCTTCTAAAGTATCATCATCATAGGGTATACAATTTGCATGCATAAGAGGAATGAGAGAATTTGTTTCAAAATCCTTTGGGAATGGAGAGATATGAGAATCTCCATAGATATTCCAAAGTCTTGTCCAAAGTATGTGGGAATAATCAATGTTTGATATAATAGAAATAATGTTAGGGTCAACACTAGAAGAAATCAATTCTACAACATGATCAATGATAATATCCCATGCTAACCTACCCCCAGTGTGGCTCATTCAAGTATGAGTCTACACAAATAAGACAAAGTATCTAGCTACATGAAATGTGTTAGGATGCCCTTTTGCCAAAACTCATAATTATCATTTTCTGGAATAACAACAAAATGATGGACATAAAATCCCATGATACCTCTTCAAATGAAAAAAAAAATAGAGACCAATAACATCAATGCACCTAAAGCGAATCAAATGATATCATCATATACAAACAAATCCTTTCCAAGTACTAAAACATCAAATTAATTGACTGGAATATGAAGTCACAAAAAAATTTTATCTAGTACAAATTATAGAAAAATTGCATGAATGGATGTGAAGAACTCTAAAATACCTTTCTAACATTACAAGAATAATTAAAAATGGAGATTGTGGCAAAATATTGTGAGCTTGAAAGCAGAAAATGAAGATTTGACTTTGACAAAAATAAAACATACTAGCAACAAAATTCTATGATGAGAATGCACCACTAGAAAGTGCTCATAACTCTCTTTGACGATATCTTGTTTGCTCATTTTTTACCTCATATGCCCAAGTTATGGTGTAAAGAAAAAATAGCTCCTTTACATGCAAACTAGCCAAGAAGGGGGAGAGGGGACAATACAAGGTGACATCATACTGGCATCAACAAACAAAATATTCACCCTGCATCAAAATATTCTCGCAATTGAAAAACATTTGTCTCATCATTGGAATGTGCCTATAGTTGATGGATATTCACATCAAGAGTCAAATTTTAAAGATTTGTCGTGAATCATGAAGATTCCAGGCAGTGTACGTGTTTGGTTATTGCCTTTCAAAAAAATGATGTTGATTTTCTCTTTGAAGTCGTCGATGTGAGGGAGCCCAAAAATTTAACACCACTTAGGTTGCTAAGAAGAGGTCATTGATAACAAATGATGGCACTGCCAACTAAAAAGCAACTCATAAAGGGGAGCTTTCAAAAACTAATTTAAGTGTATCCTTGTTATGAATTGCTTTTTAGTTGGCTTCATAGACTTTTCCAATAATGGCTACTATTGGTGGGGGCAAAGAGATATACAATTGACATGGATGTGTTGCTACTCAATAGCATTAAAGGTGTCATATACTACACACTTGCGTAGGGTACAAACCCTTGTGTACGTGTTTAAAACACTTTTTTTTTCCTTTTTTAAATTGCTTCTTTATTAAGTAAAAGAACAATAAATTTTTAAGGAAATTAAATTTATGCATCTATGTAAAATTATGGTGGCCTAGGAGTCGTACGACGTCAAATGAGAATCTCAAGCTGCTATTTTTTCCTTTTTTTTCAAGTGCACAGATTTTGATGTTTGAACGGACGAATCTTAGGCTTTTGGTTGTTCTAAATTTCTCTAAGATGAACATTTTTTTCTCTCAAGATCAGTGTTGTCACAAAAGTTTGCACCCTTGTTTAGGTGACCAGTCAGATTTCTGAAAAAATAAGTAAGAAGTCACAAATCTGGTGCTCTGACACAAGGTTGGAGTTGATAGTTAACTCCGCAACTCTTTAAAATAACCTATAACCAAAATGCCTATCACATTTGTATATAAGTCATGATTGATATACCATGCAACCTTGAGAGAGATTATTCCAAAGATGAATTTGATATAAAAATTAGCTGTAATGAATTGAATTTAAGTTGAATATATTACAATGAATTCAATTAAAACCATAAAGATAAAACCACATATTTAAACCCTAAGTGATGATAATTTAGCATGACAAATAACCTCGTCCTTTGTGATAAGACAAAGGACCTATAATTAACTCAATCTAAATATAAAAAACACTTGTAAATTTAGCTTAAATGTAATACAATTAATACTAAGATGATTATCTAATCACTCCAATTAGCTCAGTGGTAAATTGGGCCTTCTCAATCCAACTACACCACCAATTTCACTAATCTATAATATGAGCCAACTCTTGAAATTGTAACCTTACCATGATGCCATGAGTGTTGATTCACTATTCCCTCTCTTGGACGTATTTCGCACAGAGGCAGAATCTCTGCCCACCCAGATATTGCTAATCTATACGATAAAAACCTTAAACTAATCTAAATGTTTAAGCCGGTTAATCTAAATGTTTAAGCCGGTTACAGAAAAGTTAACTCTGACTTCTTTGGAACCTTGCTGCATATGATATAAAACATCCTGGATGAAAGAGGAAAACTCAATGGCAGTCGTGATCTTTGATTTTTATGAGACGATTCCCTCTATACATCTATTGAACATTACATGCACAAGGAACTGCAGACAACATAATTAGATTTTTCGTAGACAAAAAACTGGAAAATGGACAAGCTTTAGAGAGTTCAGTGATAATTGGCTTGCTAAACATTCAGATTTCAAACTTTTTATAGGTATAAGACAGCTGCATTTGTCTAGGTGTTGTCTATCACAACCTTCTTTAGTCTCCAATTTCGATTGCAAACATATCTTTCCTTTATTTCATGTACTCTGTAGGAGGAAATTATGTGCGAATGCCAAGTTTCTGTCATACATCAATAGTTTCCAGTATGGCAAGAGCAAACAATATACATAAAATTAGTGGCTCTGCCTTCATAAAACTATCTCGATCGATATGGATGGTCAATATTGCACTCATATGAGTAGTGAATATTAGGTGTTTCTCTCTGTGATCCTTTTCACAATGTACATAACTGGAACAAAGAGGTATTTCCCATGACAGTAATAGGTTCTCAGTAATAGGTTCTCCCTACTGAAACCTATCAACCCAAGAGCATTACTAATACTAGTTCAAATACCACCGTTATTCACTCCAAATACATTAAGTCGACCATAAGAGGTAGAAAATGTCACCAATAAGCCTTGATATCTTGCACGTTCATATGAACCAAAGAAGCAAACTTGTTGATATCTGCAGAAAATATGAGGGATGATGATTAGCTTTCAGTTTTCTTTCCACCCCACAGCACTGCTGCTACAAATTTTTGGCTTCAAAAAGTATTCTGTTAGGGTCAAATTTACTCTTCAATGCTATATCTTCCCGACTACAATTTCCGCCATTGTGGTAATTCTTTAAGGTCAAGCATAATCATTGATTGATTGCAATGGCAACTGAAAAGATCAAACCACTTCAACATCAGAAACACTGAGGAGCAAACATAGTAATGGATTGCAAGCAAGCAAAACGACTATCCAGTCCCAAATCAATTGAAGCTTGATCAACAGCCACATTGACTTTCCAAGTAATCTTCGAAAGAATCTTTTGATTTCAAAATGTCAACACTCTGATCAATGCCACTCATTGATATAGTATCATCATCCACCCCAAGCATGGCAAGACTGAGATGAGTTTGTATGGTGTGTCCTCCCTGATATACAATGTGTTCATCGTCATCTGAAGCATCTATTTCCTCAGTCATTGAATGTTGGAACCATGTCTGATTGGGTAAATCGTCTTCTCCTCGTAGTATTTTTAGAATCTGTCACAAATCATATCTAGGTGTCACTAGAATCGGGATTAATTTATATTGGCTAATATGTAATATTTTTCTTAAACTTTAAGAGAAAAAGGAAGAAATTTGTCCTGCATAGACATCAGAGCACCTTGAATAGTATCTTGCTCGAAATAAAAAACAAAGAAACAGGCACGTGGATGTACAATCATTCAAATCAACGAATTTCTATTCTATGTAGAAATGAATAGGAGACAAATTACCCAGCTTATGTGAGGCCGATACTGAGATGAATGGGTTATACACAGTAAGGCAGCAAGCATCATTCTTTGCATCTCATTTATATCATATGCATTTTCCAAACGTTGATCCACAAGCTCTCCCATGTTCTCCTCTAAAAGTGGCTTTGCCTGGTATCCAGAGTTCTTAGAAACTACAAAAAAACTGATTACCAAAGAAAATTAACTGAACTGTACATGGGCATTCAAATAGAAAAGGTGGCCATACCCATATCACAAGGCTTTCTTGACCTTTGGGAAATCTTGAATCAATAGGCTTCCTTCCAGTTATTAACTCAAGTAGTACCACACCAAATGCATATACATCTGTCTTGTCATTAACCTTGCCATAAATAAAATATTCTGGAGCAAGGTACCTGAAAAACTATGCTCATGATTAGCCAGCCACTATGGTAAGTCTTCTCTCAAAAGAAGTACAATAAAAAAAGGAAGAAATTGCCCACCCAAATGTTCCTAAAACATTGCTGCAACTGATGTGTGAAGATGTAATTGGTGCCCATTTTGCCAGCCCAAAATCTGCCAGCTATTGTAAACAAGTTCACAAATTAGTTGCAAATGGATTCATTGGTACTGCAGTGCAAATCTAAATCACTAAATAAAATTTATATGGATAATGCACACATCCAAAATCTGGCATAAAGCTTCTTTCATTAACGATGTACCTGTGGTTCAGAGTTCTCTGAGAGCAGAATGTTGGAAGATTTCACATCTCTATGAATTACAGATCGGGAACATCCATTGTGCAAGTGATTTAATGCTTCTGCAACTCCAACAGCCACCTTGAACCGCTTTTTCCAACAAAGTACCGGTTTGTCCTTGGCCCCTGATACATGTTATCAATAGCCACAGCTATAAGCAGAACATAGCAGAGAAAATAACACTGAAAGAACAAATGAGAAGTGTGGTTCTTAAAATCATCCGCTGTGTAATACATGCATACCATGTAGATTCTCTTCAAGATTTCCTCCTGAGACAAAGTTGTACACCAGAAGCCAGTTGGGGCCTTCTACACAATATCCAACAAGTGAAATAATGCGATTGTGCTTCAATGAAGTAAGGATATCCACTTCCAATATGACCTCTTCCTCCGCCTCCAATGAACAATTCAGGAGCTTTACTGCCACCAGTTGCCCATCAGGAAGAAAACCCTTGTAGACACGACTCCATCCTCCACTTCCTATAAAACTCCCTGCTAGGCACAGAAAAGATAAATCCAATAAATCAAACAGGTTCCGTGCATTAAAATAGAGTTAAAAGACAACTTTTCCATTGGTGATTTGTAAAGGGAAAAAGTAAAAGGGAAACTAGAAATGCAACCTGCTGAGAAGTCGGATGTTGCAGATTGAAGCTCCTCATACAAAAATTTTCTACAGGCTTTACCTTCACAAAGAGACTCTAGTTTCTTTGCGATATAATGTGCTTCTGTAATCGATTCAATGCGCTGACTGCAAGGGAATCCAGCTTCTTCTTCTAAGGCTTTAATAAGAGTTACCTCCTTTGGAAACTGCATCTCATACTCTTGGTTGCAGATCTCCTGAGCAACTTCTGGCTTTACTTCAAACTGTCCAGTCGTCTGTGAATGGTTATATGGAAGTTGTTGTGCCAATTCAATCACAGTTCTTTTCCTTGGTATAGATTGGTGTCTGGGAAGCTTGCTAAATGAAATAGCTCTCTGTAAGAAAGGCCACCAAGGTGGAGACTCTCCTTTTTGTCTATGCGATCCTGACATTAACAATTTGGAAACTTTTGGTTTAACTGTTGTGTAAGAACCAATCTCCTCTTCTCTATGAGAGAACAAACTGGAAGTGCTGGAAACAGTCTTAAGTGATGAACATGTAGATAGACTTCTTGAATCCTTCAACTCACGTCCTCCATATTTCTTCTCACTGCAAACCAGAGTCTGGATATTCGAATCACAGAGGGCACAACTAGATTTTAAAGAGAGGAATGACCTTTTGAATGCTTCTTTATCAGATAAGGTGTATTGGCAAACATTGACTATATTCTCAGGTGAGACTTTACAATTTGACACAAGATCACAGATGTTATCAGATGTGTCAGAACCATAATTGCTACTAGAGATTACAGCTGCTGCTTCCAAAGGGCACTCTGCAACAGGCAAATAATTTCCTACACCATTTTTCAGAACTTTGCAATTCTTGCTTTTGATTCTCCATTGTATAGGATTAAACAATCCTAGCTGAGGGACATTAGCTGTTACTGCAGTTCAAGAAACAAGACAACCAACAGCAGATAAGTATCAGGAACCTCAAATCATTCAATGTCAGTGCAACTAATCCACCGGCCAGGGTTATTATCTTGCAGTTATGTGTTCTTTCGGGAATATGACCTACCTGACAGATGTTGTAGTCCAACTTTCTCAAATATAACCTTGCCATTTTCAACAACCAGTACAGAAGTGCTGCAAGGTAATTTCTTCATACAATACTTGGCTAGTGAAATTGGAGACCTGAGAAAACCGTAAGAGCATGATTACAGATCCTCTCTTCATAGTTTCAAACTTAATATTTTACTCACACAAGAAATGTTAGCCCGTACCCTAAAGCTTTGTGCCTACTAGCACCAAGAATCACTTTTGTTGCCTCATATAATTTTGCTTCTTCAAAAAGCACTTTTCTTACAGAAGATCCATGAGTTATTTTGAAATGAAGATCTACCTGTTGAATAAGATATAATCAATGATCCAGTCAGAACCATGGAATATCAATAATTAAAAAGTAAATCTAGAAATAAAAGAATGCCAGCTCTAGGGTTTTCAACTCTGCCTATTTTGGCATTCCAGCAAGCAATGGAGAATGATGTCATTCATTTGTGTTACTGTATATAAGATTCAATATTTATATAATCACAGGAATATGAAAGGTTTTTATTTTTATACATAGCCTGTTTATATGAAAAAACCAGTCAACATTTGCTAAGGAAAAAAAAAAAAGATATGCTATGAACTTCAAATCAAATTGTAACTTGCAAAAAAAAATGAAGGAAAAGAGACATATAGGTTATACCTGTTTCAGGCTACAAAACTCCTCATAGGCTTCAACAGCTGAATTAAAGAAATCAGCAGCCTGGTAATTTGTTCTACTTTGTTCCTTGGAAAACAGTTCTGCAGAATAGCCAGAGGATAAGTATATTTAGCAGATAAATGCTACTATTCATCCTTTATTGAATGATATGCATTCAAAAGTGTTAATTTTATTTATCATCTCTTAAATCTTTAAACCTGTTTAGTTCATGCAAAGCTGCTAAAATATAAACATCATAGATTAATTAAGCTGCCAGAGCTGGTATGGGGATGGTATATATATAGTGTTACTGTTTTTACATAATACAGTAATATTCATAATTGCCAATAAAGAGAATATTTAAATACCTCATATTTTGCAGAAAGGGAGATATTCATAAATTCATGATCACTGATTTGTCAAGTGTCAATACTAAATGAAATCACAATCAACTAAAGAACTTGCAACCTGTTGAAATGTATAAACTAAAGCAAAATAAGCTATGTTCCACAGAGTCTCGGGATGGGGGGTGCAAGAATGAGGGGACCAAGGGCCTCGATTTGAGGATGACAATTTGCTGGGGTTTGGGTGTGGAGCTCCCAATAGATTTGAGGGCATCCCTCGTCAGGGTCAAGGAGTGGAGCCTCCACCTGGGTTGAGAGATGGCATCCCTCATGGGATCTGCCCTAGCACCACCAAGCCCAAACTAAGGCCTTCGAAACCATACAAACCTATTATTTTTTAGATTGCAGGAATCTGGTAGCCATTTGAGCCTACCACATGAAGCTCTCGCAAACTAATGTCAGGCACCCAGCCAAACCACACAAACCTTCATGGCCCATGCCATTTCACAATCTTATCACTATATTTTATGCAACATCAAGTCCTTCCTATTTATAACCAGATCTTATTTCTTTACAGAGCTAACAATAATGCTGAAGAATCTAACTAGTCTAAATGATGAGAGTTATTAGGGCCAAATTATGGTTGGCAAATGCTTTTTTCCTTATAAAAAATTGCAAGAAATCAAGTGTTGATTCAGAAAATTGCTATTATGTATTGCCTATGTATCAAAAAAGATTCAAAAGTACTTAGTAAAATACAACGAATAAAGTTTACAATTGATAAGAGTCAAGCAAATTAATAGTACTATTTAATTGCTTCCATAATTCATGTCAAACAGTCAATGTCTATATGATATAAATAATACTGCATACACCAGAATGCCCAAAGGCTACAAGTTTGCACTATAAATGTCAAAAACTGAAACATGATGATGAAAAGCAAAGTTTGAAGACTCGGACTCAACTTAGCAGCCTAAAAGGTTAAGGGGCAGCAATGATGAGCTGTACAAAGTTTTAGATGTGAGAAAAACCAAACAATTCTTTTTTTGGGGGGGGGGGTTATTGAAAAATGAAGCAAAAATGAAAAAGGGGACGGCTAGCTGTCCCTTATATATTTGGGGGCATCTCAAACGTACTTGATGTGTTTTGAGGATGGCTGTCCCCTTGGCATTTCCAAGACATCCTCTTCAATCAGGGACATCCCCCAAAAAACGATAAATCTTGGGGATGCGTAGAAAATGTCCCCAAGGCGTCCCCGTCCACAGAATGTCCTTGAGGCAAGGATTGTAATGTCCCTTTTTGTAGATGCCCTAGTATTTTCCCTAATTGACAAATTCCAAGTAGCCCAAGAATTAAAATAGAATTAGTAACATCATGTACCTAGTTGACATCTTGCAACATGTTAGGAAATTATGGAAACATAATCCACAAAAATTAAAAGCATAGATCACTCCAACTAGGGTTAGGAATATTGTAACCATAAGATATATTTAGTTTATTGGAGTCCAACCATAGGAGAGCTAGGACAAGGGGCATATTAGGGTGCCTTAATAAATCCTCTACTCTAGGCCCAAGAGTGGGATGCCATCCCTCTTGACCTCATGTAGCCCTTGCCATTCATATGAGGGGGTGAACCTAGTGAGGAATCCATAGTCCATCAACCTTCTACCCTAGGCCGAAGAGAGGATACCATCTCTCTTAGCCTCATGTGGCCCTTGACATCCGTATGATGGTGTGTACCTAGTGAGGAATCCATAACTGGTCAACCCTCTACCCTAGGCCCAAGAGCAGATACCATCCCTCTTGGCTGCATGAGGCCATTGCCATCCAGATGAGGAGGTATACCTAGTGAGGGATCCATAGTATATCAACCCCCTACCCTAGGTCCAAGAGCAGATACCATCCCTCTTGGCGTCATGTGGCGTTTGACATCCATATGAAGGGGTGTACCTAGTGAGGAATCCATAACTGTTCCCCTCTTCCATAATCATCCTTATCCTACTTCCTATGATTGGAGTTAACATAATAGACAACTGCCATAAGGGTTTGAGGAAACTACAATAGGGTGTCTGGAGCATCCTTCCCTTATAAGCCCAAGGGCGGGGCATCCTTGTGTTCCCTTGGCCTCACGAGACTATTCGTCACCACCAATGAGGTGGTGTGCTTAGAAGAGGACCTCATAACAATTTCTCCCTCCGTGTATTTCCTTATTATCCCAACCATGATTAATTACAGAAAACATTTAAGAGTTACACATTATTGCATGTAATCTTCAAATAAAATTAGATAAGAATGTCATAATCGTACATTACTCATAAGCAAGAAATCATAAATAGGACCATTATTCATAGGCATGAAATCACAAACAAGAACCACTATGCTGCTTATAATAAGAACTGATACTTCATACCAATTTGTAGATAATATTCAGATTCTATGCTTCAGTGAGATCGTTGTAAGACAGATCAGATCAGTTTGGTGTCATGCAATTGCCAATGCTTATCCACGTTCTGACTTCACTGTTCATTCGATTGTTGTTGAATGATTGATTGATTGATTGAATGTATTCCTTTGATTTGATGATTCAAGGTAATGGTGAGTTATGATTAAGTAATTGTGTTTAGATGATTGAAGAGTGACGATGTAATGAATGCTAGTTTGATATATTGGTGGATGATGATTTGATAGAGTGATCCTTGATTGCTGAACTGTATGTTTTCTTCATCCCAAGATGAAGTGATGATTGATGTGGATTTGATGATTTCTTGATTTATCTTGCTGATTGATTGTTTGCTTGATTTCTTGAGGGATTAATGATTGATGGAAGAAGGATGATGATTGATAAATCCTCCTTCAATGCTTGGAATAAAATCTCCTTGATACTTTATTGATGAAAGGCTCACCACCTTTCGTAAGAATTGAGTCACCACTTTTTGTTGTTGCCTTTGAGAATAATATATTATTCCCCACATTGATCTCACTTGAATGTCCTCAAATGAAACCTCTTCCCTTTTATATCATCCAATGTGGGGGAGAGTCACACCTCTTCCTCATGTCTTCCCTTTGCAAAGGTCACAACCTTTCACAATTACCACCCTTCGAAGGAGTCAAAACCCTTCATCATTTTTGCCCTTTGTGAGTGTCAAAACCTTTCATAATTACCACTTTATGAGCAAGCCACAACCCTTCATCGTTGCTTCCCTTTAAAAGAGTCACAACCTTTCATAATTACAACCCTTTTAAAGAGTCACAACCCGTCATAACTTTGCATTTTGAAGGAGTCACCTCCTTATTCCTTTTTCTCTTCCATTAATTCTTTCTTGAATCACACCTTCCCTTTTCTCTTCCCTTCTCTCTCCCCTTGCAAATGAAGTTCTCCTCCCTTTTTATATCTCATGTTTGAGGGAGTCAGAACTTTTCGTTTCATGTCTTTTGACCCTTCATTAACTTAACTAAATTTTACTTATGTTCTATTTCAATTTTTTTCTTTTATATCTTTAATTTACATTTTTTTTTTCCTTTTATAGTTTAAATTTATTATTATTGTTTATTATGCAATCCTATTTCAAAAAGGGGACATTACAGGGACAGCCACCAAAATGCAGGGGTTGTGTCCCTGTGGACCACTGGTTATTACATTTTGTGCATGTTATTTGCATGTGGTGGCATGCTATTGCAAAAAAGATTGTGTTATTATCCATTGATGTAATCTAGCATATTTTTGTCAATAAAAATACTTCAGTATGGTGAAAGTGGTGAATAATTTGTAGAAGTCATATCACTGGTACCAAAGCTAATTTTCCTGCTAGCCTGTGAACCATGGAAGGAAAAGAGAGAAAAATAACAAACAATGAAAGGGCATATCCATTTCAAGGTACCTTGATGGGAGTTCAAAGGGGACAAGAATGAATAACAGAGCTAATGGCACAAATGTTACATCTTCAGAGCTACCTGCAAAATCCAAATCATGCTATAGAATTTCAGAGAGAGAGAGAAGTTCAGCTTTGCATCACCAACAGGTGATTAGTCAAATGAGTCTCCTTCCAAAACTTACTAAGTCTGTGTTTACAAAAACGAATGAAAACTCAAATGTTGAGACGACTACTTTAAGAGAGTTTGACAAATGTTTTAATGGAGTATCAAGCGAAAGATCTCAAGGCTACAATTACTTTTGTCAACTACTTGAAGATATTTGGGAAGAATTTTCAGGGCAATAGAGCTCTTAGTAGCAACTGGAATAATGGAAGAAGAGATCTGCAATAAGAGGTGAATAAATTAATTGATCCATATTTGATGGCAGCAAAAAAATATCCACTTGAGCATGGTTGTAGAAGTAGCAAACCTACTTTACACTCAGCCCTATGGTGGAAGAAGATGTCATTCAATTTGCCACATTCAATTGGAAGGTGTTGCCTATGATGGGTGGCACCATAGTTTTGTCATACAAGGGCATATAGCTTTGTCCATACATTTGATAATTTTAGCTACAAATCGTTGGACTGCTTAGAGTGGAAAGATAAGGATGACTTTAAGGCACTTGCCAGAATCATACATCGGATCTTGGTCAGTTCATATATTGATAAATTTTAACAAGTTGCAGTTATGGTACATTATGTATTAGAAAAATGAATCAACTATCTCTTTTTACAAGGGTCTATTCAAGCCCCTCAAAGATCTGATTAAGGCCTTTGCACTCCCAACACTAAAACATGCTACTAGAAAGACTTTGTCTTTGACACTTAGAACCATCTATATGAGGGAGCCAATTTTCATCTCAACCTAAATCTATGATCTCCAAGGATGGGTTGCCAACAGTTTTTTTTTCTGGTAACCATATCAGGGATGTTTTGGATATGCTTTGAAAACATTACCCAACTATCTCCAATAAAAAGAATGGCCCTAATGTCCTAGAAACGTGGGGACAACTGGATGTCCTTGAGAGGTTTGGGGAAGCTAATGAGATCCCTCAACTGTCCCAAGGACGGTCAAACATCCTTAAGCAATTGCACTTAATAAAAAAAACCCAAAATCAATTAACAAATAATTTTGCTATTTTCTTTTGTGCGTCCCCACACTATACTCAGCCCTTCATGAGTAAAATAAGCCTCCATCTTCCATTCTAATTCATTTCTACATGCCAAAAAATATTGTAGCTAAGTTGAAGGGAAAAAAACAATTTGAGCAAGGTCTGAAGGTGCAGCTAAAGAGATCAAAACTAGGGAAGCATCAGTGAGCAGTGAGACAGAAAAACAAGTAGCAAAGGTAAGTGACTCTTTCATTTGTTTGTTTGTTTGTTCATCTTTTTTTTTTCTCATTTGTTTCCAAAGTTTTTAGGGAAGAAATATTCAATTTTCTTTGTTTATTTTCAATTTGTACTTGCATTATTTTTTCACAAAAGAACAGGAAAAAATAGCAGTCACAATTGTGACTATTTAATGGAAGAAAGAAATACTACAGTTTCAGCATTGATTGGAGATTCATTAGGGTGTGGGAATGATATGGCTGAAAGAGAACAGCCCCATGACCTATTTGAGTTCCCTTCCACCATCTTGAAATTTTTTGTAAAGTGCCAGCCCCATGACCTATTTGAGTTCCCTTCCACCATCTTGAAAATTTATGTAAAGGGCCCCTTTCAATTCCAAAAAACCTCGTCTCCAATTTGTGATAACCTTAGACAAAAACAAAACATAAACAATTTGGGGAAAGTAAAGTGTGGTTGGGTGATATTTGCAAGTCAAATTTTATAGGGAGTTAAAAAAGGGTTTATTCTCATCTCTTAGACATTATAAGGCATGGGTTAAGGTGTATCCAGATGAAATGGAGGATAAGAAGGTTGAGGTCAATAAATTGCATATGGAGGCAGATGCAAAGTCTAAGGGTGTACCAATGCCAATACAGTGCATAATAAGATATTTCTATTCCATCCATGGTTGCTAAGGGTAATAGTGATGTTCCTACAAGAGGAAAGAGAGACTAGTGCTGGTGAGAGGTCAAGTGTATTTACACGAATTTTTAATATGCAAGCATTGAGATGTGGTAGAGTTCTTCATTGCCAAATTTTCCTATGCCCATGCATCACATTGAATGTGCACATTCTCCTCACTTCAAACAAATGTTCACATATGCAGCTTCTATTGGTCCCTTATTTAACACCCCCACCCCAGGAGAACATAAATTACACACTATCCTCCTTGACAAAAAATATTATAAGGTAAGTTTGGTGATTAAGGACATGTGGCAAACTTGGATTAGGATGGACTGCTCTATTGTTATGGATGGATGGACAATATTAAATGTTAGCCACTCATCACCATCATAGTCACATGTGTACTTGGCTCTTATTTTCTTCGAGCCATTGATGGTTTGGGTAAGTGCAATATTCTAACAAATGTTCATTGTTCACATATCTAGCTTTTATTGGTCCCTTATTTACCCCCTATAGAACATAAACTATACACTACCCTCCTTGATGAAGAATGTTCAGAGGTAAACTCAGTTATAGAGGAAATGTGGCAAACTTGAATTAGGACGGACTGCTCTATTGTTATGGATAGATGGATCATTATTAAATGTTGGCCACTCATCAACATCATAGTCACGTGTGTAGTTGGCTCTTATTTTCTTCGAACCGTTGATTGTTTAGGGAAGTTTGATATTCTAACAAATGCTCACTTATGTAGCTCCTATTGGTCCCTTATTTACCCACCCATAGAACTTAACTATACACTACCCTCCTTGACAAAGAATATTCTAAGGTAAGTTTGAGGATGGAGGACATGTGACAAACTTGGATTAGGATGTACTGTTCTTATTTTTATGGATGGATGGACCAATATTAAATGTTGGCCCCCTATCAACATCATAGTCACATGTGTAGTTGGCTCTTATTTTCTTTGAGCCATTGATTGTTTAGGGGTTCAAACTTTCTGTTTTACATTTTGAGAGAGGTCATAGTGGAGCTTGAGGCTTCAAATGTGATACAAGCAACCATTGATTCAGCACATGTGCACAAATTAGCTAACATGATGGTGGAGGGTGCTTACGAGCACATTTTTTGGACCACATGTATTTATATTGGAAGGCGTAGGGTAGATAGATTGGGTGAAACAAGTGGTGGCAAATGCGAGAGATATTCAAATGTTCATTTAAAAACACCACAACTTCAATCTATTCTTAGTGTTATTTGACCATTTACTGTTATACAAAATCTAATTAAGTGCACATCATAATCTTTTCCTCAGTCATATTCAGACTACTACGACTTATGAAATTGTGAAGTCTTGTTGTGCAAGACAATTTCATATGCAAGTCTGTTGGGAATTTTCCATCAGAAGCATGACACCTCTTTCCTCCTCCCTCCATATCCCCTTTCAAAAGAACTCTCCTCCCTTTTATATCTTATGTTAAGGAAGTGACAGCTCTTCATTACATATCTCTTGACCTTTCATTAAACTTAATTACCTTGTAATTATTTTACATTTTATTTTATTATTATTTATTCATTTATTTACTTTTATATTTTAATTTTATTGTTATTTATAATTAACTCTTGTTTCAGAAAGGGTACATTACAAGCCTACTTTTAGTTGTCACTGTAAACACTCAAATTTTTAGGTCATGCCATTACTCCAGCTACTTTTCAATCAATTGCAAATCGGGTAGTTAGTGCCTGTTGTGTTGTAAACACGCGCCCCATTCCAAATGGGGACCTCCAATTTTTCACTTTTTAGGGTAGTGTGTAGGTGTCTCTGTTTTAGTCTCCTTGTGCAAAGTGTCGAGTTTTTGGGGTTTTTTGTCATATTCAGACTGTCATCAAATCAAGTCAATAAATCAATGTCTTGACAAGGAAGGGCAAATACACCACCCTCACAGTGCTACAGCCAGTGTTGGTCTTCAGGTTGGTGCCAGTATGGTTGGAAGGGTATTCTGATGCTACAGACGTGTTCAAACAGGTTAATGGAGAAAAATGCAACTTTTCAGGATTATTTTTTATACCTTTTTGTTTTTAAAAAAGCTGTTTTTTGTTTGCTTTTTTTCTATTTTTAAAAAGTGTCATTTTTAGTACTAATGAGTCAATTTGGGAAAATTCTATTTTTAGAAGTTCCTATTTTTAGGAAGTGTTAGTATGGGTCTTAAGGTTTGAGTTTGATCATGTCAAAATGCAGTAAAAAGGGCTGTCAAGATATCAAGCAAATCCTCTAGAAAGCTAAGTGGTCGCAAGTTAATGTTGAAATTAACTTGAAAACCAAAAAATAGAAAAATCCCCTATGAGGTTCGGATTTCCATTTAGAGCTAAAAGTCAACTTACCTATAACGGGGGTTGCATCAAAAGTAGGGATAAATATTGGGACAAAAGTCAGGAAAAAAAAAATTCCTATGAGAATCGATTTTCCACTCAAGGCCAAAAATCAAATTACCTATGAGGGGTCACTTCAAAAGTTGGGATAAAAATTGGAAATAAAAATATCCCTATGAGGTTTGGATTTCCACTTAGACCTGAAAATCAACTTACCTATGGGGTGTTGCATCAAATGTAGGGATAAATGTTGGGACAAATGTTGGGAACAAAAGAAAAATCCCTATGAGGTTTGATTTCCCACTCAAGGCCAAAAATCGAATTACCTATGGGGGGTTACTTCAAATGTTGGGATAAAAGTTGGAAATAAAAAAATCCCTATGCAGATTGAATTTCCACCAATGAGGATTGAGTATCCTTATAGAAGGCAATCTTCCACCAATGAATGAAATCAAAAGCTTTATGGTTTTTTTTTTTTAAAAAGAAAGAAAAATTGCCAAAGGGAGAAAGACAAGAGTTTTCTTTCACAAGTTACAAGGCAATAAAGAAAGTTTTTATTAAGGAAGAAAATCAAGAGTTATTTTTAACAAATTGCCTACGGAAGGAAAGACTAAGTGTTTTAATGTTTTTTTTTTCTACAAAGAAAAACATCAGCTGACCTCCTTAATAAATGATTCACAAATCTATAGAGGTAGATCAAGGCATTCACTTCAATCACAATGCAGTTGGATGCAAGGTGAGGTGAATTAGGAGACAAGACTAGAAGACACAGAAATCTTATCATTGGAGAAGAAGAAATCAGACATTAAGTGTGTAAACCCAGATTTGGAAGATGAGGGTTCTAGGCTGATGGTATTCAAACTCAGAAAATCGGGACTTAAATCAAAAAAATCAGAAATTGATTTTGTGAGATTGATAAGTTGTAATCAGGATGTCAAGGTTTTAGAGGAAAAATTTACAAATCATGTGCAAGAGTTTTCACAAGTTGATTTCTTTCAAATTTTGATTAAGTGTTAATGATTATCTTCTTGCAAAGTATTTTACTTCTAAGACAAGTCTTTCCTCTTGTTTTGCAAGGATTCATACAAGGAGAAGACGCAAGTTGCCGGATTCGTGCCTGCAGGGTTGGATCTGGGTCCGGATTCACGGACCGGTCCGTGCCGGATCTGGGCAGGGTCAGTTATCTATTATGTGAGAAAAAAAGTTTTATAGTTGAAGCAGGTAATTTATTCGTGCATAACTCTTCCAGGTAATTTATAAGTTATGTGCATTGTGTTCAGGTAATTTACAAAACAACAATAACTTCCAATCGCTCTTTAGTGGCGATGTAAAATTTACAGTGGCAATCCGTTATCTATTCTGTGAGAAATTGTTTAATCTTGCTACTATTTCTTGTTGAAGCATACAATTTATTTATTTACGGAATCTCTGGATTAACGACAATAGTGAAAAAACTAAATATTTATTTATAGTTGAAGCTGGAAATTTATTAATTTATAGAATCTGTGGTTTGATGAGTTTGTATTTGAACTCCAACATAACTTTTAATCACTCGATAGTTTTAGAATTATGTATATTTCTCTTATATTTTTGGATGTATTATATATAATGCATATATATATATATATACTCACGAATCCTTACGAATCCAAAACGTGAAAAAAAAATTTCACGAATCCACGAACCGGATTCTCGAACCCGAATCCGTCCCCGAACCCGAATCGGCAACTAAGAGTAAAAGGTGATTTTCAAGATGGAGATGACAAGCAAGATGATGCATGAGGCAGAGCATTGCATTAACAAGGATGATTACAACACCAAGGTCAACATAGAAGCATCAACAAGGCAGCCACAAGTGATTTATCAATCAAGCAAAGAAGATTAAGTTTGGAAACCAAAATGGAAATGAAAGTGCAAGTGGGGTGATTCAAGGTTGACCACCATACAAGGAAGATGTTCAAGATGAAGAAATATGATGAATACAACTTCAAGTTTGAAGGAAGCCAAATGGATGATCATCTAGGGGCCAAGACCACCATGAAGGTCTAAGGAAAATTTGCACAAGTGAAAAATCATCTGAAAAAAGAGACATTGAGTATCAAGGGATATTGTTCAAAATGCAAAGGTGGATTCAAGGGAAAGGAGGATGAGGTGGTATTCGCCTATTTTCAACCAATCAAACAACTCCATATCATCACCATGACTAGATGTGTCAAATTTGCCACCAAGGAGAAAAATAATGTAAACAGGCTTCTAGAAGATCATCCCATGTGGCAAGGAATTTTCCTATTGGCACGTAGGAAATGCTTTATTTTCATTGGATAGCATTTAATGATTGTAGGTGGTACTTAAGTCAAACCCTAAGTAGGGTTATTTTGAATAATCTTGGTCGTTGACCTTGGATCAATCTAAGACGTCCATTGTACTTGGGGTCCCCATATAAGGCCTACTCATTTCATTTTGCAAGAGAGATTTCCGAAGAAATTGTTGCAAAGATATTGCTTGAGTAATTAACAAAATTCATTGAAGTTGACTGAATACTTGTTGGCTTTCACAAGTTAGCATGGTTTCTTGTTTCTTTATTTTTTGCTTTTGGATTCGACTGTGTGACTGCTTTCTGCATCAACATTTCGGATCATACTCTGTGATCCATCATCGGGATGAAAGAAAGAGAAAATCAGGAGAAAGTGATCACAGAGTTTGATCCGAAACATTGATGTAAAAAACAGTCACACAATTGAATCCAGAAGCAAAAAAGACAGCTCTTATGGATTGTGGAAATCTTCTTGTTTTTATTCTTGTTTCTTACTAGAATAGATCTATTTTGCAAGTTGTTAGTAGATGAATGAAGGATTGATAGCATTGCTTATGGTGAAATTGTTAAGTTCATACCTTTTATGATTGGATGATTTTCAATTGTAGTGTAAGGTTAGCCTGAACTTTGAAAGATAAACTTAACTTCTATTACTTTTTCATTGTTTGAAATGTTGGTGAAAATGAGTACTGCGAAACTCAATTAGGATCTTTAGAAGATTGCACCGTCTTTGTGGAGTTGTTGAAATTGGCAAAGCAAAGATGTGTTTAATTTCACCTCTACAGTATTGGTCTCTTGAATTCTTAGGATTGGTTTGGGGTTAGAATTATCTTCCTAAAACCCTCCTCTTTTGCATTTTATTTTCAAAAGTTTTTGTAATGTCCCCTTTTTGGGATTGCCCTAATTTCTGCCCTAAAATCACTAATTCCATTAAAATAAGAATTGTAAGATAGTTAGAGATATAACTTTACCAATTAAAAATGCCTTTTTACAAGATAATTCCTATTTTAGATCCTGCAACACCAAAAAGGGAACAAGAACACAAATATATGTTCATGGTCCAAACATGATATGATCTATCTTATTCTTTTTATAAGGAGGGTTCCAATTCATAACATGTAAAATGTACTGTTTTGCTCTCTTAAGGGTGGATGGAGATATTACACAAGGGTGTCCTAGCCCAACCCTAGGGCCCAAGAGCAGGATTTTGTCCCCTTCACCCTACGCTTCGTGGGGTTGGCATACCTAGTGAGCCTGACCATTCCCCCTTATTGTAACTTCTTCCACCCATGTAGATCATCCCTTGCAAAATAGTGCCTTTGTATGATGTAACTAATGCCCATTCCACCGCAAGCCTTATCTAGTGTCTTTGTATGATGTACCCCATGTCCATTCCACCGCAAGCCTTACCTAGTGCCTTTGTATGATGTAGCACACTCCATTCCACCCCAAGCCTTACCTTATCTTGTGAGGTAATGATCTTAATTCATTTGGTATAGATCTTATTTATATCATTTATTTATATGGTAGTTATGGCAGACTTATAAATATGCTTACATCTACAAATATATTTTACAATTGAAAAACACAAAGTCTAATGGCAGTATTTACTTATATTTTTGTGACACAATTAGTATGACTAACAACCATACACCATTTGCAAATATACATACAAGTTCCATATATATATATGTGTGTGTGTGTGTGTGTGTGCAGACATTGTACAGTATCTATTCTGCATTTGAGAAACAATAAAAAATATATATAAACATATATACGGTGCTTAGAACTCCGCTCTTGGGCCTAGGGTTGGGCTAGGACACCCTTTTGTAATATCTCCATCCACCCTTAAGAGAGCAAAACAGTACACTTTACATGTTATGAATTGGAACCCTCTTTATAAAAATGATAAGATAGATTAAATCATGTTTGAACCATGAATATATTTTTGTGTTCTTGTTCCCTTTTTGATGTTGCAAGATCTAAAACAGGAATTATCTTGTAAAAAGGAATTTTTAATTGGTAAAGTTATATCTTTAACCATCTTACAATTCTTATTTTAATGAAATTTGTGATTTTAGGGCAAAAATTAGAGCAACCCAAAAAGGGGACATTACAAGTGGTACAGAGCATGATCTTGCCATCCTAAATGGTAAAGGATGAAACATGGAATCATTCTAATCAACAAGAGAGAATTTGTGCAAAGTACTAGAGAGATGTAGGTAAGAGGGTTAAAGTTGTCATCTAAGTAGAACACCGTGCTGGATGCCAAAGCTATGCCATCAAGGCCAAGAGGGTCAAAGTCCTGTTCTTGGGCTTGGATTGGACAAGTTAAGAACCTCACTATGATCTAAGGGTGTTGTGAAATCTGGATCGTCCTATAGAGAATATATGTGACTGCTGTAGTGAAATAGATTACCATTGTGATTGATCTTTTCACCAGCCATTGATATATATTTATATCTTTTGAATAGTCACGTCTTGAAGAGTCATGACCATATAATAATATGACAATTAACTAAAATAATATAATATATATCATTGCATTATAATATTATCATTACTATATTAATAATATAATAATGATAATAATATAATATAAATATCACAACTCTTCATTATTAACATTGTATAATATATATATATATATATAACAATACGAATGAAGCTATCTCTTAACACTCCCTCTTAGCGAGTGAGTATTAAATATCAAAAATCTATCATGACATCCGCCATTTCGGGACGCACAAGTTAATGTAGTCTCGTCATGAAAATAGACTTGAATATCATGATCTCCGCACAGTCGGGACACACAATTAAGTAGTCTATCATGATATGGTTTCGTTATTACACATCCAGTAATAACAAGAGTCAAGATCTCCGCACAGTCGGGACACACAATTAAGTAGTCTATCTTGACACTTTGGTTAACCATTTACAAGATCGTCACCTTGAAATGTTAACCCACACACAAATGATCATTTTACACAATATTGCAATATACACATTTTTTTATATTTATTCATGAATAAAAAAACCCATAGAGTCACTTTGACTCTTCTCAAAGGGTGGATCCACTTTGGTTCATCCAAAGAGTGGAAATCAAACTCTCAGTCATGACAATTTAAAAACAACAACTCAATGTTGTCTAGCCATGAACATAGCACATCATGACAGTTTGAAACCAATAACTTAATGTTGTCTAACCACGATATAGTTAAAGCACAACAAGTAATAACATAGCGTTCAGGATACCTTCTTTTCACCTAATAAGGCTTTATTCCTCAACATACCAAGGTTATCTGAAGGTACACAATCTTCTTTCTAGCAAGACGCTTGGTAAGAGTATCGGTTGTTTGTTCTTTAGTGAGGATGTACCTCCACTGAATTACAATTGTATGCACGATCTCATAGTCTTGGTGAATTCAAAGTATACACCATCTTGACATGTTATACTCCCTCTGAATTTGTATGACCAAGATCCTGGGGTGCCAACTTAATTTGATTTTCTAGCTTCTTTTTCTGACATATAACCTTCTCACATGGTAATAACCATAATTGTCTGCTATAATTTCTTGATTACTAGAGAACCAACAAAACATGGTCTACTCCCTCTGAATCAAGATTCTCGAATGTCACTAATGCAGATCTTTTAACTTCTCCATCTATCACGAAGGCATACCCTGTTTATATACTCAATTCGGTGTCACTGCAGGATGTCATTTCATACTTTCCTTCCTGAGAGAACCAATACGAATAATCTGTATAGTCATAAGGTTACATTGGCTAGCATAAGATGCATTTTGATCTTTTCCAAGGCCACAATATTAACAATCCCTCTTGGACTTGAGAGAAGATAATAAAGACCTCTAGTATTCTATCCACGTGCATCTCATCGGTGATTCTATCCACAAGTTCCCACTATTATAATCTCAAATTTGTTTTACCTTCAATTGTGAACTCCCTCTCAATCAATACGATTGAGATTGTCACAAGTTAACTGAATTGTACATGCTCCCTCTGAAGCTCAAGCTCATCAATTTCTCAACCTCATGAAAATGTCAGACTTTCTCTGAATCTGAATTTCATATGCTTTCATCTTGAAAAATATGTCAGAGATAGACTACGAATAGTTCATAAGGCTAAACTATCTCAAGCATAAAAAATGATAGAAGCATACAACATTTATTATTTAATGAATTACGAACTGAAAATTCATATGCATTGATAAAACATGGAATACTTATCTTAAATTTCAAATATTTCCATTCATAAGGTGAGCCCATATAGGAAATATCATGCATGAATCAATTCTCATTTTCTGTCCTTATCATTGCTGTTGAATACGTATAGACAGTTGATCGCCCAATACTTAAGAAAGCAGCATCTCTTCTAGCTCTAGAAGGCACAATGATTATTGGTTACACCACAGTCTCACTGCTAATGATTTTGTCTTCATTACAAACTTAATATGTTTGTAATCCGCCAATATTATTGTTAGTTTTTTTCTCTATCCCCGTGGCTCTACACATTCCCATGGCTTTCCTTTCTTATCACTGACTACTCCAAAACACAAGCTCAACACTTATACAATCACTGGTGTTGTCTGTAGATTCTGTATATGGGAATATGAGTGACCTGCAAATAGAACAGCATACTGCCCACAACAATCAATCCCAGCCTTTAAGACTTTCCTTCCTCAATATCTGATTTGTTCGTCTTTCTTTGAAGTAGCCGATCACGAGAAATATACTTCCTTTCAGACCAAACACATATCAAACAAATTCACATATCCAACGAACTATGATACTTTGCGTTATTGTATGCAGCCCGACAATATAGACAAAGCCGTCAATAAAAATATTATTGTCTTAAACAATCAAACACCCTTTCAGAACTTAAGAATGGTTGTGATAGAAGAATTGGTAATTCTTAGACATGTTTCGACATACTGGAACGTGCGACTTGCACTCATACTTCTATCATGGCTAATGTGGAAGCTGCTAGGCACATAGGCATCTCCCGAGTCATAAATATAATAATTTTTTATTACAGGTTCAGACTAACATGACATAAAAAATAGTCAACATTGAACTTCTGAAGATACGTGCCATTATACTTCTGCTTCAGAGATCCTTCTCCCTTCCCATTTCTCTGCATTCTTCCTCTGTTTGCTTTATTAACGGTTGTGTAATGATTAAAATTAGGGCCACGAGCCTCAACAAATTTTAGTCCAAGTGTAGAAGGCTCGAGGCTCCTCATTCCTCTGTTTGTGTCAACAACAAGCAATCATCAGAGATGGACTTTATTCCTCGAATGCCAATTACATTCTGAACCCGAATTGAAACAAAAAGAAAGAACTGTGAGAATAATGGAATTTTCTTGAAGCGACCAGACAAACAGAAACAAACATAATTCCTTTGCCATTGATGAATGAGAGAAATGGCAAATGTTAATTGGCCATTGTTCCTCCTATGCCATTGTTCCTCCTATAAATAATGTCGATCAATGCACACCCTCACCCTTCAAATGACAAAGCTTGTATAGAACTATTCGAAGAATCGTCCATGCTTAAAAGAAGTTATTAACTGTCCTCAACCGCAAGCAGTTTAAACTGTCAACAGTTTAATAGAATTTGAACTTATACACATCGACGACATCAAGGAAGAATAATAAACATTTTACCAAACAAAACCAAAGTTCAAAAATAATGAACCGACGCCTTAATTGACATGGCAAAATTGCAAGTGTCGCGAGACATTAATTTGATTAGCATTTTGTGTTTTTAAAACTTCTTTACAAAGGCAATGACATTCTCCAAACATATCATTCTTACCACCTTTTATAATTGAATTGCTCTTTATAGATATTTCAAACTTCCTATGACACTGATGCATTAGTTGCCCTACCAACTGTTCATTGCCGTCAGAATAGAACTCCCGATAATGACTTCTGCCAACTATCTATATCACATGTCGGGCAGCATTACCGTAGACACCTTTTCATTTGTTGATTGAAGTTACCCAACTGTTATACAATCTGGAAAATGTATATCTGCCTTTGACCAATCTGAACTGTCTGAGGAATGAATGCTTCCATCTGCTACTCTTATGTGGTCCCGCACACGTCCCTCCTAGAAAGAAACAAGTTGCTTTGCCAAAACACGTTGATACAATTGTGTCTATTGTTTGCGAATTGCCATTTCGATTATAGTTTTTGCTTCCAACAATGCCGTCCCGTCAACTCGACTCTCCTATCATGCGTGCTGGCACTCCCGATTCTGTAATTCATATGCTCTATATCCACTTATGTGTGCAGAAGTCGGTATATATACATTGGCATGGTCTCCTCCAAATGACAAACTCCCGATGCTCTTAGGCAGGGGTATTTGTTTGGAATTTGGATCAAACTATAGTCTTCAACATTCGTATCTTCTACAACAATCAATGATGCTAGACTTCACCACTTCTTCTTGTAGTTATAAACTTTAACTGACAGTTTGAATAACCGATATTCAATCTTAAAAGTTGTGATCAAATTTCAGTGTTATTCTTAATGCTTTGAGAGTAAAATTCAAACATGACACTGCCTTCAAACTAGAGACACCATCAATAGGAACAATCAAAGACGACTATCTCGGATCAAATACAAGGAACATAAAATCCATATCAACATCGCTGCATTATGTTCGAAGATCAACATCACTGCATTTAAATAAATCAGCAATAAGGGAATATAAAACTTCTTTACAAAGGCCCGATATCATAACCTGACAACGATGTTTAAAGTTGAGCCATCCTTCTAACGTGGCAGAACCGGTTTGCAAAACAGAACTATTATGATCAATCTTCAAATTAAGTTTTTACTTTGGCGTTATTCGAATTTGTCTTTTTTTATACTTGGGATGTTTTTATCATATCTTCCATTTTATTTGTTTTTTATTTTTATTCTGAATATGAGACAAAAGATTCAGCGACACACCATCTTCTGATGCACCTGATAGCCTCTGAGACCACCTGGCTTTTGGTTGAGTATCGTTGGAGAAATCATATCGATGCCGTTGCATGTGTTTGAATCTTTCAAATCCAAATTGCTCCTTTTATAATATATGTTGCAATCTTATATCTATATCCTGCGATCCCCTTTAATATATTTCTGAGATAATATATGCTACGATAATATGTAACCTCTGCGATCTGATAAACTGCGACTTCACTGTTATAAAAACTTATAACCTGGCTCTGATACCATGTTGTGAAATCTGGATCATCCTATAGAGAATATATGTGACTGCTGTAGTGAAATAGATTACCATTGTGATTGATCTTTTCACCAGCCATTGATATATATTTATATCTTTTGAATAGTCACATCTTGAAGAGTCATGACCATATAATAATATGACAATTAACTACAATAATATAATATATATCATTGCATTATAATATTATCATTACTATATTAATAATATAATAATGATAATAATATAATATAAATATCACAACTCTTCATTATTAACATTGTATAATATATATATATATATATATATATATATATATAACAATACGAATGAAGCTATCTCTTAACAAAGGGGATAAGATGTAAATAAGACAGTATAAGACTGCCGTCTAAGTAGACCACCTTTGGTGGATGCCAAAGTTCTGCGACCAAGGCCAAGGGGGCCAAAGTTCCACTCTTGGGCTTATATTGGTCAAGTTGAGGACTCCATTGTTATTCCCTACCATTCCTACCATGTTGAGCTAATTAACTATGAGAGATGAGGCATGGATAAGGAAGCAAGACAAGCATCCTACTAGGTAGACCACCTCGCATGGATGTCTAAGTCCTACCACCAGGGCCAAGGGGGAAAACGTTCCGCTCTTGGTCTTAGTATGGGATTGGCTTTGACCACCTTATCATAACTCGATCCCTATGAATCAATTCGTTTAAGAATGATAATAGTATACTCACATTTTGAAAATTATATGCTAACGTGTGTTCCCTTTGTTGCAGGGTTTATAGTTAAGAGCATAGTGGTGAAATAAAATTTTCATTTCCCTAAACCTGGCTTATTGCAAATTGTAAATCATAGGGCTTAATCAAGGAATCTAACAAAGTTTATATTGGGTGTATACTATGTGTTTACTTCGTGTATGCTCCGTGTCTTCATGCATTAATGTGTATACTTTGTGTATGCTTTGTCTCTTCATGCATTCAAGTGTATGATCCATGTTTCATTGTGTATGCCCTATGTGTGACTCTACATATTTAATCTAGAATATGAGAATAACCTAAAGAGAATCTAGAGATATTGAGACAAGCTATACTCAAGTTGCACCGCAGAAGCTACTTACATGGAAGGATTTATTTAAAATCTTCATTTCTTGAGGACAAGCAATTTTGGGAGGGGGAGGACTGTCATATCCCCTTGTTTAAAACCCTAATTATATCATCCCCTTTCTGGAAATAAGATTTAGTAATAAAAATAATTAAAATATAAAAAAATATAAATGTTATACATCTGAAATATATATACTTATTAAATATTTCATAATATAAATCTGATATATATTATAATATATATATAAAAAATATATAATATAATACATAGATGATTGATATTAACAATCAATACATAATCATTTAAGAATAGAAACAACCAATTAAATATTGCTCCATAACAGCAATTAAAGGAACACCAACACCATTTCAGATATTGCCAAGCTGCGTCCTCTATTATCTTACCGGTATGATATAATATTAAGTCAATAGTCACTAAGCATTGATAAACTGGCACGATAAGAACCCAACAATAGTTATGACAAGTCAAGACAAAACCATCGATATAGATTAGCAGCAACCTATTATGTAAGGGGAGGATGTGATTAACATAAAACATAGTTGGTTAAAAGTGCCAGACTAATCTATGAAAAACAAACAATTATTATGTAATAGCAATTGTCAATAGTCAATACTCAAAATATCATGGTTGTTAATCATACTAACTCTGTCATGGAAATATAAGTAAATATGCCATCATACTCAGTGTTTTTCAATTGTAAAATATATTTGTAGATTTAAGCATATTTATAAGTCTGCCATAACTACCATATAAATAAATGATATAAATAAGATCCATACCAAATGAATTAAATCATTACCTCACAAGAGAAGGTAAGGCCTGCAGTGGAATGGAGTGTGCTAGATCATACAAAGGCACTAGGTAAGGCCTACGGTGGAATGGGCATGGGCTACATCATACAAAGGCACTAGATAAGGCCTGTGGTGGAATGGGCATAAGTTACATCATATAAAGGCACTATCTTGCAAGGGATGATCTACATGGGTGGAAGAAGTTACAATAAGGGGGAATGGTGAGGCCCACTAGGTACGCCAACCCCACAAAGCATGGGGCCAAGGGGGGCAGGATTCTGCTCTTGGGCCTAGAGTTGGGCTAGGACACCCTTTTGTAATATCTCCATCCACCCTTAAGAGAGAAAAAGAGTACACTTCACATGTTATGAATTGGAACCCTCTTTATAAAAAGAATAAGATAGATTATATCATGTTTGAACCATGAATATATATTTGTGTTCTTGTTCCCTTTTTGGTGTTGCAGGATCTAAAACAGGAATTATCTTGTAAAAAGGCATTTTTAATTGGTAAAGTTATATCTCTAACCATCTTACAATTCTTATTTTAACGGAATTTATGATTTTAGGGCAGAAATTAGGGCAATCCCAAAAAGGGGTTGTTTTAGTGTTAGAAGCAAAAAAAAAAAAACTTATTTTAAGTGGTTTGGACCCACTTTTTAAGTTGCTTGGCCCCGGGTCCCTAGGGATCCATGTGGATCTACGCAGGATCCTTGAGGGTCTGCGTTGGATCCCCCCACGTCTGTGCTGGATCCGAGCAGGGTCCGGACCTAGACCTGTGGGTCCGTTAGGATCCGCGGGTCTGCGGATCCCAACGGACCCACAGGTCCAGATCTGGACCCTGCCCAGATCCAGCACAAACTGGTCTACGGATCCAGACCCGGACCCGGTTTGAGGGTTCAAGGTCCGAATCCGGTAACGTAGTACGATACATATGTATGAAATATATTTAGACAGCGTGAGATACGACTATACCGTGGAGATGTGATAGCGATCAAACAATTCCATTTAAGTAGCGATATTGAAATGCATAGTGGTATAAATAACAATCCATTAAAGAGCGAACATGAATGTTAGGCGTGGCTACTTTTGGAATGATAAAATGTGGTTAATGACGTTACTAAAAGTTGCAGCAATGATAATATGTTGGTGGTGATTATGTATCATAGACGGCGCTACGAATGAATAAATAAAACAACAGTGCGATCAAAAGCTTAATTTATGACCCAAGTTGATGACATGGTTTTTGCAGTGATTTAATAAGAAGATACGATTATGATTATTAATGAATATTAACTGATTCGTTAAGAAGCAAACATCAGCGATTATATATTGGCAACTATGTCATTCCTGAATGCGGCGATTCATTGAAGACATAATTTATGCACTAATATTTGAATAAAGTGACTTGAATAAAGAAAAGAAGTGTTGTTTAGTAAGAGGTTGAGGACGATGAATTTGCAAAGTATACACAGCAATTTCCATAATGATTAGTTAGACCTTGTAGCGGCTTTCATTAAGGAGATATATTAATTTGTTATGATCGTGGTCAAGCATTAACAAAGAAGCACATATTCAAAGAAGGGTGTCTCTTTCTAGAAAGCAAGCATTAATTATAGAGCGTCACCTCTCTTGGAGCAATCAAGTCGTTTCACAAGAAGACATGAGGATATAAAAGACGATAAGGTGGAAGGAATGTGTTTAGTGTAGAGTCCAGAAATAATCTGAGAAAGTGTTTTCTGATTTGATGTATATGGACCTTCATTGAAGCAGCTTGTATCAAGGATGTTGATGTGCAGATAAGTATTTATTATCCTTGAGTATTACATTTATCTACTCATTGTAGTCTCTCTTATCTGTATTTCTATACGTACTATAAGAGCTATTTGCCTTGATCTTTTCTTGCGATACTCTTGCAGGAAAGGAAGATTGATATCAGATTTAGAGGGTGTCTAACACTTTAGAGGTAACTTTTGATGAGGAGCTCAGAAGATTGATATCAGATTCAGAGGGAGTCTAACAGTTTATCTTAAGCAATCTTGGATGAAAAGATCAACAGATTGATATCCGCTCAATGAGTTCTTCTCTGTGAGAGAAGTTCGAGGTGACATCCCTTGTTTCCACCCTTTGCGCTGAGGCATGGTGGATGTCATGTGTGTGACTCCATATTTTTAATGGGTCTTCCCCATGTGTACATCATGAGGAAGTGACGACTTCAAAATGATTATCACTTGTATTTGTTAAAGTTATTGGAAGGTGATGGTCTTACAATAACTTAACCTTCTATTATGACGGATATCTTATGATGTCTAAGCAGATCATGATAGATTATATCTTGCATGGTGGATTAATTCCCTTAAACAGACCATGAATATAATGTTCCTATGGTAAGTATTATTGAGGATACGTGTGCACATACCTTATGAACATTTTTGAGTATTTGGTGAATATCATGCGACTTGATATTCTAAGGCCATTACTCGGAGTACTTGGTGAATATCATGCGACTTGATATTCTAAGGCCATTACTCCTGATATCATGAGATGATATCTAATGGTGAATATCTTTTGATCAAGGATATTCTTAAAACATGCCATTCTTGATATTACACTGAAGTAATATTATTTCTTGTGTTTATCCTCCCTAGCTAAGAGGGAGTGTTGATGTTTTGAAGCTTCGGTCGGATAAATACTATGAGACTAAACTATTCAAGATATATATATTTATATATTTTATTATGTGAGATATAATATATATGTAGATATATATCTAAAATACTATTAGGAGAAATTAATATTATAATGATTCAAAGATATATATATATATATATATATATATATATATATACATAATCAATTGTGATTATATTAATCTCATAATAATGAATAGATATGTCCCATGAAGGGACATGTCTCTCCTAGCCTCATTCTCAATATAAATGAAAGAGAGATTGCTGCATTTGAAAAACACATACATCATAGGCAGTGCTATTACATTTGCAGTGATCCTAAAACTTGACATTACAGAAAGAAGAAACTAACAAACAAGATTGTCATAGAACTGGTCCATTGGAGGAACCTACCTTCAAAGGATGCTACATGGGAGTGTCAAAGATATTTGACCATCCAACACTCCATTGCCTATGGGCAAGCAATTCTTGGAAGGGTGGACTTGAAATGTCTCTTTTTCATTAATTAATCATCTATGGACCCATGAGCTCATTCCTTTATCTCCTGATGGGATGAGGAAACAATTTTAATAAGCAGGCCATGATTTGGAAAATAGGCACAATAACATATAAATTATGTCTAAATTTTAGCATCTCTAGATATGGAGCTTGGATTTCCATAAAGGGAGGTTATGACACTCCATTTAATTATGACAGATTTATGAAAGAGTTACAAGTTGCTATTAAGAGGATGTTATGATTACCAAAGTGCGGCACTAATTTTGTGGTGGTGAATTCAATTGAATATCATTTATTATTCTGAAAATGAAGACAGCCCATCAGGCATTGTTATTTGGGCCCTCCTTTGTGATATAATTTAGGGTGTTTGACCATCGGGATGGACTTTTTCTCCCATATTTTATCAGTACGGTGCTCAATAGTTAAGGATGAAAACCCTTGAGTCTAGATCTTAGAGGACAATATCCCTTTGGTTCTTGTGGCAAGTCTCATTTAGGGATTGCGTCTGTGCTGAAGGTATTCTATTTTATTTTGTCAGGTTGACCTATGAACTGGAACAAGAGTGTACAGAAAACATCAGATTACATTTGTGGAATTGCTTGTGTGTTATTGCATGTTGTTGCAGGTTATTAGCATGTTGTGGCATGATATTGCAGAAAAATTGCATGTTATTATCCATTGATGTAACCAACATATTTTGTCAATAAGAAACAAACTTCAGTGTGGTGAAAGTGGTGAATAATTTGTAAAAAAATTGAAGAGGTCATCTCAGTCTTGCAATTGATTTAGATGCCACTATAACACAGTTTTTACAAAGGGTATAAACCACTTTTACAAAGGAACTAAATTGAGGCATTGTTAACCTTGTAATTGGCATTACTTTGTTCTCTGGGAAACACCCCTATAGAATAAAAAGCAGCTAAGAAAACTCTTGCACGATTCTCCCCCCTTTGCAGTCTTGAAGGTAGATTGTTCTTCAAACACACCAGTTCCAACCACATCCCTTTGTTTGGGGCTCCTAATCTCACTTTCATACTATGTTATTTTACATAGACCAGCTAGAACCCAAGCCAAGAAACTCCATTAGCATATTTTAGCACTCTATCCCTTAGCTACCAGCCCCTGTGTACTTTAAAATGTAAATTGTTTTTCCAACACTAGAGGCATTCAAGCATCCTAGATTCACAGCCCTAACTTTAGGTCTTCATCCCCCATAGAATCACCTAGAGGGAAATATCCAAACATTATCCACTTAAATTTAATCTCTAAACCAAGTTGTTTAACAAGCTCCTCCAAAACAGATGGTAGCTAAAAACACCCCTTAAAACATCCGCATTCCTCAAATTACTGGTAACTAAGAAGTTGATATCTGATTCTTTACTATTGCTTACAGATCGCCATAATTGCTCCGGATCCAGCGATTGTCGAGTGCCTCCTGCTAGAGAACGTCTCTGCAGAAGAACTCCAAATCTGGATGTCATTTTAACTTAGATATGTCCTAATAAGCACATGTAAGCATTTAGCCATTAGTCTCATCAGCTAGCAATTTATTAAACGAAGAAATTCAGGCTTAACTAATCATCCATTGTGTTAGACACTAGAAAATTACACAGGCTGCTTTAAGATTGAACTACTTCGCCCCTGCATAATACAGAGCCCCTTGGATTGTACATACTAGTTACATTGTCACAACACTCGGTCAAACACCACAAGAGAAACAGGACATGCTAGGATCCGAAAACACTAGAAGATCTCTATCTACTATATAACATTTCGTAAAATATCTCACTAATTTATATCTATAATTGTATGTCAGGGAACCCGTCTCTTTTTTTCGCCTCATGATGCATGCTCCATAATGTTTGCGAACTAAACTTACATATTTTTTCTTAAAAAGTACTTCATTCCTTCTCATGAACTATGAAAACCTCGTGTCTACTACAAAATAGAATGCTAAGCCACCTGAATTGCTATTAAGTGGTCCGAAATAAAAGAACAAATGCCACATTAGTCTATGAATGTGAATTGAGTATAATCAAAGCGGATCAATAATTCCCGCATCCATTCAAGTACAAAGCCCAATACCTGAGTGAGTGATAATATGAAGAGCAATGACATGATCTGCCGGCTCCGCGGCCTTAGAGATCGCCCACGTCAAAAGCTGGTGACTGCTCACCCCAGCCTTGACTGCCACCAGAATGCATCTGCTCCTGCTTCCTTTCTCCTCCGCGGCAGTCATTTTAATTAACTACATACAATTCTTCTGCCCCCTTTTGGCATTGATTTCTACATTTCCTTCGCATGGAATTAGGGGACCGGCTGTTGACTCCCCACAGTATTCTCCACTCCAAGCAGAGAGATGTGTACCACCAAACTCACCCATTCACTTCACCTGCAATTGCAATTACCCTCACCCTCTTCTACTTACAGGTTTCTCGTCATCAATTTACAGGTTTCGTGTCGTTTTTTTGGCAGGCACGATAGACCCGTTGTTCATTTTTGTGGGTACCCGATGGTAATTAGGCAGGCATAATTGGTATCCATGAAATCAAGGAAAAAGAATTTTTTTAGTAAAACTCTGCGTCGTCATTAATCGATATAAGTCAAATTAGATGACACGAACGTGCGAATACATGGGAAGAAGAATTTAGGCCGTGGCCCCACAAAGGGGCTACTCAAAAGCAATGTGGAGTGTTACTCAAGACAATGTAGGATCCTTTCCAACTAGGTGGTTTAATAGATTCCCACAAGTTACATAGGTGGAGTATGTTTATGTGAGAGTATGTTTATGTGAGAAATCATTCAAAGGCACTCTTTAATGATTCTTGCAAGGTAAATAAAGACCCTTTTTAAGTTATAGATTTTCTTTCATTGGGTTGTCTTTAAATGCAATGATTAGCATGTAAGTGAAATGTCTATGTATAAAAGTTGGTGAACTATTTTAGTTTGTCTAATTATAATTCTCATCATTTTAAGGGTTCAACTAAGTTTGTAGGTTACCAAATCATTAAACTAGGTCAATTTTACAAATAGGGAAATAAACTTTGTTTAAATCTATAAGCATGTATTTGATAACTAGAATTTTAAGTTTTAAATTTGAAAATGGGCTTAAGTTGATCCATTTGTTATTAGTTGTTCTTTAGGGAAGAGTATCAATTATCATCCATGTTGTAATTATCGTTCACTCCATGCACACTTGATCCTCCAATTACTAAAATTAAAGAAACCAAAAAAATGATAACTAAAAGTCTATTAATAAATATTACATGTATCAATAGCAACCCACTTGTGCCCCCAATAGTTAGTATTTATAGACTTTAAGTGGAGGAGTTCTACAACTTTATTAGTACCCATAATGCACGATTATTGGGGCATTTGTGCATAAGTATTAATAATTTTTTAGGTGGTTGTAGTACCCAATTTTTAGGGCATCTTTAAGTAGTATTGAGGGACACTTTGCAATGACCAATATTTTACCCTTGCATTCATAATGGATCCCACAATGTGCATTGTTACTACTCAAAAGCTAGAACAATAGCTATAAGCAGTCAAATCGCATAGGGAGACAACCAAAAAAATCATTGAAATCTAGTATATCACTTAGGATTTGTGGGTGCGTGAAGTTAGCTATAACAACTACTAGTATGCTTCCCTTATTAACTCGGGTGTGAAACATTCAAATTGTATATTAGATTGTTGTATAAAATGGAAAACCTTAATTCATCATGATCATCTAGGATTCATCTAGAGCTTATTAAGAAGCATTATTCAATAGTGTTACATCAATATTTTAATAGTACTATAATAGAATTATTTGCATAAGAAAATAATATAATAGAAGATAAGTAGCAAATTAGTTGATAATACCTCTATAAGCCACTCTAAGGGGTAATCGTCCAGAAGTCTCCAATAAGAATATATTTCACAAAATGATGAAAATAAGCTAACCACAACCTCTTATTCATATCATACTTGTGCCATGGATAATGTCTAGGTTGACCTAGCTTCTTATGTAAAGATTATATAATGAGCATATAACTTAAGTAAGGGGTATGCTAGCCATAAATCAGTTGCATGTCCCAATACAATCAATGGATTAAGGGCATATTATACACCTCTATTAAAAGAAATAGTGTTATCAATACAAAACAATTATGGATGCTTTTTCATGAAGTATTAATTTTCTCTTGTAACATATTCAATACGAGAATTATTTCATTTGATTAAATACTTCGTACTCAACTTCATTTGCAACATCTTAGTGTATGCTTGAAGGATTCCCTTGGTTTCCAAAATCATTCTTCCCTCCTCATTAAGCTTTGGTAACTTTGTTTGGGTTGAACTCTTTGTTCAATAACCTTCTTTAGGCAAGAAAAATAAAATATCAAATTTGTTTGTTTTCACTAAGATTACTCCAATTTGTATGATATAATGACAATTATATGTGCATGCAAAATAAGTTATACTAATACTAGAAATGAAATATTAACTAATCTAAGATAATAAATCAACCTAATGCAAATATAATGAAGATTACAATAAAATGAAACTAAAATAAAGATTTACCTTCACCTACCATGTAGCTTGTCTCCATTGCTCTCCTAATCTTGATTTCTTGGATTGGTTGAGCTCTCAGATTTTCCAATTTGAAGCTCCTTGCCCAAGATGTCACCAAAGTGTGGAGATTAATGTGAATGAATGCAAAATGGCCTAAGCTTGATTATGCAAAACTAATGGATGAAATACAAATGATATGAGGATAACTTGGATGCTTGAATGTTCTTGAATGCTTGAATGCTCTTGATCTCTAGAATGCTTGATTGCTTGATTGCCTATTAGCTATTAGCTCACAAAGGGAAAATGAGGCTCCTTGTATAGATTTTTGGAGGACCCAAGCCTAGGTGGCAAAATCCTATAGTGGAGATTGAAAGGTGGAAGATCCTAGGGCTAGGATTGACTTGGTTGAAGGGGTTGAGAGAAAGGGGGATGTAGTTGGAATGTGAGAGGAAGAATAGGGATGATGTTCCTCTCACATTGACATGGAAGAGAAGAAGGTGGAAGGGAAAGACACATGTCAAGTGTCTCACAAAGACCATTGAGAGGAAGAGGGAAGGACTTTTTCCTCATGAGGACTCTTTGTACAAGTGTCCCATGAGTCAACTTTCACCCTTAGAGGTGGCTTGAGAAGCCCCTTAGGAATAGGGATTGTCTCTTGACTTAGTGTAGGGGAAGACATGTGGTCATGAGACCAAGTCTTATGAGGCCACATAGCCCTTAAAGATAACACATGTGTGGGTGAGGATAAATGAGTATTTAATAATTAATAATAATTAATTATTTTAGCCAAGGTGATGTGTCAGGTGACTAGGTAGAAGAGGTGGACTATGAGACTTAGTCATAATTAGTGATTGTGTAATTGATTAAATCACTTTAATGAGATTATTTAGAAGACTTAGTCCATAGAAGAATAAACTATAGTCAATTTACCAAATAAATTGAATAATTTATCTAACAAATAGAGGAATAAATATTAATTAAATAATAAATATTTAATTAATTCATCAAGTCAATATTAATTAAATAATAAATATTTAAATAATTAATGAAGTCACTTTTTGGTGTTACATTTTGCCCCTCTTTGAAATAATGTGCTGGTCACATTGTTTCAAAGAAAAATTCTAGCATTTTTGCCCCTGCCCCAGACAATGTCTCACACAACCTATGCACACCCCCTCGAGAGATTGATTGAAAAAAAATTGTTTTATCTGATTTTTTTTAATGTCCGGTTTGACAATCAATCTCACAAAAAGAAATGGAAGAGAAAATGGTTGAAAATAGGGTGAATCAAAAAGAAATCGATAGGTAGGGTCCACACATCAAGCAAAATGGGTCCACAGGCTATATATAGGGCTATGGACCGTCATTATGCACACTTATCATTTGGAGATTGGAGCTTGGAGAGAGAAGAGCAGAGCTGCGAAGATGTCGTTCCCGCTGTTAGACCACCGCTTTGAGAGAGTCAAAAGCTTCCAGAGGCCACCCGATTCAAGAGAGTCGATAGGTGACTCATCCTACTTTGTCAATTGATGATTTTGTGATTTTGTAGTAGAATTTTAGGGTGTTTAGGTTAGATTTAATCAGTAGTTTAGCTTAGAATTTTTTTTGTTCTTAGCCATCGAACAAATGCACAGTTGCGACACATGAATGCGCAACAACTTGCCACATTTGCGTAGCAAATGGTTGGTTCTGTGCATACATACGGAGCACCTACACATGTGTAGGAAAAGAAATTTTGACTGCGCATTTGTGAAGTAAAAGCGTGCATACATTATTTTTGGAAATTTGTCACAAGATGTTGCACAAATGTTTAGGGTTGTTGCACAAATGTTAAATAAGCACATATGAAAAGGGGTTCTATGCAAGCATTTTTTTGTGCTGCGCATTTATTAGAAATGATAGGATTTGGGCAAATTAGCAAGGCAATTAGGTCAAACTTGATTTCAATAAGCCAATTTGATCTATTGGCATTGTATGTTGGTCGAGTAAGTCAAGATAGGTAACATTGTAGCATGGTCGCTAGTTAACCTTCCTAATTTAAGATAATTGATAGAATTATCTATTGGTACACATGATAAACATGTATTCGATTGATAGGATAGGATAGATAGATAGATCATTTGGATCAAAATCTGATAGCTTGATAGTTTGATTGGTTGATTATGATAGGAGGATATCACAGACACTCTGATGTCGCAGGAGAGATATCCCATGACTCAGAATTTGAGGTCGGCGCTGTCAGAGACTGACAGGTTGTTGATTGGGGTTACTGGATTGTACCACATCATCTATACGTCTGAGATTCAGGTGAATTTGAGCATGCTAACAGAACTTTTTGAGAGATGGCACTCGAAGATGAGTACATTCCATCTCCCCACAGGAGAGATGATGGTGACATTAAAGGTATTGCATCCTTCACCTGCCTATCACTGGGGAGTTAGTATAGTATGATCGGCATGGAGGACTAGTAGAGTACATAGCAGTGTTTGGGGATGATGATATTGATGAGATGGAGATTAGTTGGGAGGATATGGTGGATTTTTATGAGCCACTTCATGTTGTTTTGGCAGGAGCTATCGGAGGCTATGTCTCTCTAGACCGAAGATCTCATGGTTTCGCAGCTGGATGGGGTCGAACCCTACAAAGGATGATGGACGAGGGGACCCATTTTGCTTGGGGGGTGTGCATGCTTGCACACTTATATCATGATTTGTATCAGGTGGTGTACCACAAAGGTGCATCTTTGTTAGTTGGTGTCACATTGCTCCATGTTTGGGCATGGGAGCATATTGCGGTCACACGAATGGTAGCTATGTGATTTCAAGGTGTAGGGAAGCCTTATATCTTTTTGTACGTAGCCATCTAGACTCGGCATAAACTAGGATGGTTAGAGTTTTGGTGATACACTTTTGACACCATAGATTCTATTATCTAGAGACCCTACCTTGGGTGTGAGCCGTGGGATGATGAGCATCAACTTAGATTCTATTTTGAGTCGAGATGGTTGATAGGGAGGACTCCCTATATTATTGAGAGACAGTTAGTTATCCGAGTCTTGCGACAGTTTGGCAGGATGCAGGGATTGCCACAGGGGGTCACAAAGTTCGCATAGACTCACTAGGAGAGGCATGATTGGGGGCCCATGGTGTCTTTTGAGATTGCACAATAGGAGTTCCTAGACATGCCATTTTAGGCATGGTCTATGAGATAGGGGGTTGTAGACCCAAGGATGACAGCTGACTACGAGAGGCACCTTAGGGAGCACCCATTCCCTAGGTTGACCGATCCAGCAGAGAGGCCACCAAAGAGGGATGTAGTGGAGAGACGTTGAGATAGGCGGCGTGGTCAGGATAGGAGAGGTTGAGGGAGGGGTAGAGGTGATGATAGAGGTGACGGTGGTGATAGTGGTGATGGTAGTGATGGTGGACCTGTTGGAGGTAGGGGAGATAGAGTTGGGCCTTGGATGAGAGGCAGAGGCGTGTGACTATGAGGGTTGATGCCACCCCTTGCGAGACAAGTACAATGACATATACCAGCATAGGGTGCCATAGGTGCCCCACTACAGATTCTAGCAAGTGTCATCGGACAGATACCACCAGCTTCCCTGATACAAGTGGATCCTTCAGGATAGGAACAGGTACCTAGACAAGATGATGCAGATGATGTCCTTGGTCAGCAAAGAGTTGTATAGGGTGGATTTGTACAGGATGATGTATAGGACGAGCATATGCTTGACATTGAAGATGATGTACAGATGCCTGATGTGGATGCCCAGGGTGACCAGTCTGAGATGGACATTGGTGGACAGGATCCCTACCTACAGAGGGACGCTACTGAGGAGGACATAGATATTGATTCACTGCTAGTCAGACTAACAATGACATAGGTACAGGCAGACCGTTTCCCTGGACTGGAGAGACGGGTGGAGAGATTAGAGAGTGAGAATGTCATGATCAGGCATGAGTGAGATGTCGCCATAGAGCAACTAGGGGAGATCGAGGCTCTATTAGATGAGCGACAGTGGACAGAGCAGTTAGGACCGCATGGAGATAGCTTACGGGTGATGATACGGGCCGGTAGGGAGATCACCTAATGGAAAGATGCATGCAAATAGGCTATGTCGAGTGATTAGTGGATTGGGAGCTTCAGAGATAACTCTTATGTAGGTAGGATAGTTGTTCATCATGGACCGACTAAGGGCAAAGGGGTATCATCATGTCCTCCAAGACCTTCCATAGGATCAGGAGATCCAGTAGCCCTAGGTCTTATTGCATCACACAGGCAGCGATAGACTAAGTCTGGAGGTAGTGGCTCATAGTCATATTGTATACACACTTTTTTTGTATCTGGATCACCATTGTATCAGTCTTTTTTATTATGTTTATGACTTGATGGACACACATGGACACTTTATCATTTTATGAGATATCACTGGACATTTGGATATTTTTATTTGTTTTATATGGACTCTATGTGATGGACTATTTATGCATGATGATGGAGTTATATTATGATTTGCTTTGATGATTATATATACATGTGCGTACTGATATATGCAGGACGTGATGACATACTTTGATATGCATAGTACTTATGATATATAATGCAAAATGATTTACTTTCTTTTGGATGCATAATGGTTAATGATCTAACATGTGATGATGTTGTTTAAAGAAATGTAGTTCCTAAATGATTGGTTATTTAATGCTATGTGTTATGAATGCAATGATGTATAAACAATGATAAATATGACAACGTAAATAATGGATAATAAATGAACATATGATAATACATGTAATGGATCAAATGAATGATATAATGCAAATGATATTGTATTCAATGATAAAATTATATCTCATAAAATCACAAAAGAATTGGGCAAATTCTAATATGATAAAATAAGATAAAATTTAATAACCTAAATCATGACAAGTAAAAGGTGATGAGATAATAGCTAGAATGAAATGTTACTCTAAATGATCAAAGTATGCATGTTAAATATATAACGGTTATATAAAAATGAACAAACCTAATGATACATGCAAAATGATTAAGTGTGATAATGAAGATGGAATATGCAAAATTTTCTAAAATGCAAGATGAAATGTTTTATTTTTGGTATCCAAATATCCTCAACTTAAATAACAATGTGTCTGACATAAGAAGAAGGGACTAAGAAAAGAGATGACCTTAATAAGCAAGAGAACCTACAAATCCCTATAAAAGGAGCACTAATATGCACCATGATTCGGCTAAGTGTAATGCAAAATGAAAGATGGAATGAATATCTCCACAACTTCATGTAACATCTTAGAACTTCATAATAACTAGAATTTGATTCTCATCATTGAGCTCGTTATGTTGCAAGGAAATGCAAGCACCATGGTATAATTAAACTAGGATGACCTGAGCATTTCTTGCATGGAGTTTAATATAGCAAACTTGACAAGCATCTAGGTATAATTAAATTGAGATGGCCTGAGTTTCATTTGCATAACAGACAAGGAATATTCTCCCCTCCATCGGGGAACAAATATTTGGAGTCGAGGTATGTGTGGTGTATCACAGTTTATAGCATTGACATAACAACATGAATTGTATGTTTTTATGCTATAAAACTAATGAAGGCACTTATGCACAGACACCCCAATTACTTGTTCCTTCGACTTCATCAAAAAATATCCCACAAACAGCAATCAAAGAAAATATCATGCCCCATCCCGGCCATTCTAATCAATGACATATGGGAGTTTTAAACTCATGTCAAAGATATCACATAATAGCATAGGAAACATGATAACAATGAAACTCATATATGAATGCATAATCTACAACAAATCATTCTAACATGCCTGCCATGAATATACATTTCTTTGCCAAAAGATAGTGTGTAGGTGTATTGATCAATTTGATTGATGTATAGCCATGTCAAATGTATAGATAAGTGGTCATGTTTCGAAGGATAGATCATAGATTATAAATCATGATGAGGATATCATTGTGTAAGAACGTTTGACTATGTTTGCTTGTCTGGTGAAAGTACTCCATTTTGTCCTCTACGAGTCGTGACTATCATAGATCCACTTCCCAAACTAGGTCGAGGACATGCCCCCAGCTAGGTGATGGACTGACTTATTATGGATGAAGAAGGAATCAACAAGACTAAGATGAAGACCAAGACAATACACTAGGCTATGGTGGGTTTTATTATGGATATATACAATGGACAGTGTTATGAATTGGCTATTTTATTATGATATATACATGGCAGGAAAGGTGACTGACTAGTCATGTTATTATAGGTATATACAATGAACAAACGTGCTAGAAGAATCCTAATAGAGAGAGGAGTTAACTTGTCACACATGGTGCCTGTTTCTAGGTTTTCACCACATATTTTTATTGCAATTTTCTTTTGATTTTTTAATTAATTAATTTTTTTAAATTTTTTTTGTGTTTTTAATTTTGTCTATATACATACCCCTTGCATTGGGATTTCAAGCATAAAACTTCTTGATGTGCATGTTGTTAAGAGACTCATCCAAGGGATCTCCCTCAGGTGTAGACAACTAATAAGCCTCAGAGCCATAGACTATTGTAATCACAAAAGGACCTAACTAGTTGGGTTCAAACTTGCCCTTCTTCTCATGATGTTGTTGATTTTTAGGATTCTCACGAAGGACTAGATCACCAATCTAAAAGTCTTCGGGTTTCACTTTACTGTTATACTGACAAGACATCCTCTGCTGGTAGACTTTCAAATGATCATAGGCTCTTTGATGGTGTTCATCTAGCAATTCCAATTCAGTTAGTCGTGCAAATCTATACTCTTCATTTGGAATCAAATCTTTTAGGGATACACGAAGAGAAGGCAACTCAACCTCGAGGGGTAGAACAGCTTCAGAACCATAGATTAGAGAATATGGCATGGCTCCAGTTGGGGTACAGATGGAAGTGCAATAAGCTCATAAGGCGAGATTAAATTGGACATATCAGTCATGGCCATCGTCATTGACAGACTTTTGTAGGATCTTGACAATGGTTTTATTAGACGCCTCAGCTTGGCCATTACCTTGGGGATAGTAATGTAGATCTCTATAGTTTTGTTGACTATTACTGACCCACACTTAGTCATATATCTAGGCAATGATGGTCCATCATCACTGCGATCGAGTCATTATGTAAAGGCCGAGCTATGTAATGTTTACTTACCGAGCAGTAGTACTACCAAGTAAACTTATGGTCACTATGTATTTTTTGTAGTATGCCGAGTCTAGTATTTATGAGTCCTATATGCAATAATTACCAAGTGCCAGAGTTATCAACATATGCCAAGTACAGTGAATGCCGAGTATCAGGAACTGTATTTGTTGAGTTAGCCAGAGAATGACATAAGAGTTTGTTTTGGCACAGTGATCGAGGTAAATAGTTTTCACCCACATCCATGTTTTGTATTTTGTTTGTTGAGATAATTACAGACGTAATTATGCATCTACTTAGTAATCATTGATCCCTATGCAATACCTAGAGCCAATCAGAAATTAGCAAGACTTAAGTGGCAAAATGAATTAATCTAAGCCGTAGATCTTGAATCAGTAAAATGTTTTGTTGATTATAAGGTCAAGATCTAAACCCTAAAATGTAGTAGCAAGGGATAGTGAATGTGAAGGCTATAAGCAAGCAGATAGGTATGATTCAGTGAAGAAAAGTATTCAGAGACAGAGTTTAGTGACCAAGCTAAGCAGTGAAAGCACAGAAAGGAGATAAATTTGATAGATGAGATCAATACAATATAGTAAAGAGAAGATCTATTATTTGCATACAGTGCAAACTGAAAGATCAGGTATTGAGACATTCTAGCCAGTGTATCAAGGTAAATCTCTTAACTGAGTAGTCCTAACAGACTTTTTGTAATCTCTTAACCGAGTGCTTACTTTGTTGTAAGTTTCAAATCCTTTTACAAGGTAGACTGTATAAGTCTTTTAGCTTTTAACAGGGTAGACCCCTCACAGGGTAGATCAAGTTTTGATCAAATTTTGTAAGCCCTAACAGGCAAATTTATTACTGCAATAGTGAAGATTTGTGGGTGTCATCCCCACCCCAGTTTTACCTTTCAAGGGTTTCTAGGTAACCAAAATCTTTGTGTTATGAATGCTTTCATGGATGATGTTTAGTTTGTTAGTTATTTGATTATGTTCAAGTATTGTTGATGCTATGCAAAAAAATTATTTATATGAGAATGGTTTAGTAGGTGATATCTGATTCACCCCCCCCCCCTCTCAGTATCACATTTCCCAATTATATTTCCAACAATTGGTATCAGAGCTGCAAGGTTTCTCATAGAAAGTCTAACCACTTGAAGAAAAAGATCTTTAGATGGAAGTCTATAAGCTGGGAAAGGTCATAGAGAATCATAAAAGTGATGTACAACTAGCATTACAACAACTAGAAGAAGCCAGAGGTGAATTGAAGAAATCCTTGAGCGAAAGGAGAGAGATTGCTAATTAGTAAAATGAATCACAATATCAAGAAGATACCATTTGATTATTTGATAATGGAAACTCTACTGAAAGTGACAAAGCCATAAAAGAGCTACTAGAGAAGAATACCATACTGAATGATGACATCAAGAATTTAAAGAGAGAACATGAGATTCAATCTGTCATACTTTGTGAAGTAGTTGAATAGAAAAAGAAAGTTGAAGATGATAAGACAATGGCTGAAGAAGACAAAAGACAAATTGCAATGAGATTGGATGAAAGGACAAGTGACATGCAAAGGTTGACTAATAATCAACTGGACATGGTAAATCAACTATTACTGGTTAATCAAGAGTTGGGTAGGAAAGACATGAAAATCAACCAACTGAGGTCTGAGAATGATCAATTAAAGAGTGAACTTAGAACTAAAAAGGAAATCAATGAAAGGATGAACAAACCTAATGAAGCTGCAAAATATTTTGAAGAACTATTAAGGTCACCTAGAAGATCTAATGATAGATCTGGACTTGGACTAAATGAACATGCTTCATCTACTGAAGAAGGAGAATCATCAAAGAATGGAGAACAGAAGAATGCAAAACCAAAGAACAATAAGCCCACATGCCATCACTATGGAAAGCCAGGTCATACAACCAACATATGCAGAAGTAAACATGGTAAGTTTGATTCAAAACCTAAGTTCAATGGACATTTCTTTAACTATAAGAAACATGGACATTAGGCACATGAATGTAGGTGTAAGGTCAATAACCCACCTACCTCACCTAAGTTTCGAGGCAATTGTTTTAACTGTCATAAGTATGGGCATAGAGCATTTGAATGCATCTCTAAACCAAGATGGTCATCGAATGAACAGACTAAGTCACCTGTGAAGAACAACTCATACAATTGGGATTACAACACATGGTACAATTGTCATTATTGTGGAAAATATGGACACATTGGAGCAAATTGCATGAAGACTCAGTTCAAAGGCAGATCCAAAAGCTAGATGACTGGAAGCATGGTGTGTTACAAATGTAATAAGATAGGTCATCTTAAGAAAGACTATAGATCACCTATGCCGAGTAATGATCAGAATCAGAATGAAGATATCCATGAGAAATTGAAAAATCAGATGGACAAGACATGGAAGAAGAAAGAAGGAAGCACTAGTGAAGCTGGCACATCCGAGGTCACCCAATCCAATGGATCAGGTGATCACACTTCTTCTAACTAAGCATAGAAGGTATGTTTGCAACTGAATTTTACAAAGCTTTATTTTACATCAGTTCCTAACATAAAGATTGAATAGAAGTCCAATATGCATAGTTAAAGATGCATTAGGACATATCTGAGCGAAATAGAAAACTTTATTTTTTATGTCGAGTGACAGTATTCTGACTGAGATATCAGTGTATGCCGAGCACCTGTTATGGCCGAGATTCTATAGGTACCAAGATGTGTCGTAACAGTTATTTTGACTGAGCTTGTGTTAGCTGAGGCTAGCATGAGTTTGCCGAGACAGTTGTATTCCACTTACAAATCCTGTACAAACCATTTATGAGGCCCTAATTTCACTTTTCAGAATCTATAAAGTGGAAAGTTTTCATTCATTTCATTTCACCTAGCAAATTGAGATTTCTTTGAGCAATTCCAAGCATGAGCAACCAGTTTATCAAGTCAATTTTGAATCTCTACAGTGTGCCGTTGGCAAAAATCATCTACAGGGTACTTACGAGATAAAGGCACATTATCGAGCAAACATTTATTTTCAAAATTTTAAAATTTGAAATGGCATCATCATCTGCTACAGTGAAGAAACAAGGGATGGAGGTTTCTAACACATAATTGGTAAGGAATGAAGTCTGCAAACCATGAATCTTTAAGACAATTTCAAAATCTGCGAGTAAAGGAGATTTGAACATAGCCCTATCTTCAATCTCAGAAAATGTGTTGATGATGAATGACTTTAGGTCATGTTATATGTGTAAAATTGGGGAAATCAGAGATTACGAGATCAAGGAGGCATATGACAAGTTCTATGTTAATGGAGTGTTGAAGTCGGAGTATAAATCGGTTGCCAAACAAGGGTTAGTGCATGCCCTAGATTTTCCACAGAATTTTAAGGTTGAATGGATAAAAATTGTGTTGAGCCAAGTACACGACATGAAACTATGGCTGGAAGATGGACCAGTGAAGATAACAAAGGAAATGATCCAACGAGTCACTAGTTACCCTACGATTCAAGGAAAAAGGACAATGAAGTGTTCGAGAAAAGAGGAAATTCAAGCAAACACATAAGTTGTATGGAACAAACAAGGAATGATGATCTCTACCATTACAGATCTAGAAATTGACTTTGTTGTTAGGGTCATCTCGCACAAGTTCTACCAATCCAGTCGGTTGGACAGTGTCCCCTATATGGCAGTGGACCAGGCATGGAAAATCATTAAGAAAGGACACACGTATGATCTTGCCGAGCTCCAGCTGACTCAGCTTACCAAGAACCTCAACTCAATCCAGACTGCAAAGAGCTCAATGTGTAAGTTTGGCTCTTTGCTAATCTATCTATTCTTTTATATAAAGAAAAAATTTCCTACTCATGGAGGTGTGATATGGGATAAGAAGAAACCCATTACTGTGCAAATCAGTGAGTTCATAGGTCAGATAGGAGATAGTTTTAATGGAGTAATGGACAATTATTTTGTTGAGTTTAAGAAGAAAATAAGGAAGAGGAGCATAATCCCTGTGTCATTAGTTGAGAAGTGCAATAATGATATATGCTTTCTAGTTGACATAGATTTCACATATGCACAAGCAGTCCTTCCTAGGGTTTCATGGCTCATGCCACTACCTTATGAAATTAATATAGATGAAGCTACTACTGCCATCAATGCCCTCTTAGTTGAAGAAATTGATAACAAGGCACCCTACTTTGGGACATATGAAGAAGCCAAATCAAAAATCTCTTTAGGTTTAATAGCAGCAACCTTAGAGAGGAAGAGGAAGAAGATAGTAAAGAATGTGGAGAAGTATGTGAAAGAATCAGACAAGGATGCTCCACTTGAACTAACCCAAGGTTTGGGAGAAGATGAGCCAAGTGAATCTAGTGAAAGTGAAGAAGAAGAAGAAGAAACTCAAGTAGAAGAGAAGAAAGGAAAGAAACCAATAATTGTCGAGGCCCCAACCAAGAAAAGAATACTGAAACCTAGAGTGTCTTCGACACCTATGTTGAGGCCTAGAACAAGGGGAGCAACTGTACAAGAAGATGATGAGGAAATTGAAAGTGATGAAGAGGTGAAGAATAAGATTGCACTACAAGATGTTAAATCTACTATGGATGAAATATACCACAAGATCAAAAACTCTGCAGGAGTGGATGACTTGAAAGAGTTAAAGTTTGGAAGTTTGAGTATAGGAGAGAAGGAAAAAGTTGAAGATGCTATTCTTGAAATGCTTTTCACTTTCAAGATGTTACCTATTCAGTTGGAGAATCGAATCCCAAAGGTGTTGAGCAATAGGGTTGCACAAAAATGGGAATATGCCCTTAATACTGAAAAAAAATAAGGAGAGCACTTTAGCACAAGTGGAGTCAAGCCTCACCCCTTCCAACATCAGAAAAATTATGGAGAAATACCGAGCCAAATTTGATCCTAAGCTCAGATCTTATCTAATCCTTCAACACAAGGTTGAGGATGTAGTACAGGAAAGTGTCAAGATTTGGAAGATAGTGTATGGATTATTGATTGACAAAGATGGAGATATTGGTGCTAGTACATCTAAGGATGCTGAGCCTGAAATAGAGCAAAGTGTAATGGAATCACCCATTCTGGAGATAGAAGCTCCCAAGGTGGAGAAAATTTAGAAGGAACCTGAAGTGCACATTGTAGATAACACAGAGGATACATCAGTTAAGAATCTGGTATTAACCGAGAAAGACATACAGGCCGAGACAGCTAAAGACACATCTTTGCCAGGTAGTAACCCAGTACTTTTACAAGTCAAAGCTTATCCAACAATTGATGTGACACCAATTGGTAACACTACCCCTACCAAATTTGAAGTTGTTATAGTTGATTTGTTAGTTGGTACAAGTACTACCAAGGAACTAGAGAAACTGGCACTAGTTATTAAACCCACATCTACCAAGGAGATCCACTAGGAAAAAGAGGAGAAGTCAAAAGAAAAAGCTGCTAGTCCTCATGTGGAGGATAAGGGAACTAACACAAAACAAGGAAAAGACAAAGCTATTGAGGTACAGGAGCCTACAGAATAAGAAGCAATACAAGCTCTTTTACATATGCCGAGTGGGAGCACACCGAAGAAGGTACACAAGCAAAAAATGGAAGTCTTCTCACCTGAGGCAACCATTGATGAAGTTATTACTATTCCTAAATGGGATATTGATAACTTATCCTATGAGAAAATACAAATATTGAAAGATTTATTATCAAGGAAAAGTAGACAAGAAGAATTGAGAAGAGAATATCAGCAGAAACATGTTCTGTATGAAATCAAAGATATATTCAATGATGTTTATAAGTTATCATATGTAAAAAATTCCGCTCCCATATTGGAAAAACTTGTACATATTGTTCAAAAGGTAAATAATGACGTGAGTAGTGCCAATGATAAATTGTTTGAGTGGTCAGAAAGAAAGTTCAAGACCAAAATGTTGGAGAAAGTATCTGCCGAGATTGCAGTTAAACAGGTCGCACTTTCTACTTTGGTAGCAAAGACCGAAGAAGTAATTATAAATGCCAACTCTCTGCTCACCAAACTATGTAATATTGAATAGTTCACTAAGGAGAACCAATGTTTGATTGATCAACTACAACAAGAACTTAAATCCACCAGTCAGTCTTTAAGTGTTGATCCAGAACACAGTTCCAACCATTATGTCAAGATAATGCATACTCAAGGAAAGATAGCTGAGCTGATGGCTAATGATGGAAAGATTAGATCTCACCTACTTTCTATGCAAACAATTTTAACACCTCACCTGGAGGCATTACAGAGAAAGTTGGTCAAGGCTAAGGAATTAACTCAAAGGGATCTGAATTTGTCTACTGCCGATAGTCTAATCAATCTAGCTGCCAAGCTAGAAGTGCAGTTTGAAGTTTTAACTATTGTTGTTGGAGGATGGGAAACTGCCCTACACATGGTTATGATGCTACACAAACTATTTTTGGAGAAGCATTTTGAGATCCCCACTCCAGATGACATTCGTTGTGTCAAAATCAAGGGGGAAGTAAAATCATGACATGACAAAGAGGGAGGTAACCAAATTTTTGAAATTTTTTGAATGTATATATATCTTAGGGGGAGTATTTTGCTTATACTACATACTTTTGTAAAGGGAGATGTAATGTCATGACAAAGTGTTTTTGCCACTAATGTCAAAGGGGGAGATTGTAGATCTCTATAGTTTTGTTAACTATTAGTGAACCACACTTAGTCATATATCTAGGCAATAATGGTCAGTCATCACTACGACTGAGTCATTATGTAAAGGTCGAGCTATGTAATGTTTACTTACCGAGCAGTAGTACTACTGAGTAAACTTATGGTCACTATGTATTTTTTGTAGTATACCAAGTCTAGTATTGTCGAATCCTATATGCAATGATTACCAAGCACCAAAGTTATTAACATATGCCGAGTATAGTAAATGTCGAGTATCAGGAACTGGATTTGCTGAGTTAGCCAAAAAATGACATAAGAGTTTGTTTTGGCACAATGATCGAGGTAAATAGTTTTGGCCGACATCCATGTTTTTTATTTTGTTTGTTGAGATAATTACGAAGGTAATTATGCATCTACTTAGTAATCGTTGATCCCTATGCAATACCTAAAGCCAATTAGAAATTAGTAAGACTTAAGCGGAAAAAGGAATTAATCTAAGCCGTAGATCTTGAATTAGTAAAATGTTTTGTTGATTATATAAGGTCAAGATCTAAACCCTAAAATGTAGTAGCAAGGGATAGCGAATGTGAAGGCTATAGGCAGATAGGTATGATTTAGTGAAGAAAAGTATTCAGAGACAGAGTTCAGTGACCGAGCTAAGCAGTGAAAGCACAGAAAGGAGATAAATCTGATAGATGAGATCAATACAATATAGCAAAGAGAAGATTTGTTATCTGCATACAGTGCAAACTGAAAGATCAGGTGCTGAGACATTCTAGACAGTGTATCAGGGTAAATCTCTTAACCGAGTAGTCCTAACAAACTTTTTGTAATCTCTTAACCGAGTGCTTACTTTGTTGTAAGTATCAAATCCTTTTACAAGGTAGACTATTGTAGACACTAAAAAATGGGCAAGTGCTTTTAAATCAATAAAATGGCCCAAAATCATCAAAATGCACTAATTCAATCAAAAAGGGATCAAATCAATTAAAATGGACATTATTAAATAAAGTTAGACAAAATCAATTAAAGCAAAGGAAAAATCAAATAAGGATGTTAAATAATTAAATCAAAGCTTAAAGGGGTGAAAAACACTACATAATTGATTTTAATCAATTAGTTGTATAGTTGTGTAAATCAAAAATCAAAATGAACCTATTACCCTTACATGGCTAAATTTAATTAATTAATTGAATTTAATAATTCCTAATATCTTTCAACAAAGTTGAGCAACCAATGAGAATTGAAGACAAAAAGACACAAATCACTCAAAAAGGATGAAACTCAATCACTCATTCTAAAGTCTCAATCTCATCCACTCAATCTTGCCCTTTTGTCCAAAGCTTTGAGACAAACATTTAAATTGTCCCCCCATTTATGAACAAAGCAAAGTATTTGACTCAACCAAGGGTTAATCATGATTACTTCACTCCACCCCCTACCCTTGGGAATTTACTATAAATATGAAGCATTTTAAGAGCAATTGATATCTTAGAAATTCATTTGCAAAAGCATTGTTACTATAGGCAATTGAAGAGCATTTAAGAGCATTTAGAGCATTTGCATTATACTTTTGTCAATTTGAGCTAGAATCATCATCATAGAAGCATTGTAGAAGCATAGAACAACATACATTCTCATTTTAGAAGTGTCACTAGTGGAGATTGAGCTGAGAGCTTCACTTACCACATCTTTCTAGAGAGCCATGAGATGCTATAGATCTTAGTTTCATTTTTAAATAGATTTGCACTGTATTTACTTTAGAATTGTTACTAATTTGATCTTAATTTCATGAAGGTGATTATCATCATCACACAAATGGCGCCCACCATGGGGCCTTAGGCCTCATTTTATCATTTTGATCATATATTACATGCTTGTATTGTCTATTTTTCGTGAATATTTTGTAGGAAATAGGTGAATTCATGCTTACAAAAGATCTAATCACTCGTGCAGTCATTTTATTACCGCTTATGATCTCTATCCCGATGCCTGTTATTTGAAGATTCATGTCTGGCATACAACTTCTATACCATCTTGAGTTCTCTACAATCACCTTTGAATCAGAAGCTCACACATGTGAGATCAAAGCATTCAGCCTTTTGTGCTTAAAGTCACGCCTGTGACTCAGGAAGTATTGCTTTGCTGAAATTTATTATCGCCTGTCTTTATGCTTTGCTTCACAATTTTAAATAACAGTTACGCTTATAATATGTCAATTCACATTTACTGTTATTAAAGTGTCGCTTAGCATAAATCATTTTCTGCAATTTTAAATTTTGTTCACGCTTTGTGATAAATTGTTCATGCTTGTGTAATTTTCAGTATCGCCTGTGTCACTGCAAAGTGTCGCTTGTTGTCAGTAAAGTTACGTCGGCTGACAATTTGTTCACGCCTATTAGCTGGACAATGTTGCCTGCTACCTATTGACTTTATTTACTATTAAATTGATTAAATCATTTGTCTAACTCTTTGTTTACATGATTTGACAATAAATGAGCAATCATAGGAAGGTACAGAAGCTGGAAAGTAGATTTAATCAAGAAGGAAAGGCGTTAGCAAAGAGGATCAAGAAGGAAAATATTGCACACATCAAGGCTATCCTTGAGACTACACAAGAAGAGGATAATCAGGTATTCCAAAACTATCTTGCAATTGTTGAAGCTTATAAAATGAAATTTGTCTCTCTAAATTGGATTTTTAGTCCTTAGTTCAAGTTTTCTTTGGAAATTTGCAAATAAGGTGCATAAAATTCATACATAATTGTTACTTCATCAATTTTCAATTTTGGTTTCCCCTCATGGTGTTTGTTAGTGTTGACTAACTTGCTGGTGGACAAACATACTTGGAAGGAGCTATTTGCCAAGGTAAGAAAAAAATAATGAAATCAATCAAAAATGCCCCTAACTTCGGTTAGCTACAAAGGAAAAGGTAAGCCTCAACTAATCAATATTTTCCCTTAGCTTGTGGCATTGGTACACTTTGAGATTATAGTAATTAAGAAGGATTAAAGAATCAAACACATAAATCAAAAGCCCCTTGTTTGTGGAAGAGAGTAGAAATACTCAAATCCCTATAGTTAGTGGGTGAAAGAAATTGAACAAAATTGTCTATTGTGTTTGGGAACTAAAGGGAAAGTTAGGAATATGCTCTTCACCTTTTGGTGAACCAAATTCCCAAAAGCTTAACCTTAATTCCACTTTCCTTGCTTTGAATGAACATGCTAGAGAATTAGTGGGCTCACCTCCCAAGTTGTACCTTAACAAGGCCAGTGAGAGGGACAGCCCAAAGTAGGATACGCTCGCTTTTGCTGCGGGAATCCAACCCACTATAAAATGAAACACATGCATCCTTAATGGGGTGTGTGACAAATGGATTTTAAAATTTTAAAATTTCCTCTAGTAGTCCTTACAGATTACGCAAAATCATACCTTGGTGCGTGTGGGAAACCCCTTAACATACTTGGGGGATGAAAGTTTAAGATCTATTTGAACAGAAGCCACAATAACTCCTTGATAAAGTAGCAAGACTACCTTTTAGAGCCAAAATGTTAAGAGCCAAATTTGACTTTAGGTAAGCTGCTTGGAATTCTTTCTTGTGTTATACTTGTGGAAATGATCGAGAATATACACACTAGATTGTTATAGGGACATGATCAAAAATTGGTGTGTGTGTTGTGATTGTTTTTTATTTTCAAACAAGAAAATTTCAAAGGACCTAATCTTAAAAGTTTAAAAAATTCAAAATCTTACAACCTGGTCAAAGAAGTGCCACCTGTGCACAAAACAATCCCGCCTATCAGAGGCTCAGTCACACTTGTGACTTATATGAAAATGCATAGCAATAGTGAAGTCATGCCCAGAAAATATTGAAACACGCTTGCTAAAACTGGAAAATCATTTATCAATAGCAAAGTGTCACCTGCATACCTATAGTGTACCACCTAACAATATACCAGTTCACGCGTATGAAAAATTCAGTCATGCCTACACTCAGGTCAGTGACGCCCATAAATCTAAAAGGGAAAACATAGAGTATTTGCAGAGGGGGTCAAAAAAATTTGATCATATATTTGAATACCCTTTTCTGTGTTCTTCCTGCTTCAACCTTCAACCCAGTCAAAAATCTTGTTCTACACAATTTTTGTAAATTTTACAAAGGATTTGACCACGGGAAATATTGACTCTTATTCTCCAAGGTTCATGCCTGCTTTTACTAGATCCTACTACATCAAGCAAACTTTGCAAGCAGACAAAACTTACTTAAGACAAGAGCTCTCTTACCCAGGAGATGATTCTACCACTCCAAGAATACCCCAAAAATCACCCGAACAAGAAGTGGAAGACAACATGATGTACTACGATAGCTTGGATAATAAAAGAAATAGTGGCATCGACCCAAATAACCAAGGTGATGAAAATAATGGGGGCATTGACATGAATAATCAAGGTAACACCAATAGTGGAGGGACGGATCAAAACACCCAAGGAATTGATACCACTCACCAAAGAACTAATACCGAACCAACTATCGATGATGCCACTGATGACAAGGTTGATGAAGTAGTTTAGTGCCCCTATTTCCTAAAGACTCATAGAAAAAGAAATAGCAAGAGATAAAGAGAAATATTTCATGGACCTAGCTCGAACAGGTGTTAAGCTTCCACGAGATTATGATGTGAATCAACTTAGACCACCTGAAGTTGAAGAAAGTTCCATTGACATCATGAACAAATAGTTCAAAATATTTCAAATGCAACTGGATATAATCAAGCAAAGCAGGGCTCCTAAACCCTTTTCTATCAAAGCATTGTGTCCATTCCCGTTTGATAAAATTCTAGTAATGGCACCATCCCTGATCAATGTAGTGTTTCCCAAATATGACAAGTATGAAGGAACGTCGGATCCACAAGATCACTTACAGGAGTTTTATGCATTGAGATTAGAGTTCATGCACGATACCACCTATTTAATGAGACTATTCCCAAGAAGCTTAGGAGGTATGGCATGGAGTGGTTTTCTAAGTTACCCTCTGGCATAAAAACCTTTGAAGAGCTAGCTTCAAAATTTGTGGCCCATTACTCATACAACATCAAGCATGAGGTCACGATGATAACATTATGTAATACTAAAGAAAAAGATGGAGAAGCATTCCCCACTTTCTTACAAAGGTGGAGGACAGTATTTGCTAGGTATCCTAGGAGTGTGCCCGAAAAGGAGAAAATGGATATATTCATTAATAGTTTGAGCAATGAGATGAACTACCGATTAAGAATGCAATGCCCCAAGACATTCCAAGACCTCATAGAAAATGGAGTAACAATAGAAGAAGTGTTGGTTAAGAGTGGAGAGCTGAAATTATATAAAGATAACAAGAATAACTCCAACAATAATAACTCCAACAATGGTACCAATCAGAATAAGAATTGGTTCAATAGCAATAATTGGTATAAAAACAACAATAAGGGAATAGTCAATGATGAGGTTGTTGACTCTAACAACTTGAAGATGATTCCATTTTCTCTTACAAGAACACCTAATCAAGTGAATAATGCAAACCAAACCTCCAATGCACCTTCCAACAACAATGCTAATAGTGGCAACCAAGGAAATAATCAAAGGAGTAATAAATCTAATAAATTCTTGGTGCCAACTCCTCAAAGGAACTTCACAACCTTGGGTGAACCCCTTGAAAAGGCACTAAAAATGCTCATAGCTAACAACATAATTAATCTACCTAGCATTCAGCCTTATGAGCCACACAACAAGCCTAGCTGGTGGAGTGTGAATAACCATTGTGAGTACCATAGAATTTGAGGGCACACGAAAAATGAATGCTTGCAGCTAAAGAATGTAGTGCAAGACTTAATCGATAGTGGCATGATCACCATTGATGGACCTCAAAGAAATGAAGACCGTACGGCTTTCAAACAACCCTTCTATAAACATGACAAAGGGGATTCATCCAATGGAAAGAAACAAAATAGAAATAACATTAACTTTGTGCCACCTTATGATAACATTGTGAATTCTATAGTGATCAAAGAACAGCCCCAAAAAGAGACATCCAATGTTATCACTAGGGAGCAGACTTCAAGGATTACCCTACAAGGGGTTGATCCTAAAATTATTAGCACTCCGCAATCCAACATTGTGATCAAGTATCTTCTACAGCAACAAAACCGTATAGCTTGGTAGATCAGCTACAAAGGACTCCAGCACAAATCTCCATCTTGGAGCTATTGAAGTTATCTCCCAACCATAAGGAAATTTTAGAGAAAGCCCTAGTAGAGATGAATGTTCCTACTAACTTAGAAGAGGGGAAGTTTCAAAACATGGTAGGTCATCTCATTGCACCTCATTGTCTTTCATTTTCCAACCAAGATGACATGTCTTTTACTCATCCCCAAAACCTACCATTGCATATAGAGGTCTTGATTGAAAGGCATAGAGTCAAAAGATCTCTCATAGATGGGGGAGCTAGCCTTAACATCTACATATTGAGTCTTGTCAAATCCCTAGGGTTGTCTGAGTCTTGCATTGAACCTACAAAAAGAATCACCATAAAGGCCTATGATGAAGCTGAAAGAGCCTCCAAAGGCATGATTGTATTGCCCATTCAAGTGGGACCTGTCAAAAAGGACACAAATTGCCAAGTATTGGACATGAAGCTAACTTATAATATTTTATTGGGGAGACCATGGATCCATGAGATGTAAGCGGTTCCATCTACTTACTACCAATGCATCAAATTTTTGTATATGGGTGAGGAAATCATGGTTGGAGGGGACTCAAATCCGTTCCAATATTGTAATGCACTTAAAACCCCTTCATGAGCTATTTATTCCCCATAATAGAGAAGGGATTATCCAAAGAACCACCATTGAAGATATCAAAATGGATGATCCTATGCTAACCTTAAGTACTACTTCAAACCCTCCTCAAGCTAGCTCAATGACATCAACTAAGGGAAAGGAAAAGATGAGCTACGAGGGTCCAACTCCAAATGAAGATTTATACCAAGCACCTAAATCATAGATAGTACTCTACAAACCCACCAGAGAAGAAAAGGATAAAGCTAAAAAGGACAACTACAAAAAAATGAGTGAGATGATGGATGCATTTGACAAACAATGCAAAATCAGTTCCAAAGGAGTAGGGGAATACTCTATTTCCCTAGTTGACTCACCCATATCTCCAAGAACACATGGGAAACCATCAAAAGAACATCTACCTCATAAGTATAACTCTTACTTCATGAGAGAAAGTGAGAAAGCAGCATTTGACAAGGAGGAAGATGAAGTCCTTCAATGGCTTTATCATGATGAAGATGATAACTCAAGTACTCCCATGGAAAGAATCCAGTATGTTAATATACAAACCGAGCAATATGGGAAAGGGTTTGAGATAATGCAGAAAATGGGATACAAGGGAAGAGGACCCTTAGGCTGAAGAAATAGAGGTTTATTAGAACCCATTCAACCTGCTTGGAGGGAAAAAGAAGAAATATCCAAAGTAGGCTACCAATACAAAGGAGAAAGCTCCAGCCCAATGCAATATTTCTATCCTCAAGTAAATGCGTTGGAATTTGATGTAGATTGTGATGACTCCTGGGATTATGAATGGGATACCTTATCCAATGAATCATGTCATGATAAGGAGATAGTCACAATACATACTTATGAAAAGATCCCAAGGAAAGAAACTCAAGCCAATGAAGAGCCTAATATACAAGGTCTTAACATAGGACAAGAACCTACTAATCCACCATGGATAGATACATTTTGGATGCCTTCAGAGGAGGGAGATTCAAATGTTAGTTTTAATCCACTCGTGGTTTTTCCCATGCTATTTCCTATAGAAGTTGACGAGGACTCAAGTGAAGGGGATTTCGATCCTTCTTCCATGGACCATCTCGAGGAAGCTTACGTCATAGATCTAAATGATGCAATGTACGAACCCATAAACAAAGTCGTGTCCATAAATCCAATTGATGATAACTTGCCTAATGAAACCTTATCCTTGATAAATCCCCATCTTATTGATTGGGACCAAACCGAGCCAAGTGACTTGCTTTATTTTCCAAATGACCAAGCAATGAACCAATACCTTAATGCGGTTGAACCCTCTTTCACCAATGAATTCAAATGCAACATGATGAGAATAGTGGGGGTCCAATCTCTTAGTCAAAAGAAAAAAAATCTAAAAAAATTAAATAGTGATGAAAACCACTGTGGCAGCACTAGAACCAAAAAAAAGTAAAGATAAAAGATGTTTCCTATGGTGAAAACCCAATTTTGGCACCAAAGGAAGAGAGATTGGAAACCCTACCAGAGCATGAGGAAGAAAGGTTGCCAATTCTCATAGAGCCAATAGAAAAGGTCAACATTGGGACAGAATTGGATCCAAAATTTATACACTTGGCAGCATCACTTACACCTCTAGAAAGAGAGGATTTCATCAAGTTTTTCCAAGAACAACAAGTGAACTTTGCATGGTCATATGCCGACATGCCCGGATTAGATCTTGACTTTATAATGCATCATTTGAATGTTAGACCAGGGGTTAAGCCTGTCAAGAAAAAGTTGAGAAAAATGCACCCACATATAGCTCTCTTAGTCAAGGTGGAATTAGAAAAATTGTTGAAGGTGGGATTCATAAGAGCAATAGCCTATGCTGAATGGACATCTAACATTGTACCGCTCACAAAACATGACAAATCCATTTGTGTTTGCACAGATTTTTGAGACTTGAATCTTGCATGTCCTAAGGATGATTTCCCACTTCTGAGCATTGATGCAATAGTTGACTTGATAGCAGATCACTCCATGTACTCATTAATGGATGGTTTCAGCGGATATAATCAGATAAAAATTGCACCTGAAAACCAAGAGAAGTCAGCCTTTACATACCCTTGGGGTACCTTTTGTTGGAATGTCATGCCCTTCGGTGTTAAAAATGTCAGAGCCACATATCAAAGGGCAATGACAACCATCTTCCACGACATGATGCACACCTTTTTAGAGGATTATGTGGATGACATATTGGAAAAGTCCCACAAGAGAGAGGAACACCTACAAATTCTAAAAAGGATATTCATTCAGTTGGAGCAATTCAAAGTAAGATTAAATCCAAAGAAATGTGCCTTTGGTGTCAAATCTGGCAAATTGTTAGGCTATATAGTTTCAGCAAAAGGAATTGAAGTGGACCCAGAAAAAGTACAAGCAATAATGGATATGGAGATACCAAAGAACATCAACCAAATGGGGTCCTTACAAGGCAAAATACAATCCATAAGAAGGTTCATTCTTCAATTGGCCAAAAAATGTCATTCATTCACAAGGTTTCTACACAAAGATACTATTTTTATGTGGGATGAAGAATGTGACCAAGCCTTCACTCTATTGAAAACTTATTTAATAAATCCACCTATCCTAATGCCACCAATCAAGGGAAAATCATTGCTACAATACATATCCGCTACTAAAAGATCTTTAGGAGTGCTTTTGGCACAAGAGGATGAACAAGGAAAGGAAAGAGCTATCTACTATTTGAGTAGGACATTGATCAAATATGAACTTAACTACACATTCATGGAAAGGGCTTGTATAGCAGTTGTCTTTGCATCTCAAAAATTGAGACATTATATGTTGATGCACAAGGTAAAGCTAATTGCCAAAATTGATCCTCTAAAGTATTTGCTAAGTAAAACTACCTTAACGGGTAGGATAGCAAAATGGGTCATGATATTGAGTGAGTTTGACATTGAATATGTCGATAGAAAAGCAATAAAAGGACAAGTGATAGCAGATCACTTAGCTGAAAATCCAATGACTTCTACACAAACCATTCAAGTGGAATTTTTGGATTCCGCAATTGTAAACATAGAGGCTAAAACATGGAAGTTGTACTTTGATGGCTCGTATACACAAGGAGGTTCTGGGGCCGGCATATTATTGGTTACTCCTCAAGGGTACACCATTCCTAAGTCCTACGAGCTCTTGTTTCCATGTACAAATAATATAGCAAAATATGAGGCTCTAGTCATAGGCATCAAAATGGCTTTAGAATGGAACATCACTGAGCTACAAATATATGGAGATTGTCAACTCATCATCAATCAAGTCAACAATGAATAAAACACTAAAGATGAAAAGCTAATGCCATATAAGACCATGATTGATGGATGGAAGAAGTACTTTGCCTTGATCACTTTTGAACAGATTTCGAGAGAGAAAAATAGAGCAGCTGATGCAATGGTCACCTTGGCTTCCTTGTTACAAAAAATAGATCAAAATGAGAAGTACAAGTTCTTGGTGGAAGAGTTGGTGAAACCAGCATTCGACCTTCCCGAAACCCAAATTGTTTCCCTACTTCATGGACATGACTCACCTTGGTACAGCCCTATCTATACATATATCAAAGACCAAGTGCTACCTTTAGACCAATCCCGAGCCCAAAAATGAAACTTCATATGCTAATCAGCCCGTTACATAATCCTTTCAGAAACATTGTATCGTAAGGGTCTCGACGGGACATTACTTAGATGTCTAGAGGAAGAAGAGTCTAAGTTAGCTTTACATGAGGTTCAAGAAGGCATTTGTGGGTCACACTCAAGTGGTTTAAACCTAGCCAAGAAACTTCTTTGCTTAGGGTATTTCTGGAAGACCTTAGAAAAAGATGCTTGTCACTTTGTTAGGATATGCAGTAAATGTCAATATCATGGTGACATGATACATGTACCGGCACAAGAATTGCACCCATTTGTTACACTATGGCCATTATATCAATGGGGGGTTTGACTTGATTGGCATCATATATCCACCTTCTTCAAATGGCCACAAATACATCATAACCGCAATGGAGTATTTCACTAAGTGGGTCGAAGCGGTTCCTTTGATCACGGCCATGGGAAAACAAATTTCCATGTTCATCTTGAACCACATCATTTGTAGATATGGTATTCCTCATGCCATAATAATAGATAATGGAAAGCAATTCAAAAACAAGGACGTGGATGAACTTTGTGCTACATTTCATATCACTCACCATTCTTCATCCATTTATTATCCTCAAGGAAATGGAAAAGCCAAAGCCACAAATAAGAACATCTTGAAAATCTTGAAGAGATCGTCAATAAATCGGGCAAAGATTGGCATGTGCAAATTAATCTGGCATTATGGGCCTATAGAACTAGCATTCAGACACCTACGAGAGCCACACCATTTTCATTAGTTTATGCAGCTGAAGCTATTCTACCATTAGAGGTTGAAATCTCATCTTTACGAGTGTCATTGCAAGGGTTGATCATAGATGAAGACTATAGAGTCACTAGACTTCAACAATTGGAGTTGCTAGAAGAACACCAAACACAAGCCTATGAGCACCTGAAAGTATATCAGAATAGAATCTCAAGGAACTACAATAAACATATCAAACCGAGAGTCTTTTAGGTAGGAGACTTAGTGTTAAGAGAAAACCCAAAGAATCAGGTTGAAAGAGAGAAGAAAGGAAAATGGGAGGCTAATTGGCTTGGTCCATTCATCATTGTGTCTTCATTTGGAATGGCAACCTATAAGTTATCAGATTGTGAAGGAGAGGAACTCCAAGAGCCTATCAACAACATTCATCTCAAAAGGTTCTACACATGAGGGAGAAGAAAGAGTATAAAGAGTAATAGATGAGGAGCATCATATTTATTGCACATAGCCAAAGAGATCTTGAAAATACCAAAAATATTTGAAATAAGAAAAAATACAAAAAAAGAAAAAAAAAGAAAAAGTGCCTTGGTGAAAACCTAGCAATAGGCACCTTGGTAGCAAAAAAAAAAGTGAAAAAGGAAAAAAGAAAAAAATCCAAATGGTGAAAACTTGGTAAACAAGCACCTTTTGTTCCCTTAAGTCTGTCTTTCCTAGTCACATATGTCCATATTGCATTTCCAACATCCCATTTGTAAAACTGTCATTGCATCCATCATTTGTGCATAGTCATAATAAATCCTTTCAATCACATTGTTTCATTGCCTATCAGCCCTACATTTGTCGCATGATCACATTTATCACTTGGGGGCAGGAAAGGATTGGAAATTTGGTACCAAATGGTTTCAATAAGTGCTACAATCAATCATGTCAAAGAGAGATTTATCAAAGTTTCAAAAGAGTGTAAAGTTTATTGAACCTTTGATGAATATAATTGTTCAAACCCAAGTATTTGATCCTACAACTTGATCCTTGAGCCTTCATTGACTTTATTATTCAGGATTAAAAATTGACAAAACACCTACAAATCAGAATGCTTGGAAATACTTTTTGAAAATTATGAAACATTGCAAAACACTTGAAACTTTATTTTGATAATCTTTATGAAATTGACTTTTTATCACATGTTTTGAGCTAATCGATGATGTTTCAACTAGATTAGCCATGAGAGAGACATGATATTTTATTGCCTTTGAGTGATTGTTTTGAGTAAGATTCATTAACTTATGAAAGTTTGTCTAACGACATGGTCATCAAAGAACCATCGAGGACTATCCCATAAGAGGAAGGATTGACCTTTACTTGTTTATGCAAATGGATCCCTTGGCTATTTAGATCTTCCATATCTTAATACCAAAAATCCACTTGCAACATTTAATCTATTGACATTGGTATTCAGTCTCCCATAGTTTGGTCATCCAACTAGCAAGGGTTGTACTAGGTTCAAAAAGAGGTTACTAAAAGTGATAAAAAGTGGTATTCATATCATCATGATGTGGTCAGTGATGGTTATACTTGCTTTCTGGTCCCAAAATGATCAATGATGAAAATTTATCTCCATGGCATTTCTTTGCTAAAAACTGGTGACACTTAGGTTGCATTGCATTGCCTTATCATGTTAGATTAATTGCATCATCATGTTAGATTAATTGCATTTGTTTGTGGTTAATTTTCCAAGGACAAGGGGGTACATTCATAATTTTGGTTAGTCAAAACATTAAAGAAATGAGGGGTTCAATCAAACATCTTACTCTTGATAAATCAAAACAAAGAAAATGAGATTATCTTTTGCATTCATGCATAACATTAATCATTAATCATTATCCATATACCAGAAAAAGAAAAAGAAAAAGAAGAATACATCATTTGCATACATATAGCTAAGGATAGAATTGCATTGCATCCATTGAAAAATTACAAAAACATAGGGGCATTTACATATGCATTTCCATAAAACACTTTGCATCCATACATTGATAAATAGAGAAAACCATGTCATAAATCCATACATCATTGCATTCATTTATTTATATCATAAAATAAGATAACTGCATTAATAGCATAAATCAAAGTAAATGCATAAAACATCATATAGCTGCATAAAAGATAATCTCATAAACAACTCATCAAGGAGAACCAAGGAATATATCATCATATATCATCAAAAAAGTGTTGATCAATGATCCATCAAATCAGTATATCAAGATACAATGTCATACAAAGTGATACATCAAATGTTCTGATCAATCAAATAACATAACATGTGATACAAAGACATCAATAATGAGTGAATCTATCATCAATCAATCAAGATCTCGTAGCACCAGATCCATCTGGACCTCTACCACCCTGTGGAGGAGGAGCTTGAGAAGTGCTTGCTCCGCTCTGTCTCTGAACCATAGCAAACATAAACTGATGCATCAAGGTAGCAACCTGATCTAAATGCCCAACAATAGTGGACATAAATGTCCTCATAGCCTGTATATCCCATGATAAAGTACCAATAGTAGGACTGTCCTGCGAACTATGTCCTACATCTTGTGGTTGTTGAACCTGTGTAGGCACTTGTTGTGCCAGAACCTGATCCTACTGTGCTAGAACATCATCCTACTGAGCCAAGGTAACTCTCTGCAACTGAACCAAAGGATCTAGTCCACCTGGAATCTTCCTAGCAACATCAACATGAGCTTGTCACTCTCGTCTCTACTATTTGTGAGCTCTATGTTGTCTATCTACTGCTCTAGGATTTACATCAACTACATCATCATGCCCTCTAGCTCGATCTCTATCCCTCGCATGACCACCTCTCACTCGTACTCAACCAAAAATAGGAGGATCTCTTTGTCCTCACCATCTCCATCATCTACCACCACCACCGCCATCACCTCAGCCCAGGATAGGCTCTGCTAGATTAGTGAAATGAGTAAACCTGTTATGAGCCCACTAATCTACATACTCACAAGATATACATGCATCTACCATACCAGGAAGCATCTCCCACCTATAGTAAGCCATACCAGCAATTTGATCCAATGCAAACTGATAATCAATGAGAGGACCTTACATAGATCTCTATGCTTGTACTCAAGCATATAGTGCTGCACCCTGAGGCATGTCCTATATTCGACCATACTGTCTAGAAACTCTGCCAAAGTAGAAGCACTCAATAGTATTAGTAGTATGACCAATCATCTAGTGAGGGGAAAACATGTAAGGTAACTCATCATCATCCTCTCTCTAGCGCTCACAACCAATGTATGGTCTCCATAGAAGCTAATCGAGATCATCAATCTGTCGTCGCCAGTAATCCAGTGACCCAGATGGTGTTGAACAACCATACTAATATATAGAAAAGCATATGGAAAACCATGAGGCCTAACCCTGTCAGAAATAGGCCTACTGGTGGGAAGATGCTCCCATATCCACAACTGGAGAATAATTGCACCGACCGACAAGGAAGCACTCTCTCTATAGACTACCTCGTGCAAATCATGGTAGAGATGTGCAAGAATGCATGAACCCCAGTCAAAGCATCGAGGATGACCAAGCAAATCCTCCAGAATCCTACCCCATCTGATAGAAAAACCACGACCTCACCGGTCAGGAAGAAGCAAACCACCGATCAGTGCACCAAGTACCACTAGCAATGTAGGAAATGAAGCAAACTAAGGCCAGGTGATAGTGTCTTCATCAATAGAGTTATCCTTGAACAATCATCAGCAAACAGTGGAATCATATATGGAATCATAATAAACTACCTCTCCTCTGCATGGGATACGTAACAATCTATACACGTCCTCTGGCATGATAGTCATCTCTTCATAAGGAAGATGGAAGGTATTATGGTCGGAGTGCCATCGCTCTGCCATTGTAGTCAAAAAACCATGGTTCAACTAGAACCATGGAAGGTCAAGAAGGAAACTCAATCCGCACAACTTGATCACACGAAACTCAGCATCTGTAAGTGTCTGACCCAAATCAATGACCCAAGATGCAACTGTCTGAATGTACAGAGTAGGGAAGTTTGTTTGTCAGCAAAACAAAGGAATCATATCAGTATATCATATCAAGGAATTATCTCAAGTCAATCAATTCTATCAAAAGTATCAAGCAATCACACCAAGTACCATTTGTTCATGTCTTTATGTCCTGAGAATGAAGCAACAGTATCAATCATATCGGTTTTCACATTAATTGATTTATCCTATCAGTATCCTATCATAATTAGATTGACAAATCACATTTGTTGGTACCACTGTCCTGATATCCTATTGCATTGTTTTGTTGAACGCAACAGACCGAATCTAATCATTCGAATCAAGCATCAAAAGTCATCAAATTTTTCATCAGACACAATCAAGTACAAGTGTAAAAAAATTTCAAAAGTCTGCAGGCGTGATTTTAATCATACCAAGCGACATTTCTTTTAAAGTGATACCAAAAAGTTGTTATGTGACATTTTTTGGGTGTTACACAATAATTCTCATGTCATGTGACATTTAATCATGCTAGGTGATAATGAAATCTGGCCTAGGTGACAATGAATTGCTAGGGTTTCCTACGCAGTAAAATATGTTAAAAATGACATTTTTGCCCTAGCTCTACGCGTGAACATTTTATTCTTAGGCGAGAATGAAGGTTTCTTAGGTGACATTTTACTACATGGCTGCGTGAGTGAAAAGTGTGGATACGACAGTGAAAAGGTCTAGGTGACAATGAAATATTCCTAGGCGTGAATTGGCATATTCAAGGCAATGATGAAATGAAAAATTGCAATAAATGCTAATAAATGAGCAATAAATGCAAAGAGGGAGTTTGAAATGACTCACTAGAGGTCCATAGTTAGGTGGCCTCACATATCGCCGACACCTCTCGAATCGATGCTCTTGGATAGGGACAACCATCTCAAAATTCACCAGAGGACCAAAGCAAAATCACCAAAGACAAAAGTGAAAATGAATAGTAAATCAAGGTTTTTCAACCTATTTAAGCTATTTTGACCTAATTTTAGAGGTGAAAATTGGTTTAGACCTATATTGACCTATCAAATGAACCGGGGCACATTCTTGAATCATGGCATATCATCAAGATTTTTTAGAAATGAAAACATATTCAATAAATCAACATCATCAAATTGTACAAATCAAGCAATCAATATGTTTTATTTCTGAGGGGGCATGAGAGTATCAAATCAAAAATCATTGGAATTAGTGGGGCATCAAAAAAATTTGTATCATTTTATCAAAAGCATATCATTTTATTAGTATCAGATCAGTTTATCATATCATATCAGAGGCAGCAATCAATCTCATATCAGAGGCATATCAGTGAATCAACAATCAGGAACTAAAAAGTGATCAGGACTCAAAAGAATCTTTGAATCAATGTTCTTTGCACATCAATTCAAAGGGGGGCATTTGTAGACACTCAAAAATGGGCAAGTGCTTTTAAATCAATAAAATGGCCCAAAATCATCAAAATGCACTAATTCAATCAAAAAGGGATCAAATTAAGTAAAATGGACATTATTAAATAAAGTTAGACAAAATCAATTAAAGCAAAGGAAAAATCAAATAAGGATGTTAAATAATTAAATCAAAGCTTAAAGGGGTGAAAAACACTACATAATTAATTTTAATCAATTAGTTGTATAGTTGTTTAAATCAAAAATCAAAATGAACCTATTACCCTTACATGGCTAAATTTAATTAATTAATTGAATCTAATAATTCCTAATATCTTTCAACAAAGTTGAACAACCAATGAGAATTGAGGACAAAAAGACACAAATCACTCAAAAAGGATGAATCTCAATCACTCATTCTAAAGTTTCAATCTCATCCACTCAATCTTGCCCTTTTGTCCAAAGCTTTGAGACAAACATTTAAATTGTCCCCCCATTTATGAACAAAGCAAAGTATTTGACTCAACCAAGGGTTAATCATGATTACTTCACTCCACCCCCTACCCTTGGGAATTTACTATAAATATGAAGCATTTTAAGAGTAATTGATATCTTAGAAATTCATTTGCAAAAGCATTGTTACTATAGGCAATTGAAGAGCATTCTAAGAGCATTTAAGAGCATTTAGAGCATTTGCATTATACTTTTGTCAATTTGAGCTAGAATCATCATCATAGAAGCATTGTAGAAGCATAGAACAACATACATTCTCATTTTAGAACTGTCACTAGTGGAGATTGAGTTGAGAGCTTCACTTACCGCATCTTTCTAGAGAGCCATGAGATGCTATAGATCTTAGTTTCATTTTTAAATAGATTTGCATTGTATTTACTTTAGAATTGTTGCTAATTTTATCTTAATTTCATGAAGGTGATTGTCATAATCACACAACTGTATAAGTCTTTTAGCTTTTAACAGGGAAGATCCCTCACAGGGTAGATCAAGTTTTGATCAAATTTTGTAAGCCCTAACAGGAAAATTTATTACTGCAGTAGTGAAGATTTGTGGGTGTCATCCCCACCCCAGTTTTACCTTTCAAGGGTTTTTGGGTAACCAAAATCTTTATGTTATGAATGCTTTCATGGATGATGTTTAGTTTGTTAGTTATTTGATTATGTTCAAGTATTGTTGATGCTATGCAAAAGTTTTATTTATATGAGAATGGTTTAGTAGGTGATATCTGATTCACCCCCCCTCTCAGTATCACATTTCCCAATTATATTTCCAATAAGTAAATGGTGGAATAGTTATGGGTGATGTGGAATTTTGCACACAGTTCATCCATATCTTGATTTTGGAATTGCTTCCCATGATCAGTAACAAGATACATAGGGATACATATCTGCAAATGATATAATTGAGGATAAACATGATATCTATTTTCCAGTGGCACTGATCAATGGAACAACTTCAATCCATTTGGTAAAATACTCAGTTGCAATGATAATGTACTTATGGCCATTGGAAGATGGAGGGTGAATTGTGCCCACAAAGGTCGAGTCCCCACCAACTGAATGGAAATGTGGTTGTAAAAGGATGGAGCTCCTATGCTGGCACATGAATAAGATTCCCATGTATCTGACATTTCTTGCATGCCCTAGAAAAGTGAAAGAAATCTGTCTCCATAGTAGGCCAATAGTAACCCATCCACATGAGCTTCTTAGCCAAGGAAGGACCACTCAAATGTGTCTCGCAAATACCCTCATGTATGTCTCGTAAGGTAGTTTGAGCTTCATCATGTTCAAGACATCGTAAGAGAGTACCGTCAAGACCTCGCTGATACAGGGTGTCAGATATTAGGACATAGCGGGAGGCTTGTCGTAGAAAGGTACATTTTTGGTTTTAGGATAGGTCAGGTGGGATGATATTGTTTTTTAGATAGGAATAGATTTTTCCATAGATCGGGGAATCTTTTCTGATAAGATGACATATAATACTCGTATTAGGATCATTGTACACAGGATAAGTCAGAGATTCCACTAAGAACTCAAAGAGGGCTTTTGTATCCTTTGCATCAAATGGAGAAGCAATCATTGCCATAGTGTCTGTAGCTTTATTATCATGCCTTGGAATCTGCTCAAAGGTGATGATTGAGAAATATTGCTTATCATCCTTGGTCTGATATTCATTATTAACTTGATTGATAATAAGTTGAGAATTTCCATAGACATTCAATTCAGTGATCTTCCATTATAGAGCTATCTTTAATCCAATCATCAAGGCTTCATAATCAGATACATTGTTTGTGCAAGGAAAACGTAGCTTGTAAGACTTTTGAATTGTGTATCCTTGCAGTGTGACAAATAGCACTCCAACTCCTGAACCATGCTGAGTATATGATCCATCAAAATACAGCTTCCATGTTTGTGTAGATAATGTCAAGATGTGTGTGTCTGGAAACTCTGTATGTATAGGTTGATCATCTGTAAGTGGTGCCTCAACCAATTGTTCTACAATGACTTGTCCTTTGATAGCCTTCCTATCCATGTATTCAATATCAAATTCACTAAGTAGCATAACCCACTTAGCCAATATGCCAGTTAATGTTGTCTTGCTTAGAAGATATTTTAGAGGATCAATCTTTGCAACAAGCTTGATAGAATGAGACAACATATAATGTCACCATTTTTGTGAAGTAAAGACTACTGCTAGACATTCTCTTTCAATTGGAGAATAGTTTAGTTCATATCTCACAAGGGTGCGACTGATATAGTATATAGCTTTTTCTTTTCCTTCTTGGTCTTGTTGGGCCAGAAGAGCACCTAGTGAGACTTCTATAGCTGAAATGTAGAGCAAGAGTGGCTTGCCTAGAATAGGCGACATCAGAGTTGGAGGATTTTCCAAATATTGCTTGATTTTAGTGAAGGCTTCCTCACACTTATCATCCCATTTTAATAAGATGTTTTTATGTAACAAATGTTGAAAGGTATTTTTTCTATCTGCTAGTTGAGAAACAAATCGTTGGATTGATTGGAGATGTCCCTATAAAGATCTTAACTGACTAATATTAGTTGGGGAAGCCATCTCCATGATTGCCTTAACCTTTTCTGGATCCACTTCTATTCCTTTGGCTGAGACAATGTACCCTAATAGTTTGCCTGTTGTGACCCCAAATGCACACTTCTTTGGATTAAGCCTAATCTGATACTTTTCCATCTAGGTAAATATTATATCCAACACTTTCAAATGACCATCTCTATTTTTAGACTTTGTGAGAATATCATCAACACAATCTTCCATAATTATATGCAGCATGTCATGAAAGATTATGGTCATAGCTCTCTGATAAGTTGCACCAGCATTCTTAAGCCCAAAAGGCATCACATTCCAACAATATGTGCCCCAAGGAAAGTAAAAGTAGTCTTTTCTTTGTCTTCTGGTGCAATTTTGATCTGGTCATAGCCAAAAAACCATATATTAAAAAAATCATTTCATGTCCAATCGTCAAATCAACTATAATGTCAATGTTAGGCAGTGGGAAATCATCTTTAGGATAGGCTTTATTGAGGTCTCGAAAATCTATACAAATTTTGATAGACTTGTCTGGCTTTGATACTGGTACTATATTGGAAATCCATTCAGCTTAATCAATAGCATGAATGAATCCAACATCTAAGAGTTTCTTCAATTCTACTTAAACCATTAGTGCAATATGCAGATGCATCTTTCGAAGCTTCTGCTTGACTACTTTAATGCCTAGTGCAATAGATAAATGATGCATAATTAGATTAGGGTCTAGCCCTAGCATATCAACATAAGACCAGGCAAAGTTGACTTGTGTCTCTTTGAAAAACTTTAAAAAATCTTATTTCTCTGATTCTGTTAGCAATGTTGCTACCTTGAGAATGCGCGAAATCTCCTCTATTCCAATGTTAAGAGGTAATGTTGGCTCTATAAGGATGGAAGATTGCTCTCGATATAGATAATTGGGAAGAGTGTCAATCCTTCCATCATCAGGCACCTCAGGGAGGTTTTCACCTTCAGATGCGTCATTTCTTTTTACTATTTTTGGATCTAATACTACCACTGAGTGGTTTTCACCATTAGATCTATTGATTATTTTTATATTTTTATGACTGAAAGGATTGGCACTCTCTCAAAAATAAGCCATGTCATTGAGTTCTATCAGAAATCTTGACTTATGATCCCCTAGTGGGAGATGATCTCTAATCCCAAGATAGTCAATAATTGCATCATCATTATGAATGACATCAAGTTTTGGATTATTGGGAGAATCCCAATCTATAAGCTCAGGATGAAAAAGGGGCATTGGATCATTTGGGTTGATGTCAAAGGCTTTGATGGTATTTATAGAAAATTTATCAAGTTTTATGATTGTATCAGCAAGGTCTATTTCCATACTCTCATCTGAATCATCTATCGCAAGATAAAGCTCACTTCCCTCACAATTGACAAGAGTAGTATCATGTGGAACTAATCCTAATGATTCAGTCCTTGAACTCTCTCCTCATGGTAATCACCACTATAATGATGGACAACATCGACTCCTATTTCCTTAGTACAGTCAGATAATGAATCCCATTCATAATCATTAGAGTCAGAATCATCATTATCCCTAAGTCTATTGATGATTTCTGTTGCTATCCTTTATTTTTTGGGATCCACATACATACCATTTTTTTGAAACTATAATGAAGGAGCTTTAGATATTTCATGGAAAGGCATGATCTTTTCTTTTCCTTTAGATTCTTTGGGTCCTTCTCCTTTGTATCCCAATCCTGTGGTATCTCTTTGGTAATTTGGGTTTTGCAGAATTGGTTTTATAACACCCTCTCTTTGTAGCCCTATAGGTCCAGCACCTTGGTATCCCATCTTTTGTAGCAAAGTATACCCTTTACCATATACATCAGGTGATATATATTCATGTTTGACATCCTCTTCATTCTTCTGTGACTTAAGCAAATGGTTAGCATTACGCTCAGCTTCTTCTTTTGATATAGTGCCCTCACTTATAAATGTGTCATAAACAAGTGTGGAAGGGGGTTCTGATTGTTGTTTGGTAATCAAGGATTTCCCATATGATCTAGGAGATAGAGGTAACTCTGTGATACAAAAAGTATGGCCCAAAGTGTATTCTCCCATACTATGTTTGCTTATGTCTATCTTGATCCCATTAGATTTAGAGGTTGATGCTACATCACTTGGATCAATGGGTGTGGCTGCAGAAGATCCAACATGATTATAAGGTACCAAAGAATCAGGTTTTGTCTTCACAGTGCAACAATACTAGAAAGGATTAGGATCTCCTTTGATAGTTATCTCTTGACCATTGTGAGGAGATTTCAAACACTGATGATAAGTTGATGACACAACTTGCATAGAATGAATCCAAGGTCTCCCCAAAATAATGTTATAAGAGAGATCCGTGTCAAGAACTTGACAAGGGACATCTTTGACTACAAGACCTACTCTGGTAGGAAGAACAACATATCCCTTGGATGACCTTTCCTCTTTATCATAAGCTTTGATTGTGATTTTCTTCTTTGGATCTACAACATTTTTAGAAAATCCCAATGCAAGGACTAATTTCAAAGTGCATATATTCAAGCCAGCTCCTCCATCTATTAGAACTCTCTTGATTTTATGACTTTGTACAAGAACTTCTATATGGAGTGGAGCATTATGTGGTTGATTAATGGCTAGATCATCATGCTCAGTAAAAGAAAGGTAATGCGGGGTTGTCAAATGTCCCACCATAGCTTGAAATTGGTCTTGATCTAGATTTGTAGGAACTTGGGTTTCTAGGAGAGCTTTCTCAAGAATATCCTTATGAGACGGTGACAGACACAAAATCTCTAGTATGGATATTTGAGCTAGTGTTTTCTTCAGTTGATCCAAAAGATTATATTGATTGGAAATATTTGGTGTTGACTTTGGAACATAAACGGGCTTGTTTTGTGAAGTGTTAGGTTTGGACAAGACACCTTGGAGAGTAACCTTGGATTGAGCTCGAGTAGTAACATTGATTGGTTGACTCTCAAATTTTTCCTTTATGGTAATCACATTGGCATAGTATTGAGAAGGGTGACATTTAGAAATGTTACCAACATATTTGTAAGATGCAATATTGTAGTTGGCTTGGTTATCACCTTTAGTATTGGAAGAACTTCATTTCTCTTGTTTGGGAAGTGGATCTTTAAAAGCCGTATGTGACTCATTCAAGGTATGTCCATCAACACTAATTTCACCACTTTCAATCAAGTCTTGTATCACATGTTTAAGTCTTTGGAAATCATTGGTTTTGTGACCTTTCCCTCTATGAAATTTACAATAATCATTGTCATTCCACCAAGAAGGTTTCACTCCAGGTTCAAAATCTCTAGTTTTAGGAAGTGCAATGAGTTTCTTTGTAATCAACTTTCTTAATGCAGATTCAAGAGATTCACCCAAAGGAGTAAAAGTTCTTCTACGTGGCATAAAAGGTCATCTCGAACTTGATGAATTGTTGTTGGTATTTTGATTTTTTGATTGATTGCTATAAGTAGTTTGAGTAGCATTGGCCTTGCTTGTGAGATTCAAAAGAGGTTGTGTTGGTTTAACATTGCGATTATCCATAATCCCATCATTGACGATATTCTTGTTTTTTATCCAGAATTTGGACTTGTCATTGTTGTTGTTGTTGTTGTTGGGATGTGAATTTGAAGATCCAACATTGTCCTTAGAATAAATTTTAATATCACCTTTTCTAACCATAGCTTCCTCAATTTTGATACCATTTTCTATGAGCTTGTTAAAGTTTGGAGGATATTGCAATTGCAACCTATAGCTCATTTCTGGTGTAAGGTTATGCACAAAGATATCCATCTTTTCTTGTTCATGAATTGTTCGTGGATACCTAGAAAACAATTAACGCCATCTTTGCAAGAAATTAAGGAAAGGTTCTCCATTCTTTTGATGTGCATTACAAAGATCAAGCATAGTGACTTCATGTTTGATGTTATATGAGTAATGAGTTGTTAGCTTTTGGTGACTGATTAGGAAAGTATTGTACACTTTTCCTCCTACCCTCATTGGGGCTGACATATTTTTGGCTATTTTTGGGTAGACATGTTGTAACTCATTCTAACCCTAAAGCGGCAAAATATTGTATAATATGGCTTAGGGTTAGGGATTTCATAACATATGTTTTATGTAATTGCGACAGAATTGAGCTGTAAGGGATTACAGATTGTAATCAAGTTGTAATCACTGGATAATAATAATATTAGACTTGCTTTTGGTGAATGTATTCTAGGGATTGGGTGAACCATGTTAAATATTTATGTCTTTTGTTCTCTTTTGTGTGGTTTATGTATTTTTCGATATTGGTTATATTTGTATGTAATTGTTATTTCTGTCTCATTAATCCTAACATGAGTCACAAATTTGTCAATAAGCTCATTGAAAAATTTGATGCCTGGGGGTAGTTTGGAGAACCATTCCATGGCTTGTGCTCCTAAACTACGTGGAAATAGTCGCATAAGATAAGTGTCATTGTGAGTGGCTTCAATACAAGAAGCACAAAATTCATGGATGTGGTCTTGTGGATCTGAATTCCCTTTGTATTTGTCAAATTTGGGTACCTCAAAATGAGGAGGGAATGGAATCATTGCTAGATTCTTATCAAAAGGATAAGGACATTTATCATCCAAGGAGTATCTCTTGGTTGATGATCTAGTTTGAATGTCACAGATTTGTTGTTGAAGCATCTAGATTTGTTGTAGAATGGGATCTAAAGATTATGTGTGTCCTTGAGTGTTTGGGAAACACTATGTTGTTGAGTGTTTTGGGAAGCATTGGTTTCTTGATTTTTTTGGGAAGCATTGGTTTGCTGATTGTTTTGGGAAGCATTGGATTGCTGATTATTGTGGGAAGCATTAGATTGTTGATTGGTTTCCTTTACTCCATGAGTATGTGTTTCTTGAGAACCACTAGGGATTTCTTGATTATTTGTAATAGGTGGTTCTCTAAGAGTGGAAACATCAAAATCACTTGGTAATTTTGCCCCTTGTTGAGAAAGCATGAGGAAATACATCTCTTTATCCATGTCTAGGAGTCTTTCCATGACATTGTAGAATTTAGCATCTTTCATAACATCTCTTAACTCTTGATTTGTGGGTTCCTCATCTGATGTAAAAATTGAAGTTTTCTTAGGAATTCCAGATGACCAAGGGTTTTCCTCATTGTTTTTGTCTCCTTCCATCTTGTCTACAGATTCTAGATTTGTGATTTGTTTGAGTTCCTGAGATCGCGTTTGAACCATAAAATGTGAAGAATGATGTTGGGATGGAAGATTTTGATGAAAGATTTAGAATGTATTTGATAGAAAAGATGTGAAAAAGAGATTGAAAAGTGTTGAAGTAGATAGGACAACTTGAAAATCTAAGTCAATAGGAGGTATGGATCTCACTATGATATGACAAAGAGAATCAAAAGATAATAACCTAGGTAAGTTTGGATTAAGGATGATAAATCCTGATATGATAAAAACTCAAAAAGGCCAAAATATGATAATTAAGGTAATATTTCAACACTTAATTAAAGAAATTGGAAGATTTGGAATGATTATGGGGATTTGGATGATAGAAAGATGATGAAAAATGAGAAAAATGAGAAAAATGGTCAAACTAAAGATCACAGATCTATGTAAGTTGAATGTGTTTCTAGAATCGTACTGAAGACTGGAATGGGTATTTGAAAAAGTGATTGTGAAGTTTCTAAGGTCTATAGGAATGCTCTCTATTGTATATGTGCAACAATAAATGCACAGGATAGTTGATCAAATGCGCAGCAATATGAGATAAATGCACAGAAGTTCTGAACAAATGCGTTATGACAGGAACAAAAGCACATAAAGTTTGAGTAGATGTGCAACACGATTGAACAAATGTGCAACAATATATGACAAATGTGTAGGTTTTTGGTTTTTGATTGATTTGACTTGCAAATTTGAATTTTTTGGTTTTTCTGATGGTTTGGTTTTTGGCAAAGTGAAATGCATAAACACACACACGCAAGATAGAAATGATCTAATCTAATTTTTTTAATATGAATGCACAAACACGCTTACAATCCTAAGGTTGGCAAGGACAATATCTATTGAATTCCCACTAGGATAATAAAATCCAGCCACACAAATCCATAGCGGACTACCTAGGAACTTGGAGGCACGGGCTCCTCCTTACAGTGCAGTCACTTCTTTGGCACACCAAGTTTCGAATTCAATGGGTCATTACTTCCCAAAGAACTGTTATCTCTACTATGAACCATGAGTAATGTGGGGTGTCTTCACGAGCTTGGGTGACCTCTTGATCCAGCAAATAGAAGGTTTTTGACCACTAGACAATAGTTTGTAGTAAGGACATCCATTCAGGTGGTTGTGATCAAGTCATTTTTCCAATTAAGGGGGCTCTCCCAATCCTTCCAAAGTAAGATTTTCACCTCACCAATGTAGGGACTTTAATGCACCACTAGGGTACTAGAGGAGATTTTAGTTGCCACAATGAATTCATAGATGTCCAATGTGAGACTAATCACATTGGAATTTTTTATATACCAGTTTGGAAGGGCTTGGCTTTAGCCTATTACCGGTTGGGTCGTTACTTGGGGTGAGTACCTCTTTTCCCACCAAAGACCGCCCTCTAAAAATTATAACAATTTATCTTACACCCAAGATCCACGAATGGCGAGGGGAGAGGATACGTTGTTATAATTTTGGGATTACAAATAGCTTCTAAAAGAAAGACACAACAAATAGATAATCTATTCTAAATAAGACACGAATTTGAAAAACATGTCATATTTTAAAGCCCAAACGAGGTTATAGTTTATTTTGCAAACCCCTAGAAACCTGCAAATAAACTATTAGAAATTTAGCAATGGGGTCTTCAAATTTATGACCTGCAAAACAACCTAAAATCTATAAGAACGAACAAAAACCTGTTAAAATGGTTCGCTTAAAAAAAAGAATGATTAGAAAATTGAATTTAACAACTGAAAAGATAAATGCGCAGAAACATAATGTAAATGTGTAGTGATAGGAAATGAATGCGCAGAAAGAATGTATGTGCAACAGTATGAAACGTTTGCGCAGGTTGATGATATGGATGCGCAGCTATAACGAATGCACAAAAACATGTTATAAAAGTGTAGTAAAATAGAACTATTGCGTAGAAACAATGGAAAGATAATGTCTATTGGCTAGCAGGATGAATGCGTAGCAAGGATGGATATATGCACAATAGTCAAGAGTGGATGTGCAGAAATGACCTGTAGAAATCTGCACACAGAAAACTGAAAATAAAATGTCAAAAATGTGGGGATGGCCCCATGGTGGGCACCAAAAATGTATGAAAAATTAGTTATATAAATACTAGAAATGAAATATTAACTAATCTAAGATAATAAATCAACCTAATGAAACATAATGAAGATTACAATAAAATGAAACTAAAATAAAGATTTACCTTCACCTACCATGTACCTTGTCTCCATTACTCTCCTAGCCTTGATTTCTTGGATTGGTTGAGCTCTCAGATTTTCCAATTTGAAGCTCCTTGCCCAAGATGTCACCAAAGTGTGGAGATTAATGTGAATGAATGTGAAATGGCCGAAGCTTGATTATGCAAAACTAATGGATGAAATGCAAATGATATGAGGATAACTTGGATGCTTGAATGCTCTTGAATGCTTGAATGCTCTTGATCTCTAGAATGCTTGATTTCCTATTAGCTATTAGCTCACAAAAGGAAAATGAGGCTCCTTTTATAGATTTTTGGAGGACCCAAGCCTAGGTTGCACAATCCTATAGTGGAGATTGAAAGGTGGAAGATCCTAGGGCTAGGATTGACTTGGTTGAAGGGGTTGAGAGAAAGGGGGATGTAGTTGGAATGTGAGAGGAAGAATAGGGATGATGTTCCTCTCACATTGACATGGAAGAGAAGAAGGTGGAAGGGAAAGACACATGTCAAGTGTCTCACAAAGACCATTGAGAGGAAGAGGGAAGGACTTTTTCCTCATAAGGAATCTTTGTACAAGTGTCCCATGAGTCACCTTTCACCCTTAGAGGTGGCTTGAGAAGCCCCTTAGGAATAGGGATTGTCTCTTGACTTAGTGTAGGGGTAGACATGTGGTCATGAGACCAAGTCTTATGAGGCCACATAGCCGTTAAAGATAGGACATGTGTGGGTGAGGATAAATGAGTATTTAATAATTAATAATAATTAATTATTTTAGCCAAGGTGATCTGTCAGGTGACTAGGTAGAAGAGGTGGACTATGAGACTTAGTCATAATTAGTGATTGTGTAATTGATTAAATCACTTTAATGAGATTATTTAGAAGACTTAGGATAGAAGAATAAACTATAGTGAATGTACCAAATAAATTGAATAATTTATCTAATAAATAGAGGAATAAATATTAATTAAATAATAAATATTTAATTAATTCATCAAGTCAATATTAATTAAATAATAAATATTTAAATAATTAATGAAGTCACTTTTTGGTGTATACACTATGTAAAACCTTATAAGAGCCATAATACTTGTGTGCAAATGTGTTATCTTATGTTTGTTGTTTCATTGTGTCTACTTATTTGATTTCGATCATAGAAAGACCACATCACCTACTTCAAAATATCTTTAACTGTGACATTGATTATCTTGCTACATTATTCTATTCTACATTATTGCTAAGTTCTCTCTTAGACCAAAGAGTAATTTTTTTTTTGTTGAATGTGTTCATCAACTATTTGAACTTTGGGTGTACTTGCAATGTAGAGGTGATGAAATGTGAATGGTACCCATATAGTGAAAAAAAAAATGCTAAATAGAATGATACCCTCTTTCATCAAAAATTATAATATGAACCGCAGGAGGGATGTGTTGGTTCCCAAAATGGTTTTATGCTTCAATAGTTACCAGTACTCACTACAAATTCTAAAGAGTTGTAAACTCCTGCAATACCCCTCCCATAGTTTACTTTTTAGTTTAATTGGCAAGACTCTTTTTAGGCCACTTTTCATGTGTATAAATCCTTAGATATATTTGATGTTATGTATATTATGTTTATGATTTTACTGACCCCATACTTTTATGTGTATGGTTGGCGTGTATATTTTATATTTTTATTTGATGTGCTTGATATGGTTGAGGGATGAAGTTGAAGTTGCTTGCGAGATCCACACGATCGATTGATCCTCGCCATTGTGTGTTATATATTTATACATATATGTACATGCTCATCTTTTATGCAGGATTTTAGGTACCGAGCATCGACTTCCCTAAATCGTCAAGATGAGTGTGCCCTATCACAATATCTCAATGGTAAGAGAGAGGAGATAACATACAGGTCCAATCCCAACCCAAGCCATTGATTGTCCTAGAATAATGGACAAGTATCTATTTTTCTACTTATCTGAATTCATCAAGGTGACATAAATTCGTGAGCCCTTCCCTTGAGTTTGTTTGTTATTTGAGTTAGTTTATTTTCATGTGTTGTAAGTCATGTGAGTTTGTTGTGTGGTTTATTTGGTTAAAATAATTAAATTAAGATTGATTTTGAAATTAGAATAATTATATCTTATGAAAATTAGAATATTAAATATAAGGATATTTAATTACTAGGAGTTAATTAAATACCTTTGTTCAATTAAAAAAGATTTAATTAAAAGTCTAATTTGGATTAAGGATTTAACTAATTATTAAATTTAAAATTAAAATTATAGGCATAATTGATTTATTTAGTATTTAATTATCAATTGCATAATTATTAATGTGCTACAATATTAATTGATTAATAAAATATTAATATGCAATTTAAGTTGCACATTCAGTTTTATAAAATAGAATTAGAAATTTAAGTTGAAGGTTGAGTTAAGGCTTATTAATTGAAAAGTGCATATAATTATTATTATAATGTTTAATTAAATATACAAAAAGGAAATTGATAAAAACAAAGGAAGTTGAGTTAGGAGTTGAAAATTAGAAAAGTGCATATTTTATTATTGAAATTAGAAATAATCATGCAAAGAGGGTTTGATAAGAACGAGGTTGTAGTTAGGTTCGTATTTTGATAATTTTGAGTTAAGTAATTATTTTGTTATTTTCGAGTGGAGTTCGTCTTGTTTTTGGAGTTGCATGTTTTGAAAACCTACCTTGTCAGGTTTTCTATATTAGGGGGTTTTGGGTTATTATTTGAGGATGTCTATTAGGTTTTGGAGAATCATGGTGCTTGGAAGTTAAAGAATTATTTTAAAGCTTCAATTTTTTGGAGTCTTCGATTTGGCCTTATTTGTTGTATTCGCTTGGAGGATTTCAAGTAGGGTTTGAAAACCTGTGTTTATCGTTCTTTTGAAAAGATTGTTTGCTTTGTGATTGGAATTGATTGTTGAACATTATGGTTTTATTTTGATTGAGGATTATGGTTTGATTTTTCATTGTTTTCAGTTTGAATTGGTCATTGAATTTCTTGTGTGAAAAACTCAGAATTTGTTTGAAGAATAATAGGGAAAAACTTGAAATTATTTCAATTGGGGTTTGTTTGTTTGTAGTTGTTGTTGAAACCCTAGGTATTAAATCAAACTAAAATAGATATATAATATTTGCATATGAGCATAATCTTTTTATAGAATCAAAAGAAAGTAGTAAAGAATATATATATATATATATATATATATATATATATATATATATATATATATATATATATATATATATATATATATATATATATATATATATATATATATATATATATTTGAATTTATATATATTAAAAATATATTTATTTATTTATTAATTTCAGATTTAAAAAAAATATTATTATTATTATTTATTAATTTTTGGATTTAAAATTATTTTTAAAAAATCTTACTTAATAAATAAATATTAGTTTAGTTTTTTTGATCGAAAGTGGGTGAACCACTAATAATTTAATTAAATATTTTTTAAATAAATTGGTTCAAGGGCTCAATTGGGAAAGAACCAGGAAGAAAACCCAATATCCTTGCCTAGTAACAAGTATAGTATATTGCATATGCCAAAATATACAAGAGAAGAAAAATCCAGCAAACCGCCAATGGCATCTACCTAGAACAAAATATGACTGGGATGTGAATGATATAACATTTCATTTGAAATCCCCCATGAGATGTCATAATATATTTTCAAACCAAAAATTGAGCCCTAATCCAACACAAAGATTTACATTCGTAATAGTAAGGAGCTAGGGCTAACATTCGTCACATGGCAACAATACAAACAATCATTTTTAGACAAAATTTTGAGGATTCATGCAGCCAAAGCATTCATTCCTCCATAGCTAAGGGGTCGACACAAACATGTGAATAACCATCATCTTGGATTACCCTGCTTAATGAACTTGACCAACCCCAATTGTGCTCCAAGTTGGCCCTGACATTTGCTTGCGGAATTGTCCATCCATCATGCGCAAGTTGATCTGTAGTAGCCTCATCACCCCATCCAACTGGTTGGACCTCTGGTTGAGGGTGGATATTTAGGTCTGACACTGGGTCCATGTTTGACACTTGTTCATGTTCCTACACCAAGTTACGATCAATTAGCAGGTGCAAAACAAGCGCATTCACCGTTGTTGTGTTGTCTAGCTCCAAGATGTCAAGAAGAGTAGCCACTCTTGTGCGAATTCTAGAGGCCACATCTGCATCAATGTCATGGTCGTGTATTTGTAGTGTAGAGCGAATGTATCAATAATTTTGCCGCTCTAGAGAACATTTGATACTATCATAAACCAACATATATGAGTGGTGATTTTGATTGAAATATCTAGGGTATAAACCTCCAAGTAGGCCTTGACCTTGCCATAGATTATACTTATGTACTGCCCTTTGAAATTTACCTAGCCGAAGGGAGTTCCATTCAATAAATTTTTGAAACACAATTTTAAGAAGAGATGTGCTTTACAAAATATCCATGACATTTGAAAAATATATTGAAAGAAGTTGAGAAGGAAATAGACATATTTTATTCTTGGGAGAAATGATTTTATCTCCAAGGAAATATTTAACCACTTGGCACATGCGGATGGTGCATAGAATAAACAGTCGATCAATCATAGAGTCATCAATGTGGGTCGATATAGAAACTTCATTTTCTTCCACTTCAAACAAGATTATGTCATTCTATGCCATATAGTCCCAATGCATATGCCGACAATCTCTACATGAAAAAAGCAAGAAGATGAAGCCATACTTTCGGAATGGAATAGATTTTGCAAGCTGAGCCAATGCGTTTGGAGTATTTGACATAGATTTTAATGACTCAAAGGAATCACGGTCTACTTACATGTATGTGGTTGGCATGCTTCACGAGTGGCAGCTAGTACTGAAATTAATACAATGATTAGATTTAGGCATGTGTATAGATTACGAATCTATACAAAATGGTAGTGGCAATAAATACCAATGTGCATCAGAATGTGAAAGTCACATCTCAATTATGCCACATCATTATATAGAATCACTTCTAAATGTGATAACCTCATCATAGTACATCTGAGCTTAACCATAATATCGTAAGCAAATCATGAGTTTAAGTAATGATTACTCCAAAATAGCTTTCTATGTAGATAAAGGATTTGAAAAGATTAGGAAGAGATATTTCTTGCATCTATCTCACTTAGTGTTTTGAGAGTAGGGTTTTGCATCACAAATTGTTCCGGATTATATGACTCCAAATTATTTTCATCACACCTATGATTTGACAACCAATCTATAATTTTATTTCCTTCACGAAGTGTGTGGGATAAGTTGTAAGACGTGAAGGATTGTAAAAATTTTCATACCTGATTCAAAACATAAGTCAACTGCCAGTTTTGAATTGATTTTGTGATACAAGTGTTAATGACCACTAGCGAGTCTCCTTCCACATGAATCTTATGTAATCCCCTCTGTTTTGCCAATACCAAACCTGCTAGAAGTCCTTTTTCCTCTGCCATATTATTAGTACCAGAGCTAATTGGTAAAGCCTTAACAACAATTATCTTTCCTAGCCAGTCTCTAATGTAGACTCCAATTCCAAATTTCCTCAGGTTTCCTCACGAGGCCCCATCAAAATTTATCTTAGCAACCTCCTTGCTTGGGGGAATCTATTTAACCTTGGTTCTGTCTATAGTTTGAATTGAATTCTAATTTGGGGCTATTCCAATTGGGATGTATATGTGATCCCATTCTTTTTCTATCCACCCATCCCATTTCATTAGCATTTCAAATCTCTGATATGGATGCTTCTAAGTGGTCTATTACAATGTTGATTGGAGTGATTATTTTCCAGAAGATTCTCTTATTGCATTCCCACTAGATAGCCCAAACCACTGTTGAGGGAACACACTTCTAAAGGCAAGATAAAGTTAAAGTTTTGCATATCAGAGGCCATGTTTCAAACAAATCCCAAAGTTTATTAGAAAGAGGCAGTGAGATGTGCAGCTTGCTGATGACAGACATCCAACACTGTCTTACAAACTCACAATTGAGGAGGAGATGATCCATTGTTTCCCATTCATTATCACATAAAACATATTTAAAAGGTTCAACAATCCCTAATTTTCCTACCTTGTCACTTATTAAAATCTTGTTTTGGAGAGCTAAACATGCAAAGCACCTTACCTTAGGAAGAACTAAGGGATTCCAACAAAAGAAGTAGGCTCTGCTTTTTAATTTTTTATTCTTAGAGTGTTGTAATGCTCTGTACCCATCCTTGATTGTAAATTTTCCACCCTTTGAAGGCACCCACAAAAGCTTATCATCTTCCTATGAGAGGTAGACATTATGTTGTTGGAAGATAGATAATAGAAGAGAATATTATTGATCATTGATGGGAAACAAAGTTGTATCTTTCCAAATTACTTTCCCTAAGAAGAGTTCAACAACCAAAATATAATCCAAAAAAAGGGGGCCCCAAATGTTAGTTGTGATATTCATAATTTCCTCACATTGGTCTAGTTGAGACAAGGGTGGAAGGCCATTCCATGAGTCTGTATAGAAATTAACTTTTGATCCATTGTTTACTTCCCAAGATATGTAATTAGTGATGATTTCTCTCAAGTTTATCATGAAATTCCAGACCATTGAACCTTTGGGTGGGTTTGCCATAGTCAGTATTCGTGAGAGATCTGGAACATCCAAATACTTTTGCTGCATAATTTCGTACCATTTCGTAGAAGGCTTGGTGTACATATTCCAAATCAATTTCCCTCTAAAAGCTTTATTTCTATGAGTTAAATTATGAAGTCTAGCTCCACCATGGGACTTATCCTGAGCCATATTATCCAAAGAAATAAGTGGGATTTTCTTAACCTCTGAAACATTTCCCATCCACAAGGAATTTGTGATGAGCTTCTCAATATGCTGAATAATTAGTGTAGGAGCTTTGAGGACTAACATGTAATAGTTTGGGATAGTAGAGAGAATTGTTTTAATAAGCATAATTTTACTCGATAATGACAACCATCTACCTTTCCAAGCTAAAGTTCTTGCTTTGATTCTGTCAACTAAATTCAACCAAAATGATACTTTATTAGCACCCACAAAGAAAGGGATGCCCAAGTAGGTGGATGGTAGTTGTTCAATTGTGAAACCCAGAATCTTAATGATTTTGTTTGAGAGAATTGTGTTGGTGTTGAACAAGTATATTTTTGATTTGTTAGGATTTACTTTTTAGCCTGAAACTTATGTGTATAGATCCAAGGACCCTTTTATGTGCTTCACTTCTTTAATGGAAGATTTACCAAAAAATAGAGTATCATCTACAAAAAAGGAATGAGTGATTGATAAAGAAGTACACGCGATTCGTGCCCCTTGCCATATTGAATTTCATGGTCTTGGTTGATACAGACTGTTGAATGCATCTGCCATAATAATGAACAATATTGGAGAAAGAGGGTCACCTTGTCTAACTCCTTGGGTTGAGGGAAAGAATCCTACCACCTATCCATAATAAGCACTAAGAACCATGCTCCTGAGACACAAGCTTTTATCTATTTGCACCATTTTTGGTGAAACCCAAATTTAAGGAGAACTTTGAATAGTAAATCCCAATTAACTTGATCATAAGCCTTTATCATATCTAATTTAACAACAAATCTAGATTTTTGATCTGAATTGATTGAGTGAAGAGCTTCATGTGCTACCAAAGCCCCTTCTGTGGTCTCCCTCCCTGGGAAAAAGCCACCTTGCTCAAGAGATATGATTTTTGGCACAAAATCTTGTAGTCTTAAGTATATAGCTTTAGTTATTATTGTGTACAACATGTTGCACAAGGATATTGGCCAAAAATCTATAAATGTATTTGGAACTTTAATTTTAGGGATGATGGAAATTTTGGTTGTGTTAAAACACTTGAGCATTGATCCATTCTGTCTAGATTCCTCCACAGCTGCTAAGAGATCCTTACATATAAACTCCCAACATTGTTGTAAAAAAGAGTTGTGAACCCATCTGAGCCTGGAACCTTATCTGAAGGAAAGGAGAACACCACCTTCCTCAATTCTACAAGAGAGAATGGGGATAACGGTGCTTTATTTTCTTCTTCAAACACTAAACTTGGGATAGAGCTCAAAAGTTAGTATGTGAGAGTATCAAATGGAGGATTAAAAGCAGGGGGAGAAAGGATATTTTTGAAGAATGCTTGACCTTCGTTTTGAATTCTTTGAGAATCTTTAATTAAGAAACCTATGTTACTATGGTGTATTACAAAAAATGACCTTTGCATCTTTCCTTTGCTTAGAAAAAGCATGAAAAAACTTGGTGTTCGTGTCTCCTTCCTATAACGACATCTCCCTTGACTTTTATCTCCAATACATTTCTTCCCTTATACAAAGCTCTTCCCACTCACTTTGCAAAAATTTCTTCTTGCTAAATGTATCAGAGTCAAGGCCATGTTGAATGATTTGTTGATTCATTTCAGTGATTAGTTTTTTGACAATATGTTTTTGCTCAAAGACATTTTGAAAACCTTAGAATTCCAGTCCTTAATCTGCACCTTAACAAACTTTAGCTTTTTGGAGAACTAAAACATCTAATAAGTACCCTTGCAAAAGAGGGTTGTAGTCCACCATTGTTTAGCAACACCTAGAAATGTGGATGTATGAACCACATACTTTCAAATTTTAAAGAACATCCAAATGTTCTTTGTTGAGGTACATGAGACTAGTCGACATTCAGTAGGAGAGGGTAGTGATCTAATTCAGAGATCTGAAGAATTTTTGATGTGAATGTAACTTGGAGAAGCTTCCAACTCTAAGGGATAAAAAATCTATCTAATCGTTCTGCAATTTGCAAGAAACTTGTTCTCTTATCTATCCATGTAAACAACCCATTATTTGGAGTGACATCAAGGAGATCATATTTAGTTACAAAGTTAGAGAAATCTTGCATGATTTTAGGGTGTGGACATATACCACCTTTCTTATCTGCATGTGATAAGATTACATTGAAATCACCTCCAATAATAATACATTGGTCAGTTTCTTGTTGGATGAGATTGGTCAACTTTGCCCACAATTTTTTATTGTCTAAGGTAGCTGAGGGCCCATATACATTAACCAGGATGAAGGAGAAATCATAACACACCATCTTCATATGCTGCCAGTTGTGATCTTGTTCTATGAGTTGACCTTGGATACTTTTTGAATTCCACATGGTAAGTAGACCTCCTGAGGCACCCGTGGAATGCATATGAGAAAATTTCCATGATGACAAATTATTTAATATTTTCTCAAATACTTATGTGGATAGTTTGGTTTCTTGCAAAATTATAATATCATCTCTAATAGAATCAATATTTTGTTTGATTCGTTGTCTTTTATCAAAGGCATTCATGCCTCTGAAATTCCATGAAGCAATATTCAGTGCTGACAAGGAGAACCCTTCATTCTCCTTGTTACTTTTGGTGATAGAGGAATTTCCATCCAATGTGGATTGGATGCCCACTACAATTTCTTCTTTAGTTTTTAAACTCTTACGTTTCTGCCCCCTGGTTTTTGGTGTTTTCTTAATTGTTGATATCAAGCTAGGAGTCTGTTCAATTGACAATGTCTGTGAGAAGTCAAAGGTATGCTCTGGGAGAGCTATATGTTGTCCATGGGCTTGGCCTTCCATGTTCATGATGTCCTAAAATTAAGCATAATGTAGATTTTGTGAAGATGGACATGTTGGAGGTTGAATATCCTCAAACTCTAATAATAGTGGTGAATCTAGCTGCTAGATTCCATGACATATCGACACTCCTGGGCAATTGTCATTTAGGCTATGGTCTGATACTTCCTTTTGACAATTATGGGGGAAATGTGTTAACAAGCTATATATCATCAAATGATTTTGGTGATAGTAAGACCCCTTCTTTTAGTGTTATTTCCCAGATCATAGCAGATGCTAATGAACAAGCCATGTCATTTGCAAGTTGTTGGATATCCAAATTAGAGAATTGTAATTCTTTATCCATGGTATTGATGAACTTCTTGTTAAAAGGAGTATCATGGAATATAAGATCATGTATTATTTTCTCTTGAGTGGAGTCATGTGTAGTACAACCTAGGAGCAGAGGTTTGGATGGTGTCTTGGTAATCCTAAAAATATATATTGTCTTAAATATGCACAAGACAAAGTTAAGAATGGACATAAAACAAAATACTCTTTAATAGAAGTAGTAAATAGCTGCCATGTGTACATTTAAGTCAAAAAATTGGACAACATGACTACACCTAGGTGACATGGGAGCAAAGGCGTCCATGTTATCCCTTGGCTCCAGATATGCTGCTAAACATTTACTAGGATCTAAGGTATGATCTTTGCAAACTTGTATATGCTGTTGGTTCATCATTTGACATTGAGTATTAAAGTGTCCAAGTTGTTTTTGGTATCTCTAAATAACTGATTCATCTTGAATCAAAATCTTATGGCTCCAATTTCCCCATTTGGACTTGATATTTATGGAGCTTGGGGGAGATTTAGAGGAATCAATAAGGAGACAAACTCTAACCTCACGAGATGGATATTCAAAAGGAATGAGGTCATGTCTAATGAAGATGCCAATTTGGTTTACCAATACTACCACAATATCCAAATCTCTATATTCCAGAGGAAGGGAAGGGAAGGAAACAAATTGCGGGTAAAATTGACAGTGAGAAGCATCTAGTTTGAAGTTAGGGATCCAAAGCATAGTGAAAAGACCTGAGCCATTACATAACCAACATTTAACTTTATGAATAGCATCTCTCAATTTATTGGAGTCAAACAATGCTATAAAGAATTGAGAAATAAAGTACACCATAGATATCTCCTTTAATCCTATTTAATTACTTTTTTCCCAACAAGAGATAGTTTCATATGTAAGAGACGAGGAGGAAAATCTTAGAGTAAGTGTTGAACAAGATGAGGCAAGTCCATCTGAAGTCAAGGGAAAGAAAACTAAAGTGAAAAAGGAATCATCAAGCCCGAAAGGAACAAGACCATTGACAAGGTCTACTTCTACACCGAGGGAGAAGAGGAAACCTAAGCTAGAGCTACCAAAACCTAAGACTTGTGTGAGGGAAAATAAAGCATCAAATAGACCAAGAAGAAAGCTGAAATTGCAAGATGATAGTGAAACAAAGTCTAAAGACTTAAGTAAATTCAAAGTTGTGCAGGACCAGTCCTCTAAAATGAAAAAATTAGAAGCATTTATTGAGAATCTTAAGAATTGTGGAGGTTTTGTAGGAATTAAATATGCCAAGTATAAAACAAAGAGTGATGAAGACAATGAAAATATAGAGGAGGAATTTGTCTTCACATTGCATAAATTCAGAACAATACCGGTTGAAGTTGCTAGCCAATTACTTGATGATCTATATAAGAAAATTGATGCTAGATGGAAATATGCAATGACTTCTAAAAAAAATGAGGGAAAGATCCCTAGCAATAACTGTACCTGAATTGTTGGTACCTAAGATCAAGGAAGCAATGCAAGATCACTCAAACAAATTTCTTGTAAAAATTAGATCATTAAGGAGCATGGTTGGAGAACTTGAAGCAGTACAAAAAGAAGCTAATGATATATGGAGAAAAATATTCTTTCCAGACCATTTCATCAATACTGAGGCACACAAAGGTAAGTCTAATCCTATTAACTTAACACAAGAAAAATATGAAGTGATTATTGAAGATGTCACTAACAAGGATCCAACAGAAGAAATAAGACATGATGATGTCATGGAAACCAAGGAAAAGGACATTGAATACATGAAAATTGATGATACAACTACTAATAAGTTAATAAATGAAGATTCAGTGTAACAAAAAGTATATAGTTTTCCTGAGATTAATGAAGTTATTTCAAAAATTGTTAAAGATATCCTTGTTGATGTAGAAGAGAATTCCATCGACTAGGGAAAGGAGATAGAACAAAAGGAAACTGAGGACAATAAAGAAACTGGGCCATATACAAATTAGAATGTTGAGAAGGTCACTTCTAAAAAGACTACAGGACAAAAACAATAAGAAGCCAAGAAAGAGAAGGAAAAACAAAAGGAGAAAGAAGAAGAGAAGAAAGAGGAAGTTTATTTTACTAGTGGTTGTCGTTGCACCAAAAGATTGACCTGTTAATGCCCAATACAACCACTAGACTTATAGAAGACACAGGAGGTGGTTAATCCATGTCACGAATCCCAAGGGGAGTGCTGACCATTTTTCCAACAATCTCCCCCTCAGCATTATCCGAGGGGATTTGAACCTGTGACCAAGCTCTGATACCACTTGTTACAAGTAGTGGTTGCATTTGCACCAAAAGACTAACTTTTTAATGCCCAATACAACCACTAGACTTATAGAAGACACAGGAGGTGGTTAAGCCATGTCACAAATCTCGAGGGGAGCATTGACCATTTTTCCAACAGTTCATACAAAGAAGGAATAAGAGAAACAAGAAGAAAAGAAAGAAGAAAAGAAAGAGGAAGAAAGAGGAGAAAGAATTGAAGATACTACTACATTTGATGCAATGAAGGCATCACATTCCCCAAAATTTTCTAGTGGTGAAAGTATCCAAATTGAGAAGAAGAGAACAAGATATGAATGGAACTTCTAGAGTTGCAAGCAATTTTGATTCCCTAAGTAGAATCCTTATAGAAACATATACACAAGACAAAGGAATTGGTCAATACCCCTAACATTAGTGCTATGGATAGTATGAATGGATTAGCGATAGATATTGGTGAACAAATTGTTGTGTTGCAACCACTAAAGGAATCAAGGGAGAAATCCTTGGAAGATGCAAAGAAGAGGTATAAACATATTTTTGATAAGATTCCACCACCAAATCCAAGTAAGTAATTTTGTTTTTGGCATATTTGTCAAAAAAGGGGGATAGAATACATATAAGGGGGATAGATATATTTTTATATAGGAAGTATTTTCACATGGGGAGTTATAAGTTATGGAGTTATAAGAGTTATACCGAGGGTATATCAAGAGTTTAAAGTTTTATACATAGTCAAATTTTGATTAAGGACAAAATTTTGATGACTTTGAAGTTTTTAACAAAGATGCCAAACTAATTCCAAAGGGGGAGATTGATACTCCTAAAGAGTTATTTTGTTTTCATTAGTTTTTTCAAAGTCATATTAGAAAGTTAAAGTCACTCGGTGAATGAAGGAGTCATAAGACTCAATTGATAAAGCAAACAAAGAAGCTGGTAAAGGAAGAGAGAGTTTCAATAAAGGAAAATGAGTGATAGGCACCTGGCAAAGCAAGGCAGGAACCGAGCATTGCATGATAGTTAATGAGCCAAGAGTACATGTTACCGAGAAAGAAAAAAATGTGTTATCAAGTAACACTGTCTGACATAACAGATTATGTTAGATACATTGAATCTAGACACCGAGCACAAAACATTTTATAGATTTCAAGAAGATCATTTGGTAAAATAGTGGAGATATAAACAAAGATGATTACACATGATTACGAGGTAAGATCCACCAATGGAAATTAAATGGAATATATACAGTGGAAATGAAACCAATGCTACCACCATTTAAGGAAAAGAATCTAGAACATTTCCACCGCTTCTAGATCAAGTATATAAGGAACAATGTATGAAGATCAGAGTGAGAGGATGATGAGAAGAATGTGAAGGTGATGAAGTACAAATAAGCTACCGAGTAACAAAATGGTTAGATCAGAACTGTGAAAGTGAATCAAATTTGAAGTTACTAAATATAGAACCTAAATTTTGATTGAAATACAAAATGAGGTAAAATATTATTGAGCACATTGAGTCTGAACAACATTTGTTGATGCATTACTACAAACAGGTTTTGTATTGAGTTATATTGTAATCAAAGTTGTAAAATCCCATTATTGGGTAGGCCATAATAGGTCTTATTTTGTAAATCCTTTAATAGGGTATGTTATTCCATTTTCCTGTCAATGCCAAAAATCCAAAGAAAATGGTCTATTCCTTGCAAAACCCTAGAAAATTATCTTGCCATGGCTACAACTTGTTTTTATCAGTGAAGAAGATTTATTAGGTTTCATGGCTTGCGTCCTTAGCCTAGGATAGTTCAAGGTCTATGCAAGCTTTGGTTAAGAGCGCATGTGATCAAGTGTTAAAACCAGAAAGAAATTGTAGTTTCAAGGTATAAGAAATAGGGTTTATCTAGGTCCTAGGGCTTCATGAAATTGTTTAAGTCCAAAAACCCTAGACAAGTCTTTTTCTCTGTTACCTTTTTTCAGGCCATTTAAGTTCCCTTTATGCACATGTCTTATTTCCTTTTCAAGGTTGTTATGTCTTCTATTCAGTGACTTGGTGATTGAGTGTTCACATGATCTCATGATCCTAGTAGTTAGTAGCTTAACATCTAGCGACCTGGCGGGCGGTTTACTTTCCCTTCAATCGCTGAATCTCCAAATATCATGGTCAAGGCATGTAACTTTTAGCATTTAATCTTGGACCATCGATGCAGTTTCAAATCAATAGTCGGTGCTAATTCTCTAGATGTAACCCAGGGTAAGGAAAAGATCTAGCGACTGAGAGATTTCCTTAGTCGCATATTCTTAGGACTTAACCCCAGTTTGAAGAATGATTATGATATTCGATGAAGTCCTTGTTCACACAATCTCTAGATGGCTTGGGTTAAGTCAAAGGTTAGTCATGAGCGGTCAAGTTTTTATTCAGCGATCTGGTGACTGAAGGCTTTCATGTGTTCTCATGATTTGACTCGAGGTCAAGCATTTATCTGGTGAATATGAGAATTCTTAGTCACATATTATCCAATTATGATCATAGTTAAAGGCAAAAAGGGATTTTCCCTTATCGCTGGATCGCTGGATTAAATGTGAGTTAAGTTATAGGCCAACAATTCAGCGATAGCCACAAGATGAGATAGAGATCAATAGAGATCAATGACTAGCACGTGTTTTATAGACAAGACTCAGGGTTAAGAAAGCATCCACTACTACATTTGGGGTCAAATTTCAATGGCCATTTGTCAGATTTGCAACGCTAATTTGTCGGCATTTCGACAGATGAGTCCATCATCATTTTTGCATAGGAAATTATGATAGAAGACATATCCATCGGTTTACCGACACCATATCATGTCAAAAAATTGCACATGGCAACAACTTCATTATGGCATTTTCTATGGTTCATCCATCAGAATTCTGACACAATGACCTATCGAAAATATACAATCTCTGTCAGAATTAATTGTCAAAAACATATCCTTTTTGACATTATAACTGTTGGAATAGTGACAGTTACCACCTAATTCTGAAAGATATACCTATCGATGATATGGCATTAATGTCAAAGTTTTTGTCAAAAAATTTCTATTTGTGACACTTAAATTGTCAGAAGAGCGATAGTCCTTCAACATTTCTCCGACAGGTTCCCTGTCGAACATATAGCATTACTGTCGGAACTATTGTCGTAAATTATTTTTCTCTGACATTTTATCTATCTAATGTGTAGCACTTCTATTAGAATTAATTATTAAGTGTCGAAAAATGGACGGATATGCACATTAAAGATAAAATAGCTCAAGAGACCATCATAGGTTCTCTTTCTTCGGTCTATATTATTGACATAATGTTTTACCTTTCATTAGCTCATCAAATCTAGGGATTTGAAAGAATTTAATAGAATATTTTCATGACAACGTATATTATTTAAGTTGACATTTCATGAATTTATCTACTTCACGTACTTGTAGACTATGAGGACGACGATAAAGAAGCATGGCCATGGGAGGAGATGCTTCTTTATCATCATCTTCATAGTATACAAGTGCGCAAAGTAGATAAATTTGTGCAATGTCAACTTAAATAATATACATTGTCATGAAAATATTCTATTAAATTCTTTCAATTCCCCGAATTTGATGAGCTAATGAAAGGTAAAACATTCTGTCAATAATATAGACCGAAGAAAGAGACAACCTATGATGGTCTCTTGAGCTGTGTTATCTTTAGTCCTAGCTACCTGTCGATCGTCAAGAATAATCACCACCTTGCATTTATGTACATTGCAAAAATTGATCCCAGTCTCACAAAAACATTTTACACTTGTACATCTCATCAATACTGGAGGCCTAAAGTAATTTTATACGATCACTAGCACATTTCGTGCATGGATGAGAAACAGTATCCAAAGTTTCTAGATAACCATTTTTGAGAAGAGGAATGAGTGCAGGCCAAAGAAGGGATAATTCCACAACAGAAAGGAAGACATCTTTTTAGCCTGGGTCTAGATCCTACCCCAATTTTTGAAGGATCCAGGGCCAGTCTAGAAAGATGTCTTCCCATTCTATCTGCAACATTGTGTCCATCCATGATCTCAGGAATGTCATCATCTTTTTACTCTTCATTTGCCAAAATATATCACTTCTTCAAGCTTGTAGAGTAATCTTATTAATAAAAGAACTCTTGCCAACATTAGGGTACCCACAGATCAAAACAGTTGATGTTATTGGTGCTTGTGCTCAAGGATATCGATTCACTATTTTGAAACGGCCAAATCATTTTTATTTCATTTGTAGAGAAAAGGAGTGGGAGAAAATGAGCGGGTGAAATTTGATCAGGCATGAGAGAAGGCATTGCATTTTATTTGATTATGAATGCTCTCTGAAATGACCAATCATGTTTTCTATTCAATTTTTTTTGGTGTTTTTTTTTCCCATATTCAGTAGATAAAAATCATGGCGGCAACCACTTAGCCATCTTTTTGATGTTCCAGGTATTTTACAAAGATACAGGTATGTGGATTTATCATTCAATTGCTTGCAGTTATTGGTCAAATGCAAATATTTTGTCAAGTTGAAAGGGCAAGATATCAGTTTGGTGTTTTCGGTTTATGTTAAAAGTTGATTTGGTAAAATCCTCAAAAAACACACTACATGTTCTAAAATGTAAAGAAGTTGAATGTTAAATGTAAAATATATATCTCATCCATAGTAATCAAAAGAAAGGACATGAAACTTATAAGGAGATTTACCAATCCAAAAATATAAGCAAATAGGAAACATGATTGGTACCTTATGAATTGGTTTTTGAGGTGCACAATCTTCATCAATCTCCTGAGAACAAGACCCCTCCTTAGGAAAAATGGATTTAACGGATTAACCAAATCTACAAAACTGAACCAATGGCATGTTTAGAACAAAGAAATAGATTGATAATAATATGCTGAAAATTCTATTATGTTTAATACATGCAAAAGGACCAGTCCCAACAATTCTTAAACATACTTTATCTGATATGATAATAACATGCTAATTAAACTGATAAAGGTGTTATGTACATTTAATCTACCAATTACTAATTACACAAAAAACAAATTACAAAACTGAACCAATGGCATGTTCTTCGTGTGGTACAAGGAAGACTTGGCTATGAAAAAAAAAGTGAAATGGCCTCATCATTTTTATTTCAATTGGATAGAGGAGCGAAAGCTGACCATGAGAGAAGGTATGTGATTTCTTCCTCTGGCATCATATTCGACTGCAAATTTCAAATTCATTGCATTTTATTTGATCACGAATGCTCTCTGAAATGACCGCATTCTACTGGTGTCGTGCCCTAGCCCATGCTTTATCTCCATTATTTGATATTATTGGTGCTTGTGCTCAAGGATATCGATTCACTATTTTCAAATGTTTGGATCGTTTAGACAGTTACATTTCCTAACTATTCCTCTAGTACACAATCAGGAAATGTAACTGTCTAATGATTATATGTAATGTTGAATAGATTAAATGCTTTATTCTTGGTAGAAGTGAATGGAAGGAATAGTGTGTATTAAATACAATCCAGTCACTTATTGAATGCTTTGGAGACTACTGGTTTGACTTTCCATGCGCTACCACTGACTGAGATTCATTAAAGGATACAAAACCCTTCATTTTGGGGTTATTGTGTGTGGATTCAAATGTAGGTTTGATTTGGTTAATGTTTAGAAGAGATCAATAAAGTATTTAAAGACAATATTAAATGTTTGGAGAGGTTTGAGAGGCACTTATCATGACTATACCCTCATAAACATCGGCATAGACTGGTTTTACTAAGTTTCCTTTCTCTATTTTGAGGTTTCCTTTCTCTGCCGTAGGGGTACAGTCAGAGGGTTCATTAACAAAATGATCCTTCAAATGGTTACTATGAATATGAATGATTTGATATAGCATATTGCTCATTTTACTTGAAGTTTGGAATAGCTTGTGCAAGGGTGAAAGTAGTTTTGATCATTTTGGTTGTGATTGTTCCTCTAGACAGTCAGGAAATGTAATTGTCTAATGATTATATGTAATGTTGAATGGATTAAACGCTTTATTCTTGGTAGAAATGAATGGAAGGAATAGTGTTGGTGTTAGGTTTCATTTATTATTGAATTCAATGGTTTCCAAGATGTGTTGAGGAGTTTTCTCCTTGTTTAATGTTAACTGTTCCTACACAATCCACTTATACAACAGTGAAGTTACAAAACTAAACCGATGGCATGTTTACAACAAAGAAATAGAATGATAATAATATGATAAAAATTCTATTCTGTTTAATACATGCCAAAGGACCGCATTCAAAATTGATGTCACTGAAATGACCACATTCTACTGGTGTCGTGCCCTAGCCCATGCTTTAACTCCATTATTTGATGTTATTGGTGCTTGTGCTCAAGGATATCCATTTTTTTGAAATGTTGACTATGGTTATCAAATGGATAGCCCGTGAGCTTCTAGCTAGGCGCCATTTGTATTAATAGCTTAGGGCATCAAATGTATTGTATCATTGATAGTTGATACTTTGTTAAAAGGAAATAGGACAAAGAATGATTTTTATTTAGTTTCTCTATTTTGATCCCTAAGTGGCTTACAACCCTAGAGAAGTATATGCAGATTTACGGATGCAGTTGCAGGATACATAGCAGCCAATAATTCATAATACATCCATGCAGCCAATTTGAATAGCAATTAATACAAAGAACTAGGGTCCTCCAATGGCCCAATCATCCGGACCTTGACTATCCCCTCAACCAGTGACCCTTCAAAACTGGGTTATCATGCAATCAGTGAGTGATCCTTCACTCTCCTGGTGAGCTTCTAGGTAGGTGCCATTTGTATATTTGATAGCTTAGGGCATCAAATGTATATTGTATCATTGATAGTTGAGACTTTGTTAAAAGGAAATAGGACAAAGAATAATTTTGATTTAGTTTCTATATTTTGATCTCTAAGCGGCTTATAACCATAGAGAAGTATATGCAGATTTACGGATGCAATTGCAGGATACATAACAGCAGATAATTCACAAGAAATCCATGCATCCAATTTTAATAGCAATTACTACAAAGAAATAGGGTCCTCCAATGGCCCAATCATTGGGACCTTGACTGTCCCCTCAACCAGTGACCCTTCAAAATCGGGTTATCATGCAATCGATGAGTGATCCTTCATTCTCCTTGTCTGCCCTACAACCAAACATATTGGAAATACATAATACAATGATAACAAGACTTTCACAATCCCCCTTCCCTCAAGGAACACGATCAACCATCCCTTCCACATAGCATTTCATTATTTTATGAGTGGATTGTGCAGGAACAGTTAACATTAAACAAGGAGCAAACTCCTCAACACATCTTGGAAACCATTGAATTCAATAATAAATGAAACCTAACACCAACACTATTCCTTCCATAGTTGTAGGATACATAGCAGTCGATAATTCACAAGAAATCCATGCATCAAATTTTTATAAGGATATCCTACTAATCAATAGGAATTTTCTTGAGATGACCAATGATTATGCATTTTGATGGAAGTGTGCTAGTTCAAAAGGATAATATAAATCTAAAACAATTTTTTCTGATTTTCTCAAACTATAAATGTGGTTAAAGGGAAAATATTATGTGGAAAACCCACAAACCAAGCTAGCAAATGATTGTACATCAAATTATTCCTATATTCATTCAAGTATTGCTATGCTTCAGCTACCTGACCTTTGAGCTTCATCTAGAGGAATGTGTAGCTTTAAGATAGAGTTACTTCTTGGGCCTTACATAGGGTGGAATATGATCAAGATTTGTTTAGGTTGTATCTTTGTTAGTCCCATTGTTAGGTTCTTATAGTTCATGGTTTGAATCTATTATGGTTGTGTAAGGGATTTGTAGATGCTTTTTCTAACATAATTATTGGACACCATGATTGGAACAACTGGTTGTTGGACATGAATCATATCTGTCAATGGTTCTTTGTGTTCAAGAATTCATTGATCAATCTTTGAGATTTATTGTCCCAGCTTTAAAAGAGTGATAAAAGATATAGTGAGTGCTATCTTTTCCAAGTGTTTTGTGGGTGCCATTATCTTCTAGGAGTAATTGTTGGAACCAAATTATGTTCTTTGCCTCTAGTAAATATTGCAAACACAACTATCTTCTTGGTGAAGGATGTAATACCCCTCTAACCCTAATATAAGTTTTGTGTTTTTGAAAGAATTAAGATCCTTCGATATTTTCTTACAGCTTAAGTTGTACATGATACTTGTTTGATCTATTCCTATAGTTGTTTATAATAATTTCATAAGCTAGTACTCAATGATTCTAATATCAGACATACTATCTAAAGGTATCATTTTTGTATGTATTTATCTCCATGTATGTATTGAGTACTTACAAGACCTTTATGAACATAGTTAGGATGTTATATGATATGTACTTGATAGATATATATAAGTGGTTATTTATATTTTCTTCTATTAAGGTTACCTTGGATGAATCTTGTATCTCACTTGATGATTTGATTATGTTAATTTATTATTAGTATTGATAAGAGACTAACACAATGCTTGAGATTCTAACCTTCATTATGATGATGCTACATGCTTTGAGTGTATATATATACATGATGTGTTTTCATGATTCAGGACGAAGTCGTAGTTACTCACATAGCTGAGGTCCACACGATGTATCGATCCTGGTCATCTGTCTGCAATGTTTTCTTTTATATGTATATCCGTGCATATGTATTTCTTCTTTGTGATGCAGGCTTGCAGGTACCGAGCATCGACTTCACCTGGCTTCACAGGTCTGAGCATGCCCTCAAATCCTCGATGGTTGTTGTTATGGAGATAGTACTAAGGCCCCTACATGAGTCTTCCTTTGTCATTATTCCAATTTGGGAATATTAGGGTTCCTTCTTTGTCAGTCAACCTTTGGGTCAAAAACCCAGATCCAACGCACCCGGTTGGGCATGGTTGTAGTTAGTGCCTTGTGGCCACTTGAATTCATTTGGTTGTATGATTTGTTTACTCATTTTATTTATTTCTCCTTCTTGGTATGATTCTTAGTTAATCTTTCTATGTTGTGTTTCAGGAGTTTGGCTTGACTTTCCTTGTTGACTTTGGTTGACCTTGTTTGATCATATAGTTTTCTCAATATATTTCATAGTTGATTTTTATGGCCTCTTTCGATGATTAGATTTATTTTGAGGCATGTGATTTTATTCTACCTCAGTGTTATATTCTATAGCAATTATAAATAGGTAATAATATTGTGATCTATTACTTCATAATCTTATAGATTATAGTGTTTGGTATTTGGCATGTATCTATATAAATATAAATATATATATATATATATATATATATATATATATATATATATATATATATATATATATATATATATATATATATATATATATATATATATATATATATATATATATATATATGAAAATATATATATGGGTGCACACATATATGTATTTATATATATATAATTTATATGTGATTATATGTTAATTATTGTAGATATTGTTGATGGTGTATATTTTGGGATTAATGTAAAGTATAATATTATTAATAATTAAATATTAAATAATGCGAGGTATATTATTCTCAAATGTTAATTATTAATAATGAGGATAGGTTATATATATAGATATTGATGTAATTAATGATGGCATATGCATATATGTTAGGATAATATTAAATGTGTGTATGAATGAATACAAATAATCTTTTATTGTATATTTGAGTAATATAGTTGTATGATATTAAGTTATTTTATAATACCCTTTAGTTAAGAGTTAGTTGGGAATTGGTTACTTTTCCTCTCAACCTTTGGAAATCTATTTATATGCACTACTTTCTCATTTGAAGAGAGGGGGTTTTGGGGCTGAAGCATTGAGGAGAGGATGGCCTTACTTTTCATGGAGATTTTGGAGAGAAAACTTGGAGATGTGAAGGAGAGTTTGTAAGCATATGTCTTTAAGAATTTTTGGTTATCTTTGCTTTTGGGAGAGAGACATTTTTGTGAGAATTTCAGTAGTTGAGAGAGGGATTCTTTACTGTGGAATTATTTCTTTCTTTCATGGAGATTTCTGAAATTGGATAGGGTTTGAAGGATGCATCTCAAGTTTGGATTTGTCTTCTCTTTTGTTTCCTTCCTTCTTTGATTCAACCTTCGTAGGACATGAGGTATGGATTGAATATTTTAGTTACTTGATGTATCTGATAGATTATAGATCTATTTATATATTATCATTATTTATTATATCTGTACTTTTCATTTTTATGGTTATTTTAAAGTTTTGAGTTTTTGTTTGTAAGAATTGGCATGTGTTTTCCTAGGATTTTTAGCAACCCATTTTTGGAGATCTGTTATTATAACAATTTAAATTGCATCTATGGTTTTACTAAATTGATTTTCTGGAAGTAAAATTCACAGATCTCAAATGGGTATCTCTCTGATTTTATTTTTAGGGTCGAATTAATGCCTTATTTTTGATATTTTGGCAGACTATGCCTGTCCATTCTTGATTCCGAATTTTCTGTCAAATGTATTCATATGCTACAGGCTGATATGATCATATAAAAGTCTAAATTTAATATAAAATATTCTCCTAAGTCTTATCTTTCATTTCCAATTGGTTTGGTAAATTTTAATTATGTTTTGTGAAAATTACAACCGTTTTAGTGAAGGTAGGTCTGAACCCTAACCAGAATTTTCTATTTTAAACCAGAAGTCATAACTTTCTTTCCCACCGTTGGATCTTCCTAAAAATAAAATTGAGAGCCCATAATTATGTTATCTAAATCTCCACTGAAGAGATTTCATTTATTTTATGTTTTGTGGAAGATATGGATGACTGTTCTATGATGACTATTCTTTGCATTTAATCCTTGCTTGAAATAATTCAATTTAAGAACATCATTAAGTTTTAAGGTTTCGTATGGTTACCAGAGGCTATTAGAATTTGTTTTTGGCTAATTGGATCTATGTATACTCTGAATATGTTTATAATATCACTTGGATTTCTTCTTATATGTTTGGAACATTCTGAATGCCATATTGGGTTTAGGGTTGTCAAGTGGACTAGGGACAACATATGTTTTCCTAAACTCAATCAAATGTTGTTATGGAATTGATATGAATTCTTGATGATGAATCTATTATGTTCTTATGATTTTTTATATGTATGTTAGGGAACCTAAGTACACTAGGTGAGTGGCTCATAGTGAGGGGCCGGGGCCCTAAGTGGCTAGTACCAGGATAACCTACTATGAGTTATTTAATCAAGTGATAACCTAAATAAATGAATTGGGAATGGGAGATTATTGGAATGGGAAATTACACATTAATCAAGATTAATTGTGCCTCACCCATGCCTTTAGTGCTAGTAAAGACTAAGGATGGGAGTGGGAGAAGGTACCTATGCGTAGGTACAACTGAATGACCTTGTCTGTACAAGAGGCATTCGGTTCCACATGTGCCTACTTGGGGGCCGGGGCCAAGAGTGGCTAGTACCAGGACAAACCAAGGGGTGAGGGCTATGCGATGACACTCACCTAGCTTGTAGCTTAGAGTCTCTATCAAATTTGATCATGCCTCTGGTATTCCTTGTGGTCTTCTTGTCTTTTATTTTTTGTTGTGACTTTGGGGAAACTTTTATCACCACCTTAGGAATTTTCTAGTTGTTACCTCTTGTATGGGCCTTTGGTTCTATCTCCTAGCTCGGGGGAGTGGGCCTATTGGTTCCACGTGGTTGGGTGGTTAATATTTATATCGAGGTATTGATCATGATTCTTTGGATGATCCTAGCACATATTCCTTTCCAGATCTGCAGTTGAAGATTTCTTATTGGATATTTTAATATGTTGAGATGTACTTATGTATTTGTATTCATGTAATTTTTAATCTCCTAAAAGGAGTCTTGTATTATTGATGTAATCTCAATTCAAAGCAATGCATAAGGGAATGGGTAGTTCTAGGTAAAAGAAAGGGAAAATAATGTGGAATATTGGACATGTTACTAGCATTAAAAGAAAGTGTTTATGTTATTTCTCCTATCCTCTTATGTTGTCCATATGTAAAGGAAATAATCTTAAATATAGTTATATATAATGATGTATCACAAAAATAATGTATTCTCTCTTGATGAAAGGATCCAAAGAAATTATTGAGAAATGATAGGTTAGTGATTGGAATTATTAACAATGAATGGTTATGAAACAATGCAATAAAATAGTAACTTGATTATAATGTTAATACTTGGTTCATGTTAATGAAATACCTAGGATAATGCCTACCTTAATGAATATTAATCTCTTACCTAAATTATTAGAGAAAAGTGATATAAAGGATAGTAGATGTAGATGAAATCAATATGAATTTATGGAATGAGTTGATAAAAGGAATAATGATGTTGGATGATTAACCTATGTTTAATAAAAGAAATAAGTTAGGGACATTTAACTTGGTGCATTAAAATGAATGTAGATCTTTTAAGCTCATGATTCTGTGAATATCTTATGCATGTAAATGGTTTATATGATGTTGCTTTAGTAGTGACGTTAGGGAACCCGGGAGGACTTAAGTTGTATAAATCTTACATTCAAGTAGTAGAAAATTATTTCTTCTTTTAAAAATATGAAGTATAATGATGAATATTATTCTAGTTAAAATAAATAAATAAATAAATAAAATTCACTACTTGCATTTTATAGAGGTTTTATGTCTTGTCCTCTTGGGTTGCCTGGCGGGGTGTTACAAAGGGTTTCTTCCATCCCCATGAGGCACTATTGCATGGTTTCCATTCCCTTGTAGTATATTGAACATAATTTAATACAAGTGTGCACTATTTTAGGTTCCATAATTTATGGCCCCTACATTGTGGTTGTTAGCCTAATTAAGACATGCCTACCTTTGCATATAATAAGAGGCCAACATGAAACAAACATCCAAAGGTTAGGGGGTTGTTCCCTGTCCATAATTTATTATTTAAGTGCTAAGTGATGATGGGTATATTGTGTAATTTATACCTAGTGTGTCTCTTTCTTTCTCTCCACATTTCACATTAGGAGTATATGTTATAAAATACTAATGAAATCAACTATAGGTCAAATCTAATCAAAATTGCAATATAAGATTAAAATAGATCTTGAAGAAATATGGGAACCATTTTTGACAGATATTGTACAAATGAAGAAAATAATCCAAAGAGGAAATGCCTCAATGTGGAACAATTGAAGGACAATATTTAACTTTTATATGCACATCTGCAATGTTTTTGATATATTTCTGAGATAACAAAACCATAGAAAGAATAGCATATAGAAGAAAGTAAAGAATAATGATCATACTTTGAGATATTGTGGAAAATTAAAGGAAAGAATGCTTGGTGGGGTTATCATGCAATCAGTGAGTGATCCTTCATTCCCCTCTTCCAGTGACCTTTCAAAACTAGGTTATCATGCAATCAGTGAGTGATCCTTCATTCTCCCGGTCTGCCCTGCATCCAAACATATTGGAAATACACAATACAATGATAACAAGTCTTTCAAAATCCCCCTTCACTCAAGGAATACTATCAACCATCCCTTCCACATAGCATTTCATTGTTTTATGAGTGGATTGAGGGAAGGGGGATTTTGAAAGACTTGTTATCATTGTATTATGTATTTCCAATATGTTTGGATGCAGGGCAGACCAGGAGAATGAAGGATCACTCACCGATTGCATGATAACCCAGTTTTGAAGGGTCACTGGTTGAGGGGACAGTCAAGGTCCCGATGATTGGGCCATTGGAGGACCCTATTTATTTGTATTAATTGTTATTCAAATTGGATGCATGGATTTCTTGTGAATTATCAGCTGCTATGTATCTTGCAACTGCATCCGTAAATCTGCATATACTTCTCTACAGTTGTAAGCCACTTAGAGATCAAAAAACAAAAAACTAAATCAAAATCATTCTTTGTCCTATTTCCTTTTAACAAAGTCTCAACTATCAATGATACAATATACATTTGATGCCCTAAGCTATCAAATATACAAATGGTGCCTACCTAGAAGCTCACCAGGAGAATGAAGGATCACTCACTGATTGCATGATAACCATTGACAGATATGATTCATGTGTACAATAGCCAACAACCAGTTGTTCCAATCATGGTGTCCAATAATTATGTTATAAAAAGCATCTACAAATCCCTCACACAACCATAATAGATTCAAACCATGAACTATAAGAACCTAACAATGGGACTAACAAAGATACACTAGCCTAAACAAATCTTGATCATATTCCAACCTATTGTAAGGCCCAAGAAGTAACTCTATCTTAAAGCTACACATTCCTCTAGATGAAGCTCAAAGGTCAGGTAGCTGAAGCATAGCAATACTTGAATGAATATAGGAATAATTTGATGTACAATCATTTGCTAGCTTGGTTTGTGGGTTTTCCACATAATATTTTCCCTTTAACCACATTTATAGTTTGAGAAAATCAGAAAAAATTGTGTCATATTTATATTATCCTTTTGAACTAGCACACTGCCATCAAAATGCATAATCATTGGTCATCTCAAGAAAATTCCTATTGATTAGTAGGATATCCTTATAAAAATTTGATGCATGGATTTCTTGTGAATTATCGACTGCTATGTATCCTACAAGTATGGAAGCAATAGTGTCGGTGTTAGGTTTTATTTATTATTGAATTCAATGGTTTCCAAGATGTGTTGAGGAGTTTGCTCCTTGTTCAATGTTAACTGTTCCTGTACAATCCACTCATAAAATAGTGAAATGCTATGTGGAAGGGATGGTTGATATTATTCCTTGAGGGAAGGGGGATTGTGAAAGACTTGTTATCATTATATTGTGTATTTCCAATATGTTTGGATGCAGGGTAGACCAGGAGAATGAATGATCACTCACTGATTGCATGATAACCCAGTTTTGAAGGGTCACTGGTTGAGGGGACAGTCAAGGTCCCGATGATTGCGCCATTGGAGGACCCTATTTCTTTGTAGTAATTTCTATTCAAATTGGATGCATGGATTTCTTGTAAATTATCGACTGCTATGTATCCTGCAACTGCATCTGTAAATCTCCATATACTTCTCTAGGGTTGTAAGCCACTTAGGGATCAAAATACAGAGACTAAATCAAAATTGTTCTTTGTCCTATTTCCTTTTAACAAAGTCTCAACTATCAATGATACAATATACATTTGATGCCCTAAGCTAACAAATATACAAATGGCACCTACCTAGAAGCTCACCAGGAGAATGAAGGATAACTCACTGATTGCATGATAACCCAGTTTTGAAGGGTCATTGGTTGAGGGGATAGTCAAGGTCCAGATGATTGGGCCATTGGAGGACCCTAGTTCTTTGTATTAATTGCTATTCAAATTGGATGCATGGATTTATTGTAAATTATCAGCTGCTATGTATCCTGCAACTGCATCCATAAATTTGCATATACTTCTCTAGGGTTGTAAGCCACTTAGGGATCAAAATAGAGAAACTAAATAAAAATCATTCTTTGTCCTATTTCCTTTTAACAAAGTATCAACTATTAATGATACAATACATTTGATGCCCTAAGCTATCAATACAAATGGCACCTAGCTAGAAGCTCACTAGCTGTCCATTTTATAACCACAGTCAACATTTCAAAAAAATGGATATCCTTGAGCACAAGCACCAATAACATCAAATAATGGAGTTAAAGCACAGGCTAGGGCACGACACCAGTAGAATGCAGTCATTTCAGTGACAACAATTTACAATGGCATCATTAAACATATATGCCAGTAATATCAACAAATGTGAATCCAAACGTTTGAATACAATGAATCAATATCCTTGAGCACAAGCACCAATAACATCAAATAATAGAGATAAAGCACTGGCTAAGGCATGACACCAGTAGAATGCGGTCATATCAGAGAGCATTCATGATCAAATAAAATGAAATGCATTTGAATATGACGCCAGAGGCTCAAAAGATGAAGAAATCACATACCTTCTCTCATGCTCAGCTTTCGCTCCTTTTCTCCTACTCCCTCTATCCAATCGAAATAAAAATGATGAGTTTGTTTCACTTTTTTTTAATCTATACTCCGAATCTGTCAGAATTTCGATGGTCAATTAAACACCCATCGGAATACCAACATCATCGGGGCCTATTACAAAAAAAAAAAAACCAAATTTGTAAAAAAAAGTTACCCGTCGGAAACTTCTGTCGAAATTTGGCCCCAAATGTAGTAGTGATCTAGAGATCTAGTGAATTCTTTATTCACATGTTCTCAGAATTAAACTAGGGTCAAGCCAAGTCTTTAGCGATTATGAGAATGCTTTGGTCGTTGGATCACTGGATAGAGTTGGGTTAAAAGGTAAAAGGTTCAAGTATTGAATATGCTCCATCGATGCAATCAAGATCTAATGGCCGGTGCTAGATCTCCAGATTAAACCCAGAGTAAAGAAAAGACTCAGCGATCACGCGAATGCTTCATTCACATGATCTCTAGATGAGATCACAGTTAAGTAGAAGGTTCTAAGATCTAGGGACTACCTTAGTCATGTGTCCTCATGATAGAAGATGAGTTAAGATAAAGACTTGGAGATTTAGTGTGGACCATTAATAAGCACGAAATCTAACAGCGATCGCTGATTCTCCTAATGAGACTCTAGTTAAGGAAAAGGTTTGCGATTCAGTGAATGCTTCAATCGCTGAATCTCATGACCAAATCAAGGTTAGTTAAACTTTTCAATGAATTGGAGATTTCCTTTAGTCATGTATTCTCTAGATCCAATATGGTTAAGACTTGTCGTGGGTCAGATAAAAGATAAAGGTGGGTCTAGTTGCCAGGTCATTCACATTTTCCCATTCTTGATTGGTCACCAAAGATAGATGATGTGGCCAGAATTTTCAAATCTTAGTTAACTATTATATGAAGACCATCCGATGTGCTGGGAAAGGATGAAGATCAACAGCCACATTTTAAAAGCTAATTAGTTAGCCGTTGAGCTAGAATTTTAAAATTGTTGAAGGGTTTTTGCCAGGGTTTGAGTCGGTGAACTAGAAGTGACAAGATTGAATTAGTTTTATTTTCCAAGGACATTTGCAGGTAGAAAGATGATAAGTAAAGTAATAGACAACCATCTTGATCAAAGGTGTTTTCCTAAAATGCCATACTAGTTAAATAAAAAAGGACTGATACTTTGAGAAAGGTGGCTAAGGGTATTGTTTAGGGATCTTAAATAAGGAAGTTCGACAGGAATAGGTTGATTGGGACATTTTGGCAACACCTGGAAGAGTTAGAACTATTTTTGGAAACTGTTGCAGAAGACTTGGCACTCAAATTTACCTACGCTTTTGAAAACTACAACTGAGTGCAATCTTGGTGTGCTTTGTGTCCTTTGTCTTATCTATGTAATCTTCATTTTATTCCTAAGTGATCCATAGCTTGTTTGCAATCCTTGTTCTATAAAAGGATTTCCAAGATCATTTAGAAAGATTGGAATTTGAGCATTTGATTGACAAGTTTCTGAGTCTAGGACACAGTAGACTGTTTGAGGCCATCTTTTTTATAGAATAGCAAGTATTACTGGTTCAGTTGAAAATTCAAGTGGTTTACATTTTAATGCATTGTGTATATAAAAAGATGATATAGCAAGTTTGATAAAATCTAGAGTTCATATCTCTCCTTTGTGTCCCTTTTTCTTTGAGTTATGAGTTGTCAGATTCATTGCATGGACTATCTCTTTGTAGGTGTTGATATTCTTTAGCTTTGATCTAAAGATCAAATTAAATAAGCTCTAGATACATCACTAATTTTTTGAAGTTTGCATAAGGATATCAATAAGTAGTGTGAATTTAGGAGTCCTCTGATTAGAATCATCACAGGGTGATAGTATTTTCTAAGGATATAAATCATCAAAGTTCAATATATTGTTTATGTAATTTCATTCTGTAGTGAAGATGTCACCCAATGGATAAGGCACTGGCCAACAGTGGAGCTAGTTTATAGAAATAATTGTCTGATGAGTTTCTTACTATATTCCTAAATTATTGATATAAATATGTTGAAATCTTTGAAGTATTATGACATACATGTTCTATCCCATCTAATGGTAATGGAGAATAAATAAATGAGTGGTTACCATTTAGCATTTTCTTACCATCTATCTGTTATTTTAAAATCCAATCTATGATTGTTGAAATAAGGTTTGTTTTACTAGATTAGGAGTACCCTTCTTGGTTTTGCAGAGCCAGAAGTGTAGAGGGTAGTCTTGTCCCTATATTTGGTCTTGTCATCTTAGAACTCATATTTGGATCTAACCCATCCTTAAAAACTATAGATGTGTTGGTGTCTTTTGAAAGCATAAAGTCCATTTTGAGGAACCAACAAAATGGTGACTCTGCTGGGGAATAGAGATGATACCGTTATGATAAAACTGAATTGAATATCTCTGGTATTATAAATTTTATATCAAATAATGTAGGTACAAGTTGAGCTAGACTCCCGACCTTCTTATTTGTCAGAACTAGTTAGTTACCATTGAATAACAAAGAGCTATTTGCAATCCTTTGTTTTGTGTACTTTTTTGAAAATATTTATAGGATTTGTATTGTCTGTTATAAGGTCATTCTTTGATCAAATCCAAGTATCAATTACTCTAATCTATTAAGTTAGTAAGATAAGTCCCAACTTGTGTTGGGTGGCAACTCTGAGAATCTCTACAGCAGTGCTGAGTAAAGATAAAAAGAAAGGTTATTCCATATACCTTTTAGATATGAATCAAAGAATTATCAAGGCTAGAATGAAGGATCATCCTGAAGATAGGTTGGAGGGTGAGCTCCCAAGTACTTCTAGGGATCATCATCCAAGAGCTGATAGGAATGCTAAAAACACAACTCAGGCATGGAAACAGAAAAACACAAATAGAGATGACCTAGTTCATCATGACCAGGAAGGGAATGCCTCTAAGTATGAGGAGGTAGTGGATCTAGGTCTAGGAGCATATAATGATTATTACTCTCCTCATTCCATGGAAGAGGATGGAATGCATCATAAGAGCAGAATGCTTCTAAATAGAGAATCTCAAGGGGAAGTTAGAAGATCAAGAAGTAAAAGTAGGGGCCTAGAAGGAAGAAATGATCCTCCAACCTGGGGGACTTCTCCCTCTAAAAGCCCTCATAACCCTAGAGATGAACAACAAGAATTTTTTGTTGACACTTCAGAGTCTAAAATCACTCTCCCAGAATCTGAAGAGATATTTAAAGAAGTTTATGAGTTGGAGAGAAGAATCCAGGAACTAGCTTCCATTAGACAACAAAGGGAGAATGAAAAAGAAGATAAAATAAGACAAGATATGATAAGAGCTGAACAAGTAAAGAGGCAAATAGTAAACATGGAAGCAATACGTTATGTTACAATGTCTGAAAAAACAAAAGAACATCCTGTTAACCAAGAAGTATGTGAGGTAAAAAAACCTAGGGATGAAGGCAAACAAAAGGCTATTGGGATTACAATTAATGAACCTATTAATAATAAGGTTCCCATAGATCACTTGTCCATTTTGGATAATGATCTTGAAAGAACTAAAAGAGGAAATGAAATTTTAGCCAGAGAATTAGAAAAGGCTACACTTGAGGTTGTTACTTTAGAGATGAAAAAGAAGATTGATTTTCTTAGGTAGTCTTCAAGTCCCTCAAATGCAATTAGTCCTATTTTGATGCCTAATGCTAACATTGGAAATTCTACCAGTTAGGCTACCATTGTCACACCAGTGATTGCTACAAATGTTGCTAACACATCAAATAATAAAGCATCTACTTCTTAGAATGATGGATCATTTCAAAGGGGACTAGTTCATGTTGAAAGGTACATACAACTTCTTTTTAATGAAATTATTGGTTATCCTAATTTGATTCATAAGGAAATTATCAAAAAGCTTCCAAAATTTACTGGTAATAATGTTATTTCATGCGAAGAGAATTTAAAGAAGTTTATTGATATGATAGATGATTATGAAATTGAACATGAAGATGTCATTATGAAATTATTTGTTCAATCATTAATTGAAGATGCAAGAGATTGGTTTAGAGGGCTTCCTTATGACTGTATTGGCTCATGGGATGACTTTATCAATTGTTTCAAGGACCAATATGGTGATAAGACAAATGAATTTTTTATGTTGAATGAGTTCAACAATATTAAGAAGAATCAAAATAAAGAGGTCCTTGAATTTAATGTCAGATTTCGAAAAGAAATGCATAAGCTTTTCCAGGTTATGAGACTATATGAAAAGGTATGTTTAGAAACATACCTAAATGCTTTTGATGCTAAAATGGGTTACCTCCTCAGAGACAAAAATCCTAGAACTATCAGGGAGGCTCAAAGATTTGATGTAAATATTGAAAGAAATAGAAGGGTGTCAAACAAGCTAGGTAGAAGAGAAGATCCTAAACCCCCTAGGTTTGGAAAAAAGGAAGTAGACAAACCTATCAATGTAAAGCCTAGAGAGGATGATAGTTTTAAAAAAATCCTAAATGCTTTAAAGGACCTAAAGCCTAATGAAAATAGAAATAAGTTTCAGAGCAATGCTAAGCCTCCTCTCAATAACTTCAATAGGTAGCCAAGGCTGCAAAATTTTCCCTACCATACCCAATGGAAGGATGGGAAGCCTACTATCCTAGAAAGAAAGGATAGGCCTAATGAAAAAACCCCTGACCCTTTGCAAAAGCATTCAGTCAACATGAATGATGATGTTCCATGGTGCACAACATGCCAGTCCCCACATGATCCTAATTACTTTATAATATCTCAAAGTATGTCTGAAAATGAGGAACAAGGGGATAATGAGGAAGAAGCTTATGATGATCAAGGTTGTGCAATGACCTCTACAAAATTATATGATGAGATTGAATTTGAAGAGGAAAGTGAGAATAAAGATGTAAACAATTCTCAAAGTAGAGGAGAAGCTTACCATCAGTAGGTTTTCTTTGATGAAGAAGGAGAAAAGATTGAGTGCATAAATAGTAATACTAGAAAGGGTGAAAAACCTATTATATTGAGAAGACCTTTTGATGAAGAAATAGCCCAAATCACCACTGATATGGTTACTCAGGATAGAAGTAACTATGTTTTGATAAATAGGACTATTGGCAATACAGAGGGTAAGCCAGTAGGTATATTTATTAGGAAAAATCATGAAGACACAAGGCACGCACATGTAAAAAATAAAGTTGTTGATGATGTCAAAAAATTAAAAGTAAAAGGAGAAGAAAGGCCAAATAATTCAAACAATGTTCTTAAGGTCAAAGTCAAAACACTAGTTACAAATACCCATGTTCCCCAAGTTGAAGATGAACAACTAAGGAAAGATAAACTGAGTCTTGTAACATAGGCTGAAGATAAAAATATTTTTTAAGGAAAGCAAGATCTATCTGATATAAAGTATACACCTATTGACATGAACCAGTTGTTATCTCAAATAATAGTTAAGGTTCCAATGATGGAAATGATGAGGATAGGTGAGCATAAAGAAAGGGCCCTTACTTGGATAAATAGTTTTCTTGCTACAAATCTCCAAAAACTAGTGAGTACTGAAGTAAAAGATAAATCTCCAAATAAAGGGAAAGATGTAGAAGAAATTGTTTCAAAGATACCCCAAATTTACTTAGATACAAATGTTGCAATAATTCTTTGGGGGATGTTGACCCTTTCTTTTTAACATTGATTATAAATGGGAAAATGTTGAAGAACTGCATGATTGATTCAGGAGCATCTAATACTGTTATGCCTGTCGAGTTTATGAGGTCAATGGGATTACAAGTTGACACTCCTCATGGGAGATTCCAAGCTATGGATTCTAGAGAAGTACCAGTTATTGGAACAATTAAGGCCTTTCCCTATAAGCTTGCTGCTTATCCTGGCAAATAGTTGACCATGAGTGTCTTAGTTGTTGATATTCCCCCCTAGTATGGAATGTTGTTATCAAGGAAATGGAATGTAGCAATGGGAGGTAGTATCCAATGTGATTTATCCTTTGCTACATTCAATATTGTTAGTGAAAATGTCAAAGTTTATAGGGAAGTTAGAACTCCTCATATGATTGAGGAAGAAACTAAAGATGATATTATAAACTAATTCCTGGATATTGATATAAATTCTTTCCAAGTGCAGCACAGAGAGATCATTGATGGAACTGAGCCTTTACTTTTATCTATGGATAAAAATAATGTCACAAACTAGGATGGTCTATGGACCATGTATTTTGATGGTGCAAGTTCTAAGGAAGGATCTGGTTTAGGGGTATTGTTGATCTACCCTACTGAAAAAACTTTTAAGTTTTCTTTCACCTTATTATTTGCTTGTACAAATAATACTATAGAGTATGAGGCCTTGCTAATAGGATTGAGATTAGCATCAAAACATAAGATCAAAAGCCTCAGAGTAATTGGAGATTCGGAATTAGTTGTGTCTCAGGTAAGATCCAAGTATGCATAAAAAAATAAAAGACTAAAGCAATAAAAAAATGTTGTTTGGGATAAGGTAGAACATTTTGATGCTTTTGGTATTGACTAGATGGACAAGGCTCATAATAGGATGGCTGATTTATTAGCTAACATTACTTTAAGGCTAGAGGACATTACTTTTGTTGGGATATCCAAAATTGAGACTCAATCTAGACCCTCTATACCAGACAACATGGAAAACTGGCAAGTTTTTGAAGATGACCTGAATATCTTAAGGTTCTTGCATTGTGAGGCCGATTTTGGAAAAGAGATGAACTTCGGTGGGTATGTAGAGACCTCTGGAAAAGAGTATACCCTCCTTGGCAAGAAGGTCTTGATATTAAAATCAAATAAAGTCCCAAAGGGTTTGGTTGTGCTTGAAAGAGCCTTTGATAATAATGATAGTTCTTTTTCAGCAAAATCTTTGAGCAAGCCTAAGGGTTTGGAGGAAATAAACCAGGAATATTTGAAGCCCCCAAAAAGGTATATATTGGGGGAAATTTGGTTCTTGAAATAAGAAAATCCTTGATCAATCTTCTTAGAAAGTATAGGCATGTTTTTTCTTGGTCCTATGATGACTTAAAATCCTATAGGGAAGATTTTTTCCAACATGAGATCCCTTTGAAGGAAGACACTAAACCCTTCAGACAAAATCTAAGGCCTGTAAGCCCTACTCTGGAACCAAAAATGCAAGAAGAAAAAGATGAGTGATGCAGGAATCATTCAACCTATTAGGCATTCAACATGAGTCTCTAATCTGGTCCCAATGAGGAAGATAAATGGAGACATTAGGCTCTGTGTAGACTTTAGGAACCTGAACATAAATTCATTAAAGGATAATTATGGGTTACCAAACATGGAAGCCATGCTACAAAGAGTTACTGGATCAGAGTTAATGTCTATGATGGATGGGTTCTTAGGTTATAATCAAGTGGTTGTCAAAGATACTGAGCAATTCAAGACTGCACTTACTACTCCATGGGGCACATATGTATATGTTAGGATGCCTTTTGGTTTGACCAATGTTGGGGCTAATTTTCAAAGAGCTATGGATGTAGCATTTGCAGATTTTATAAACAAGTTTCTTGTTGTATACTAGGATGATCTCACAACTTATTCACAAAGGAAAGATTTTTAGGAGAGCTTTAGAATATAGAGTCTCTCTTAACCCAAGGAAGTGTGCTTTTGGGGTAACTGAGGGTAAGATATTGGGTCATAATGTATCCAAGGATGGAGTTAAAATTGATCTTGAAAGGGTGGTAGAAATTGACAAAGTGCCATTGCCAAGAAATATAATGGGAATTCAATCCTTCTTTGGTCAGGGCAATTTTGTCAGAAGAATTATTACAAATTTTGCTGAAATCAGTGTTCCTATTTCCAAAATGCTAAAAAAGGGTGCAAAGGTTGAATGGAGTGAAGAAGCTAAGAAATATTTTTATGAAATTAAGCAAGAAATTAAGGATGTACATGTGCTAAGGACATCGGATTATAGTAACCCCCTTCAAATTTTCTCTTTTGCCTCGTATCATACTATTGCTACAATGTTGTTACAAAAGAACTCAAAAGGTTTTGAACAACCTATATCCTTTTTCAGTAAATCTTTACAAGAAGCTGAGTTAAAATATGACATAAATGAGAATAGGCATATGCATTGGTCAAGGCTATCAAAAATTTCAGGTGTTACTTAGTTGGAGCAACTATAGTTGCATATGTGCCTAATGTTGTTGTGAAGGATATTTTGGTACAACAAGAGGTTTTAGGAAGAAGGTGTAGATGGATAAATAGGATCCAAGAGTTCAACATTGACATCCAAATCAAAAAGCTAGTAAGAGGACAAGGGTTAGAAAAACTCATGGCTCAAAGCAATCTAGATGCTAACCATATAAATTTTCTTGAAGAAGAACAAAGGCCATATATTTCTATTTTAGATTGTTGTGACTGGTATGAGGATATTATCAAATACTTGTAGAAAATGGTACTTCCCCCTGACATGGACAATCACAAAAGAAGAACTATGAAATTGCATACTGTAAGGTATGTTATTTCTAGAGGGGAGTTATGGTGGAGAAGCAATGAAGGTGTCTTACTGAAATGTGTTGACCATCATAAGGATGAGAAATTATTACAAGAAATGCATGAGGGTGTGTGGTGGCCATTATATGGCTAAAACTACTGCACATAAGATATTAAGGTCTGGTTTTTGGTGGCCCAGTATCTTCAAGGATGCACACTTATTTGTAAGAAAATGTGATGCTTGCCAAAGGTTTGCATGAAATTTAAAGTTCAGTGGCAACTTGCCTTTAAGCCTTGTGACAGTTGAAGCCCCTTTTCAAAAGTGGGGTATGGATTTCATTGGAGAGATCCCAAACAAGTCTAGTGGGGGTCATTAATGGATCCTGATTCCCACAGACTATTTCACTAAGTGGGTAGAATAAATTCTCACTAAGAGAGCCACTAGCAGGGTAGTCACTGATTTCATGATGTAGAATTTGTTGACAAGATTTGGATGTCCTGAGTGTAGGATTTGAGAGATACAAATCCATAGAACGCCAAGAATACTTGCATGCAAATAACCTGTTACAGGAGAGAAGCAGAAAGAAGAAAAAGACATAACTTAGAAGTTACTAAAAAATGAGAGCAAAATTGTGATCCAAGTTAATGAAAAAAAGATTTACAAGGTTCAACCTATAAAGGTGAACAAAACCCTAAAGCCTAAAAAAGCTAGGTTGCACATTATAATTAATAAAGATATTAATTATAATGCACCTAAGAGATAGCTTAAGAAAATAGAGTAATAAATAACTTAATTAATTAAATCGAAGTGATTTAATTAATAAGTGTAAAATATAATTACTCTAACACCCCCCCTTAAGCGAAGCTCATGAGGTAAGCTAACCTAGCACAACTATGAAAGCAAGAAATGGGTCCTGGCAACATGGCCTGATCAGGTACCCAATACAAGGAAATCTCTGTAAACCGGAGATAAAAGAGAAAACCCAGTGGGAAAAAATCCTCTCCAAAAAGAGATATAAAAACAAGCAAAGGACAAAAAAACATGACTTCAAGAGACTCTCTCAAGGCCATAAGTACAATGCATGTTGCCAACCCCCCCCCCCCCCCCCGTGAGAGAGGGTCGAGGCTCCAAAGCCCCCCGAAATGAAAGAACCTCTGGATCGATGAACAAACCACCATGACTCCAATACAAAGGAGTGAAAGGCAGTGAACACTAAAGAGGTAACCTTGAAAGATGAGGTGTCACTGGAAGGGTGAGATGATGCTCAAAGGAGTAGACATGAGAATCCTGAAAGGGAATTCCCAATGTAGGTGGTATGACAGGTGTGCTGACACTCTCAGGAGAGAGGAGATGAGTGTCCTCTATAGAATCCTCAACAACTGCACCTGGTGGTTCGATGAATGGAGCTAGAGGGTATGGCAGTGCTGAAGAAGAGTCCTGCTGAAGAGAAGAAACCCCAACAAGATGAGGTGAGGCAGTCATAGAAGTGGTCTCAAGAACAACATACAAGTTCAAGTGACCTGACTATCCCACATGATGCTCTCACGGAAGAGGAGAGTTGTGCTCCGATAATGGAGCTGGTGGACCAAAGTGTGAGAAGGTGTAGAGACAGGTGGAAAGATCAATTGTTCCTGTAGCAACAATGCCACCTATCGCACTATCCTGGATGAAGACTAAATCTAGCATGAACTCAATTGTCTTCCTTGACCCACTGAGTGTAATCTGATAAATCAAGAGAAGGTTTGCAGACAGAGATGAAACATACAATACATCATTGAATGTGCCATCTTGAATACTAACAAAACCTTTCTCGCAGACTGTCATGACAGTGTTATTCCCCATGAGAATGTGAGGAATAGGAGAAGCCTCAAAAGAAGAGAAGATCTCTAGAGAATATGTCATATGGTGAGAAGCACCAGAATCCAGTATCCAAGGGACCTATGAAGGGGATGCAATGGAAGCCTGTAATGCATGACCATGTCCAAAATCATGTCCAGATGTCAAAGATGAGGTAGAAGACTGAAAGCCAAACCCCTGTGAGGTAGAAGAGGATAGAGAGGAAATAGTGCTCTTCTGAAGACGAGCTTGAAAATCTACAATATGTTTCTCATAGCCATCAAATCTCTTCTGAAAATAATGTGACTCATCATGAGGTCCCTTCTAACAATAGGAACATGTAGGGCTCTCAGTCTTCTATTTCTCCTTCTTAGAAGAAGATGGTGGGCCAATAGAGTGCTGAGAAGAGGAATCAGATATCTTCTTTGACTTCTGCTTCTGTGTATCTTGAGGTGTCTTAGCAAGCAATGCCTGTGACTGTGAACCTACAAGAGAATCCATCTGATTGATCTTAGACTGCTCATGAGTCAACCTGTCACAGAAAATATCAAAAGAGGGCATAACATGTCGTGCACCCAGTGCATCCATAGTGGAGTAGAAGGTAGAAGTGAAAATCTGATAAGGGCCACAAAGTTTTGAGAGTATCAGAAAGATACACTCATCATCTGACTTTGTCTTTCTAGCAACCTGTAAAATAGAGCAAAGAGACTTGAACTTCATCAAGAAGTCCTCAATGTTGGTGAATGATTCAGGTACCAAGGAGGTGAACTCTGCATATATCTGGAGAACCCTAAACTCATTCATTGTGCCAAACAAGGTGGAAACTTGTTCCACATAGCCCTGGGTGTGGTCAAACCATCCAAGTGGAACAACAACCCATCTAAAATATTCAGTGCAATGAGGCCCATTGCCTCGTCCATCCTATTTCTCTGCATAAGAGCCTCATAAGGCCTCTAGAGAACTGGATGAGCCTCATCGAGGCATGACCATAACCCTTTTTCCATAAGCAATCTAGTCATCTGTCCTTTCCAAGTGTGGTAGTTGTGAGGTGTAAGACGAGCGACAGAAGAGTCTGCCATTGAGAGAAAGTAGATAGAAGTAGAAGGGTCTCTTTGAAATAAATGACAGAAATAGAATTTTCACCCCCCCACAAAGTATTATACTATCTCCCATACACTTCAAATAAGTATGTAAGCACACAAAAAAAAGAGAGGAAAAAAACCTAATTTTCAGATGCCTCCACTTTGATGCCAAAAATAGCTGATCAAAGGGAAAAATATGAAAATAAAACTAGCATGGTTGGATTAGGCTTGGAAAGAGCTTTCCAACGATATATCACACTTTGATTTTCGATACTGTTTGCAAAAATTTCTCAAAAATGGGTGCCAGTTGGCACGGATTCTGAAAATGCCAAAATTTTCAAAATTTTCAAAAAAACCCCTTGCGGCACCAAAAAACCACCCACTACGCAGTCAAAATTGCCTGTGTAGGAAAAAATCCATCTTCGTACCTTCTGCACTCAAATCGCAACGTCTCGCACCTCGATAATCATGTCAGGTTCGTATGGTCTTGGTTCCAAAAAAAATTGCTGCAAATTGCTCTAGTGCCCAAAGGTGGTCAAATTTTATATCAAAATTCATCTGAACGATCCTCTGAATCCATTGTTGAGGTCAGTTGGAGCCCAAAATGCCTCCAATAGAAAACTCTTCAAAAAACTTGAAACCCTTAACCTGAAGACCTGCTTCAAAAACACCAGAACAGGCAGCAACAGGGGAGCTCTGATACCATGTAGAATTTTTAGCATAGATCTAGCTAGGAAATAAGAAAAATGACAGCTTGCAAAAATAGAAAAATAGAGCAAATCAACAATGAAATTCTATCTCTCATTTCATGATTCAATAAAAAAAAATTATTACAATATGCACATAGTGCATGATTTATACATAACTAAACTACTGTTTGCAAGAGCAAATTACGGTGAAGAGTTTTAGTTATCATCAATTAACAGCCTTCATTTGGGCACAAAATAATGCATGAGAAAGGAAGATCCTCAGTTACACATATCAAGGCTAAAGTCAAACAGACTGTCAACCATGAACCATGGATTAGATAAAGGATAACTAAAGTTGACTTGTAAATCACTGTATAGAACTAATCTAGAGTGGTAGTTGGAATTAACTAACACCAACACCCCCCCTTAATTCCAACTAAGGAGAATAAAAACTAAAGAAATGAAAGATGCAGCTGAAAATCCTTTGTGACATGAAAAATGCGGACATCTGTCAAATGATAGCTACCATAGTGTTGAATGAAGAGATTCCTTTGAAACCAAAATGAAGATCAGAATCAATCTGCATGAGTGCCCCCAGCGACACTACTCGAACCAAGAACAGATGGAAAACAAAAGCAAAACATCTGTCAATTGAAGATACATAAGACAATAATCTGCATATGTGCTCCCAAACAATGAATAGATGGCAAACAAAGGCAAAACATCTATCATTCCAAGATGCAGATGACACATAAATCTGTATGAGTGACTCTATCGACACTACTCAACTATGCAAGAATAAAATGTTGGTTGAAAATATAGGTGTCAATTGTCTATACAATTGATCAACTATGCAAGCAAATAATCATCAACACGAACAGTAGAAAACCCCTCCATAATGTTGAAAAGAGAGGCATGACAGGTCCACTGACATGGTGTCACTAAAGAGGAAAAGAAGGCAAGGCCCATGTGAAGAGAGCATGACCTTGACCTATCTCTGATGTGGAATCCAGCTCAACCTCTATTTCCATAACCGTTTGATACAAGCCTCTACTTGTGGGCCAAAGCAAAATTTGCGGTGTGCATTCGAAATAGTTGAATGGCATGAGAAGAACAGAGGCTAAAAACTCCATTCTTTGCAACCGATATGATCTTTAGAACCTGCAAAAAAAAAAAACTTGCATTTCTCCATCCTAGCACCTAAGCTCTGATACCATGTAGGATTTGAGAGATACAAATCCACAGAACACCAAGAATACCTGCATGCAAATAACCTGTTATAGGAGAGAAGCAAAAAGAAGCAAAAGACATAATTCAGAAGTTACTAAAAAATGAGAGCAAAATTGTGATCCAAGTTAATGAAAAAAAGATTTACAAGGTTCAACCTATAAAGGTGAACAAAACCCTAAAGCCTAAAAAAGCTAGGTTGCACATTATAATTAATAAAGATATTAATTATAATGCACCTAAGAGATAGCTTAAGAAAATAGAGTAATAAATAACTTAATTAATTAAACCGAAGTGATTTAATTAATAAGTGTAAAATATAATTACTCTAACACTGAGGTTGTAATAGTAGATAATGCTATGTGTTTTAGGTCTAAAGAATTTAATAGTTTCTATCAAAAATATGGGATTCAAATTTCATACTCAGCCCCTTATCATCCTCAAGGTAATGGTCAAGCTGAATCAATAATAAGAGTGATAATTTTTTTGAAAAGAGTCATGTATAAGAACAAGAAGGCATGGGATTCCAAGTTACAACTAGCTCTGTGGGATGATAGAGTGACAGTCAAAAAGGCCATTGGATGTGCTCCTTTTGATTTAGTATATGGTATTCATGCCAGGTTTCTACAGAATAATATGCTACAGATGTATAAATTCATCCAATTATATGATGATGATCTAGACAATGAAATGAAGATTAGGTTGGAAGATCTGATACAATTGGATGAATCAAGAAGGGAAGCTCATGATAAAAATGTAAGATCTTAGCTTCAGTACACAATTTTGTATGACAAGAAAAGCAGATTCAGAGATTTTAACACAAATCACTTGGTCTTAATGTGGAATGCCAAGTTGGAAGATAAGGGAAAGCACAAAAAATTTGACCCAATTTGGTTGGGACCATATCTTGTTGACATTAAATGGGGACCTGATTCCTACATCTTAAAAGATCTAGTCAGAAATGTTTGGAATTTCCAGTTCATGGACAATTTCTCAAATTATACTTCTCTTAAGGTACTCTCATTATCCATGAATAGTAGATAGGTTTTATTTCCTTGTTGTGTGTTTATTTTCAAGTTGTGTGTAGGGTAGTTTGTTTCAGTAGATGGTCTGCTTATAACTAGAGATTATGAATCCTTGTCATTCCTGCAAGTGGCATACATCCCTAGATAGAGCCACTGTTAGTCCATTTTCCTATCAATGCCAAAAATACAAAGAAAATGGTCTATTCCTTGCAAAACCCTAGAAAATTGTCTTGCCCTAGCTGTAACTTTTTGTATTAGCGAAGAAGATTTATCAGGTTTCATGGCTTGTGCCCTTAGCCTAGGATAGTTCAAGGTCTATGCAAGCTCCAGTTAAGAGCGCATGTGCTCAAGTGTTAAAACTAGAAAGAAATTGTAGTTTCAAGGTCTAAGAAATAGGGTTTATCCAGGTGCTAGGGCTTCATGAAATTTTTTAAGTCCAAAAACCCTAGACAAGTCTTTTTCTCCGTTACCTTTTTTTAGGCCATTTAAGTTCCCTTTGTGCACATGTCTTATTTCCTTATCGGGCTATTAAGTCTGCTATTCAGTGACTTGGCGACTGAGTGTTCGCATGATCTCATGATCCTGGCAGTTATTGGCTTGACATCTAGCGACCTAGCGGGCGGTTTAATTTCCCTTCAGTCGCTAAATCTCCAAATATCATGGTCAAGGCATGTAACTTTCAGTGTTTAATATTGGACCATCAATGTAGTTTCAGATCAATGGTTGGCGTTGATTCTCCAGATGTAACCCAAGGTAAGGAAAAGATCCAACAACTTGGAGATTGCCCTAGTCATGTATTCTCAGGACTTAACCCCAGTTTGAAGAATGATTATGAGATTCAGCGAAGTCCTTGTTCACGTAATCTCCAGATGGCTTGGGTTAAGTCAAACATTAGTCCTGAGCGGTCAAGTTTTTATTTAGTGATCTAGTGACTGAAGGCTTTCATGTGTTCTCATGATTTGACTCGAGGTTAAGCATTTATCTGGTGAATGTGAGAACCCTCAGTCACGTATTCTCCGATTATGATCATAGTTAAAGGTAAGTTAGGATTTTCCCTTATCGTTCGATTGCTTGATTAAATGTGAGTTAAGTTCTAGGCCCAACGATTTAGCGATAGCCACAAGATGAGATAGAGATCAACGGATGGTGCGTGTTTGTTGGACAAGACTCAGGGTTAAGAAAGCATCTAGAGATCCAACGAATGCTTTATTCATGTGTTCTTGGAATTAAACCAGGGTCAAGCCAAGTCTTTAGTGATTATGATAATGCTTTGGTCGTTGGATTGCCAAATAGAGTTGGGTTAAAACATAAAAGGTTCAAGGATTCAATATGCTTGGTCGATGCAATCAAGATCTAATGGCTAGTGCTAGATCTCCAGATCAAACCCAGAGTAAAGAAAAGACTCAGTGATCACGTGAATGCTTCATTCGCGTAATCTCTAGATGAGATCCCAGTTAAGTAAAAGGTTCTAAGATCTAGCGATTACCTCAGTCGTGTGTTCTTTTGATAGAAGATGAGTTAAGATAAAGACTTGGAGATTTAGTGTGGACCATTGATAAGTACAAAATCTAATGGTGGTCACTGATTCTCCTGATGAGACTCTAGTTAAGGAAAAGGTTTGGTGATTCAGTGAATGCTTCAGTCATTAAATCTCATGACTAGACCAAGGTTAGTTAAATTTTCAGTGACTTGGAGATTGCCTTCAGTCGTGTATTCTCCAGATCCAGTATGGTTAAGACTTGCGTGGGTTAGATAAAAGATAAAGGTGGGTCCAGTTGCTAGGTCATGCATATTTTCCTGTTCCTGATTCGTCACCAAAGATAGATGATGTGGCCAGACTTTTCAAAGCTTAGTTAACTATTATATGAAGACCGTCTGATGTGCCGGGAAAGGATGAAGATCAACGACCACATTTTAAAAGCTAATCAGTTAGCCGTTGAGCCAGAATTTTAAAATTGTTTAAGGGTTTTTGCCAGGGTTTGAGTCAGTGAACCAAAAGTGACAAGATTGAATCAGTTTTATTTTCCAAGGACAGTTGTAGGTAGAAAGTTGATAAGTAAAGTAATAGGTAGCCATCTTAATCGAAGTTATTTTCCTAAAATTCCATACTAGTTAAATAACAAAGGACTGATACTTTGAGAAAGGTGGCTAAGGGTATTATTTGGGGATCTTAAATAAGGAAGTTCAATAGGAAGAGGCTGATTGGGACATTTTGGCAACACTTGGCAAAGTTAGAACTATTTTTGGAAACTGTTGCAGAAGACTTGGCACTCAAATTTACCTACACTTTTGAAAATTACAACTGAGTGCAATCTTGGTATGCTTTGTGTCCTTTGTCTTATCTGTGTAATCTTTGTTTTGTTCCTAAGTGATCCATAGCTTGTTTGCAATCCTTGTTCTATAAAAGGATTTTCAAGATCATTTAGAAAGACCGAAACTTGAGCATTTGATTGACAAGTTTCTGAGTCTAGGATATAGTAGAGTGTTTTAGGCCAAATTTTCTATAGAATAACAAGTATTACTGGTTCAACTGAAAATTCAAGTGGTTTAAATTTTAAAGCGTTGTGTATACAAAAAGATGATATAGCAAGTTTGATAAAATCCAGAGTTCATATCTCTCCTTTGTGTCCCTTTTTCTTTGAGTTACGAGTTGTTAGATTCATTGCATGGACTATCTCTGTGTAGGTGTTGATATTATTTAGCTTTGATCTAAAGATCAAATTAAATAAGCTCTAGATACAACACTAATTATTTGAAGTTTGCATAAGGATATCAATAAGTAGTGTGAATTTAGGAGTCCTCTGATTAGAATCATCACAGGGTGATAGTATTTTCTAAGGATATAAATCATCAAAGTTTAGTATATTGTTTATGTTATTTCATTCTGCAGTGAAGATGTCACACAATGGATAAGGCACTGGCCAGCAGTGGAGCTAGTTTATAGAAATAATTGCCTGATGATTTTCTTAGTGTATTCCTAAAATATAGATATGAATTTGTTGAAATATTTGAAGTATTATGACCTACATGTTCTGTCCCATCTAATGGTAATGGAGAATAAATAAATGAGTGGTTATCATTTAGAATTTTCTTACCATCTATCTATTATTTTAAAATCCAGTCTATGATTGTTGAAATAAGGTTTGTTTTACTAGATTAGGAGTACCCTCCTTGGTTTTGCAGAGCCAGAAGTGTAGAGGGTAGTATGGTCCCTATAGTTGGTCCAGTCATCTTAGAACCCATCCTTAAAAACTATAGATGTATTGGTTGCTTTTGAAAGCATAAAGTCCATTTTGAGGAACCAACATGGTACATCTCTTAGATTAGAGATTGTAAAATCATTTATCAAGGTAGACTGCATAAGGCTTTTGTACTCCTAACAGGGTATGTACTCTTAACAAGGTAAGCTATCTGAAGTAGCTAAATTTGTAGCTCTAACCAAGCAACCTTTTTACTGTAGTAATGAAGGATTGTCGATACCATCTCCACCATAATTTTTCCCTCTAACCAAGGGTTTCTATGAGACCAAAAATCATTGTGTTATGAATTATGTTTTTATGTTTTAATTTCTATATTTTATGGTGATATATGCAAAGTTTTCAATTTGGTAAAAGGTTAGAATAGTTGATAAAAGTTTTTGCATTACTAATTCACCCCTCCCCTCTCAATACTTAACTTTCCATTATTAATCCAACATCTCCATGGGTGGATCTACTCACACATATGCAATTTTTGGATGACACAATGCTGATTAGAGTGGCGTGTTGATGATAATTTAGAGTCATTAAAGGGATGCTAGATAAATATTTTAATGGTTCATGTCAGGAGGTGAGGTTGGGCAAGTTAGATATGTTTTCTTCAATAATAACTTGAGAAAGGAGTGAGGCATTGAAAAAATTCTTTTATTAAATATTGGAAATATATTGAGTAAATATCTAGGAATGCCTCTCTTTGCAAAAGAAAAAAAATTAAAAATTATGAAATAGTATTATAAATAGTCGTGGATCCAAAATGGAGAGATTGAAAGAAAAGTGGTTATTTTTGTTGGGAGGATTTCATGTTAAAATATATCATCTCTTCCATCCCCATATTTTGAATGCCATGTATTAAAATATTGTTGGAAATTGAAGATTGATTGGACCAAATGATGAGAATATCTTTTTGGAATGGAAGTAAGGACTGAAATAGGATTTCTTTGATTGCATGGGATAATGTGCAAGCCTAAATCTGTCGGTGGAGTTTCTATCAAAAGATGATCTCTAATGAATTAGGCATTAGGGGCTAAAATGATTTGGAACATGTATTCCAAGGTTAATAAAAAAATGGGTAGAGACTCTTCATAATAAGTACCTTGACTCTCAGACCCCTACTATAATTTTTTTAGTACTTAACCCTCCTATATTTTCAACTGGAACTTCATGCTAAGTTTGCAGAGATATCATCTCAAACTATATCTCGTGGGATGTAGGGAATGGAAAAGAAGCCAAGCTTTGGATGGATTCTTTGGACAATAGTTGAAAATTGTCATAGATCCATGATCTTGTTGATATTTGAGAGGGTTTGATTCACTCTTTGGGATCCATAGTTGTTGACTATGTTGAATATAGCAACATGCAAGGATGAGATGAGTGGAACTGGAAATCATTACAGGTAGTAGGTTGTCTAGGTAACCAAAAGGTTGTATTGGTTGAGGAGTCAGGGGATAAAAGGATAGATCTAACAAGTAGACTAGATGTAATTCAGTGGTATGTGAAAAAGTTAAGGATTTATAAGGTGAAAATGGGCTTTTGCTTGAAAGAAGAGGAGTTGAAACTAGAAGACTAGTCACTATATTTATGATAGAAAAAGAATGCCTACTAAAGGCCGGGTTATTTGTTGAACACACATTGGACACTAAGAGGAGGGGGGTGAATCAACATAAAATAAAACCCTTTCTTAGAAAGTCAACCATTAATATTATCCACCACACAACTTGTTAAGTGAACAATGAATTGAAACAATAACACATGAACAACAAGATTTTGTAATGTTCCCGACCACACAACTAGACACGATCCAACCAATCCGTATGGAGGAGGGAATGGAATCAGGTAGAAGGCTGTACTAAGAGGTTGCAGGCAGTACGAAGTTAGTGGAGAAGGTTGTATGGTATGGAAGCCTGGAAGTACAAAGGTAAGTTTGCAGGTCATACAGAGAGGCAATACGGATGGAGGTTGTAGTCCGGAAGGAAGTGTGTGGAGTATGAAAGGAAGTGAGTTGGAGTATGGAAGGAACTGTGTTGGAGTACGGAAGGAAGTGGGTTGTAGTACGGAAGGAAGTGTACTGAGTATGGGAAGGAAGTGAGTTGTAGTACGGAAGGAAGTGTGTTGAGTACAAGAAGGAAGTGTGTGGAGTATGGGAAGTGTGTGTGTGGACTACGGAAGGAAGTGTGTTGGAGTATGAAAGGAAGTGTGTTGAGTACAGGAAGGAAGTGTGTGGAGTACGGGAAGGAAGTGTGGGGAGTACGGAAGGAAGTGTGTTGGAGTACGGAAGGAAGTGTGTTGAGTACGGGAAGGAAGTGGGTGGATGGAAGCTGGGGTGTCGTACGAATGGAAGTTGGTTGTCGTACGTTGGAAGCTAGGTGGATGGAAGCTAGGGTGTTGTACGGATGGAAATTGGATGGAAGTTTGGGAGTATGTAGGAGAATGAGAGCAGTACAGATTGATGTTGGAAGTACGCTGCCAAGGAATGAGATTCATTCCAATCTTTAATGCCACCACACAGATCAATCTTAAACACTTACAAGATGAAATATGAATAATAGATATCACTTCAGATTTGCCAAATCTAGAACCAGAAAAGAAACAAGCAGAATAGGGCGAGGGTTGATTCCCACCGAAACTGTGCACAAACCAAATAGGGAGGATATTTCACCTCTGAAATGGCGGACAACAAAATGCCAATAGGAATTCACAAAAATACAATAAAGTATCAAATCTCAACATGAGGAAACTAACCTACACACCGTGCATAAATACCCATTGGGGAAAACTTCTCAAGAGTGCACAAAAGAGCCGACGGTGACAACTACACTACGCCAAATAAAATAATGGGCCCGAGATAAACTAAATCAATTGGGACCCAAATACAATAGTTTTATTAGTCATTTAATGATGGGGACATTAGAGTCCTCCCTTCCCAAAAATTGCTTGTCCTCAAGCAAATGTAACGTCGGATGCTGGAGAATGTGTTCACCTTCCCAACTGGCATCATCCAGAGGCAAGTGCTTCCAACGTACCAAGTATTCCTTCAAGGTACGGTTTCACAATGTCTTCTCCCATGCATCAATGATCTCAACTGATTCTAATAGGAGCTTCCCTTCTTCATTCAATGGCAGAAGGTCTGTGGTTACTACAATGTTCTTCCCCATGGCCTTCTTTAGGCAGGAGACATGAAAGATGTTGTGGATGCAACTCCCTTCTGGCAGTTCAAGTTCATAAGCAACCTCACCAATACGACAAGTTACATGATAAGGACCATAGAAGCGGGGCCTCAAATTTTCTTTCCCTGTTGCTTTCAATGATGACTGCCTGTACGGCTGGAGTCTGAGATATACTAAGTCGCCAACCTCAAAACTTATCTCTATTTTGTGTCTGTCAGCATAGATCTTCTACTGATTTTGAGCATTTTGTAAGTTTTCTTTCAAGACTGAGAATGTCTTACCCTTCCTCAAGCCAGTCCTTTGCCCTCGGTGCATGACTGTCACCCAGAACCCTGTCGATGAATGAAAGGGGTTTGTATCCATAGAGTGCTTTGAAGGGTGCCATCCCAATAGACATATGATAAGTTGTATTGCAGCAATATTCTCCCAGATGCAACCATTTGACCCATGCCTGTTGCTATGCTGAAACATAGTTTCGAAGGTAGCCTTCTATCCATTTGTTCACAATTTATGTCTGTCCGTCAGTTTGGGGATGGTAGCTAGTGCTGGGTGACAACTTTGTTCCTACGAACTAAAATAATTCTATCCAGAAGATGCTGAGGAACTGACTGTCCCTGTCACTAACAATGTTTCAGGGTAACCCATGCAGACGAAAAACTTCTCTGAAAAATAAGTTGGTTACCTATGCGGCCTGGAAGTCTGAGGAGATAGTGAAAAAGTGTGCATACTTCATTAGCCTATCAACTACAACAAAGATACAGTCCCTTCCATTTACCTTAGGAAGCCTGGTGATGAAGTCCATGGAGATACCATCCCACTTCTGTTCTAGTATGGGCAAGGGTTGTAATAGTTCAGTGGGTGAGGTGTGTTTGGATTTGTTTTGCTAGCATACTACACATTCCCACACGTACTGCAAAACATCATCTTTAAGTCCCTTCCATGTGAACCTCTCCCTAAGCTATATGTAGGTCTTGAGAAACCCCAGGTGTCCGGCCAATGGCAAGGCATGTATTTCATTCAGGATTTTCTGCTTTATTTTGGACTCAGGTACTAGGTATATCCGATCCTTATAGTAGATGATGTCATCCACCACCTTGTAATAGTCATCTTGAGTGTCGTCGTCCATTAATTTACATGAAAATGTGTTTTTAGAATATTCCATGAGTAAGTGGGCTTTCCAGTCAGCTGATATTTGTGACAATATGGAGATGGTCAGCTTTCTTGACAGAGCGTCTGCAACCACATTATTCTTCCCTTTTACATATTCAATATCAAAATTGAAAGCCTGGATCTTACTTACCCATTTTTGTTGCCTCTTGTTCAAATCTCGTTGCTCCAAGAAATATTTTAAGCTGTTATGGTCGGTATGGATGGTGAACTTTGCACCCACCAGACATTACCGAAACTTAGTCAGGGCATGCACAATGGCCAACATCTCTTTGTCGTAGATGGAATATAGGCGCTCAGATTGCGTAAGCTTATGACTTTCATAGGCTATAGGGTGTCTTTCTTGCATCAAGACCACACCAATGCCCTCTCCAGATGCATCACATTCCAGAATGAATGGTTGAGTGAAATCAGGTAGGGCAAGGACTGGGCACGTGCTCATTGTTTCCTTCAACTTTTCAAAAGTGTGTTGTGCCCTTTCATTCCATTGGAAGGACCCCTTCTTAGTCAGATCTATTAATGGTGCACTAAGCTGAGAGAATCCTTTTACAAACCTCTTGTAATAACTGCACAATCCAAAGAAGCCTCGCAACTCAGAGAGTGATTTTGGAGGTGGCTAGTCAAGTATAGCTTGGATCTTCTCTTGGTGGACCTGTATTCCATGTTTACTGACTACGTGGCCTAGGTACAATATTTCTGTCATCCCAAATTCACATTTGGATTGCTTGGCAAACAAGGATTGAGCCTCCATGATCCCAAGGATTTCATCCAACTGTCTCAGGTGTTCCTCCCAGGTTTTAGTGTAAATCAGGATGTCATCAAAAAATACTAGCAAGTACTTACACAATTATTTGTTGAAGATGTGATTCATGCAAGATTGAAAAGTAGCTAGTGCGTTCGTTAATCCGAAAGGCATGACCAGGAACTCATAATGCCCGTAGTGATAATGAAAAGCCGTCTTCTCCACATCTTCTTCCCGCATGTGAATCTAATGGTATTCAGAATAGAGATCTATTTTAGAGAAATAAACCGCACCATGCAATTCATCTAACAATTCATCGATCCTGGGAATAGGATATCTATTTTTTATTATTTTCTTATTCAATGCATGATAGTCCACACACATGCGTAATGTTCCATCTTTCTTTTTCACCAATACAACCGATGATGCAAAAGGGCTAGAACTCGGACGAATCCATCCCTTCTCAAGTAGCTCCTGAATCATCTACTCAATCTCATCTTTGAATTTCTTGGGATGGTGGTATGGCATGGTGATAACTGGTTTGGTGCCAGCTTCCAATTCGATGGTATGTTCAAACCCACGATGGGGTGGTATGCCAAGAGGAATATCTGCAAAAACTTTATCATGGGCACTCAGGATAGCCTGTAGATCAGAATCTTCTGGTTGTATTCATTGTCCTTTAATTGGTTCTGCCAAAACAAAGCAGTGTGCAGCCCATGCTAGGTCATCATGCCAAAAAATGGCTTCCATCTGTTGTGTAGAGACTTCCTTGGGACCTTTATTAGCCATTCCACGAAGAACAACTTTCTTTCCTTTGGCCACAAAAGTAAAATCCATCTGTTTGAAGCTCTATGTGTATTCATCCAGGGACTCCATCCATTGTATGCCCAAGATAACCTCCATATCATCCAGGTCTACTACGAAGAAATCCTCTGTCACAGTGTGATTAGCCATGGTGATACTCAGTTGGGGAACTAGGTGTGTGCAAGGTAGGAGTGTTCCTCCGGCGACCTTGACTTGGAAACCTGCATGAGCCTCTATAGGAAGACCTCTTCTCTTCACCAGGGATGAGTTTATAAAGTTGAGAGTGGCTCTACTATCAAGCATCACAATGACTCTCTACCCCTGAAGGGTTCCCCGTACTTGAAATACTATACATCTTGGGCTCCCAGCCAAAGTGATGGTCCCTCCACGCCGAAACAGTGCCATGATTCTCTCTATACGGTTCAAGCTAATCATTTTGGAGACCTCCTGTGAGTGACCATCCTCTGTGGGAAGTTTCTCTTGATCATCCTCATCATCAGACATAACCTTGATGTAGTGTATTTTCCCTTTATCAAGGCATCTATGCCCAGGTTCCCACGGTTCCTTACAATTAAAACATAATTTCTTCCTTCGGAGCTCTTCTCTAGTTGCTTCATCCAACGAAGGCTTCTTTGGCAGAGGTTTGGTATCTTTGTCTTTGGGAATGAATGGCGGTTTGGAGTGGGAGTAGCCTCAAGAGGAGGATGTTGATGATGGTGCCATACTTCGTGCCTTTTTTATAGCCTCTGCAAGGGTGGCAGGATTGAAGCCCTTAACCCATCCCTTCAGTGGTTCGGTTAATTCATCTATGAAGAGAACTATCTGTCTCCTTTCAGAAATGTCTGTAACTAACACAGAGAGCTTCTGAAACTCTATGATGTACTGGTCGACTGATCTAGTCTGTCTTAACTAAACTAGCTCTTTAAAATTAAGCTCTGGATCTTTACTGTCAAACTGATCTATCAATTTTTCAGTGAATTTAGTATATGTACTTACTTGGTCATGTCCCAGTGTGATGGTGCCATGATGCCACCATTCATGTGCCACTCCTTCCAAGTGAAGTGCTGCAAATTTAATTGCTTCCTCTTCTAGCATTGGATTGAGCTAGAATAAGTATCCACCTTCATTACCCATGCCTAGGCAGATATGGATCTGGATCCATCAAATGGTGACATATTTACTTTACTCAGCTTCCTTCTGAGATCATCATTAAAATATCCTCAACTTCTACCTTCAGAGTATCGCATTCTCAATTCCACGTAGTCTTTGTAGGATATATCCCCTTCCAAATTTGCATTCTTCCAGTCTTCTTTTAACTGTTCTTGAACTTCCTCAAAGATGGGTTGCCTTCCTCCTTGTGGTACCTCCGTCCTTGGAGGAAAAATTGGCATGGAAGGATGGGATCGTGTCGGATGAGGATTTTCTTTTCCCATAAACGAGTCGGCACTATGACCATTTTGTTCGCCAGATATTTTATTGTCTACTAGTTTCCGAAGAGTTTCCTCCATAAGTCATTGAGTGTCGTTGATTTGTGCCTGATTCCTTGAGAGGTCCCTCAATAGCGCCATGAATTTAGTAGGAGTGGGTTCTTGATCTGCCATTCTACCAACTGAGTGGGATCTCCTTCATTTCTGGCTATAGACTTTAATTCACTGTCCACAGGCTGGCAAGATCTCAAGCTCTGATACCACTGTAATGTTCCCGACCACACAACTAGACACGATCCAACCAATCCGTATGGAGGAGGGAATGGAATTAGGTAGAAGGTCGTACTAAGAGGCTGTAGGTAGTATGCAGTTAGTGGAGAAGGCTATACGGTATGGAAGCCCAGAAGTATGAAGGTAAGTTTGCAGGTCGTACGGAGAGGCAGTATGGATGGAGGTTGTAGTCCGGAAGGAAGTGTGTGGAGTACGGAAGGAAGTGAGTTGGAGTACGGAAGGAAGTGTGTTGGAGTACAGAAGGAAGTGGGTTGTAGTACAAAAGGAAGTGTGCTGAGTAGGGGAAGGAAGTGAGTTGTAGTATGGAAGGAAGAGTGTTGAGTATGGGAAGGAAGTGTGTGGAGTACGTGAAGGAAGTGTGTGGAGTACGGAAGGAAGTGTGTTGGAGTACATAAGGAAGTGTGTTGAGTATGAGAAGGAAGTGTGTGGAGTACGGGAAGGAAGTGTGGGGAGTATGGAAGGAAGTGTGTTGGAGTACGGAAGGAAGTGTGTTGAGTACGGGAAGGAAGTGGGTGGATGGAAGCTGGGGTGTCGTACGGATGGAAATTGGATGGAAGTTTGGGAGTATGCAGGAGAATGAGAGCAGTACGGATTGATGTTGGAAGTACACTGCCAAGGGATGAGATTCATTCCAATCTTTAATGCCACCACATAGATCAATCTTAAACACTTGCAAGATGAAATATGAATAATAGATATCGCTTCAGATTTGCCAAATCTAGAACCAGAAAAGAAACAAGCAGAATAGGGTGAGGGTTGTTTCCCACCGAAACTGCGCACAAACCAAATAGGGAGGATATTTCACTTCTGAAATGGTGGATAGTAGAATCCCAACAGGAATTCGCAAAAATACAATAAAGTATCAAATGTCAACATGAGGAAACTAACCTACACACCATGCATAAATACCCATCGGGGAAAACTTCCCGAGAGTGCACAAAAGAGCTGACGGTGACAACTACACTACGCCAAATAAAATAATGGGCCTGAGAAAACTAAATCGATCGGGACCCAAATACAATAGTTTTATTAGTCATTTATTGACGGGGACATTACATATTTTTACACATAGAAAACTTAAACTAAGAAAAACCATGGTGAGCACTTGCCCACAAAAATAATTCACTAATGTATATAGTTTGATTACATAGATAGTAGGAGCTCACTACTCTGGACTTGTAACTAGAGGCTCATTGCCAATACAACAATGAATATAGATAGGAGCTCATTTCTCTGGACTTGCAAACAAAGGCTCATTCCCAAAGTAGCAAGATACAATAAAGAACTTGTGTACCCAATAAACATTGTCTTAGGGACAAGGTACATACAACTCTTCACAATAGATAAAGAGGAATTCTCTTGATAGTGCAACTAATTTGCACAAAACTATCAACCTCAATAACACACTGTGAAAAAGTTAAAGATTTATAAGGTAAAAATGGGATATCGCTTGAAAGAAGAGGAGTTGAAAGTATAATATTGGCCACTATATTTATGCTAGAAAAAATAATTCCTATTAAAGGTCAAGGTATTTTTTGAACACACACCAGATGTTAAGAGGAGTGGGGGGGGGGGGGGGGGGGGGGTGAATAAACATAAACTAAAGCCCTTACTTAGAAATTCAACCGTTAATATTATCCATCACACAACTGATTAAGTGAACAATGAAATGAAACAATAACACATGAACACCAATATTTTTATACGTAGAAAACCTAAACTGGTAAAAACCATGGTGAGCACTTGCCCACAAAGATAATTGATTCACTAATAAATATAGTCTAATTACAAAGATAGTAGGAGCTCACTACTCTTCAACCAAAGACTCATTGCTAATACAACATTGAATACAGATAGGAGCTCATTGCTCTAGACTTGCAAACAAAGGCTCACTGCCAAAGTAGAAAGATATAGTAAAGAACTTTTGCACCCAAGATACACTGTCCTAGGGACAAGGTACACACAAATCTTCAAAATAGATAAATATGAATTCTTTTGATAGTGTAGTTAATGATGTAGGAGCATCCAAGGTGTAAGAACAATCTTGTATCACCCAAAAATATTATCTAGTTTTTCAATAAGGGCTATCTTTGGACAGGGTTACTATTTTTGGAAAGTGTACTAATTTTAGTAAGCTTTTTGTTTGAGCATAGATTGTTCCAATTACTTCCTTGGAGGTTTATTTTGGATATATAAGTTAGATGGTAAAGTTTAATGGAAAGATCAAGTTTGGTTTTGAAGAGATAAATTTTTTTGTTTTGGCGGGGTGGTACAAAACATTTGAACACAATTTTGAAGGCCTTAGAGGCTTCAGAAGGGGTAAAAACTTGTTTGGGATTTAACTTGGTTGTCTAAGTTGTAGAGTGCTTTGAGAGGTTTCCAAAAAGTTTCTATAATATAAAATCAGGTCAACGGTTTGCAAGTTATATCTTCTAGAAGTTGTGCCATCAAGACTCAAGTTTTGATACAAAAGGAAGAGAGAAAATTCACTTAAGATAGTAAATTGAACCACTAGGCACCAAAATGAGAAAATTTCAATTTCTAGAATATTCTAAGGTGGTTATATGTGTTGCCTATACAAATATGCAGTGGGGTTTAGTCTCAGTTCCAAAAGTGAAGATCGTGGCTCTATCTTGCAAATTATTGTAATGAAATGCCCATGTAGCTGTAGCATGTTATTTTTTTGAATGTTGTAATGTCATTTCATTGAAGATAATAAAAAGAAAGTGTTTTTGTTCTTGCAATTTATTGTTTATTTCCTTCTTGTGCTATGTGTGATTGGGTTAGTAAGGGGAGTACCCTTCATCAACTGATTTGTACAATTGTGTCAACCTCAACAACACAATGTTACTTTTCTTCTTTGCTACTATCACAAAAATATCAACCACATAAATTGAACTCTGCTCTTCTGAAACTTTTCTTATAGATTTTCACTGATTCGCTCACCATAGTCTCTTACCTTTTCCCAAAGCACACACTATACTTATATACATGATAGATTATTCAAGTTTACAACAAGGCAGACCATGCCAAAAGCATATTGCAAGTTATCCATGTCAATAGAATAATACAATAAGGTCCCGTGCCAAAAACATCTAGACCAAACCATAGATTACACACAATATGAACCCATTCAAATCAGAGATAAACATTAAATACATAGGTAATACATAGAAAGAACCTGTCTGAATAATAGATAAATAATAAATGTAATACCCAAACCAAAAATGTGAAGCACAATCCACTCTAGGAGAACGAGGGACCATGAACTTGTTACATGAAGCCCAATACTAGATTCATAATTACTGGAACAACTTCCATAGCGATATCAAACGTGTAGTAACATAGTGACCTAAAAACCACATCACTTGCCAGTTGTATCCAAACCTCCAAACGCCATGGTGATATCCATATGTCATGTCAAAAGCCATATCACTTTCCAACAATCTATATCAAAATGCATCACAACACATTTTTCAGATCATAACAACTGCTCATAATTGGAACACATGATGAAAATTTCTATAGATCACCAAGAACAATTTCTAGATCACCAAGAAACACCACAACCAAGACTGCAACCTGAATACAATTAAAATCACATCTGCATATGTTCAACCTTGATTTTCAGAGCATAAACCTTCTAGAAAATACACAATTGAACAATTGTCATATGCAATTGTATCATTGCATAACTTTATAAATTTTTACTAAACCATTGACATTCAGAGATAACTAATTACTTCCAAACCTAAGAAAATAACTTTGAAGCATGGGAAAAATCATTCACACAATCTCCAGAATACACATCTTCCACTATTTTGAATACATACTTGTCTTCCACTGTTCTATAGCACTAAATACATATTTGTCTTCCACTATTCTATAGCACTGGATATATACTTATCTTCCATTGTTATATAACACTAAATGCATACCTATCTTCCATTGTTCTATAGGTTCATAAGCACTATCATGTCCAACACACAACCTTACTTCTTTCCAGACCAACATCCTTCTTCTAGACCAAAGATATACCTGAACATGCCATCCATCAACAAATACATCTAGACCACAATATTTGATAAAACACCTTATACACCACCAAACCAGAGTATTTGACATCAATGCCAATAGACAACCAAATATATATTTCCAACACTCTTTGTGTGTTTGTACTTTAGAATAAGACCTTGATGGATAGGTTGTGCAAGTTGGGTTTTATAGGCCCATTTCTTGCCTAGTTTGTAAGTTATAAGAGGAATTTGTAGATCACTTATTGGTGTAGTACATGGTAGTTGAAAATTATTGGAAAATAGTCCCAAGGAAGCTTCTTTGGTTGGGTCCTATCCCTTTTTATATGTGGGACTTGTTCAATTGTTGGTTGGTACTTGGTAAAAGCTTGGTGGTGAGTAGCGTTTGGAGTGTCTACCACTTAATAGTCTATTTGAAACTTTGAAAGGAGTGGAACAAAAGAATTTCTAGAACAAAGAGATGTTAGAAACAACCTTGAATAATAAAATTGATGGTGACATTATAGAAGTGATTAAAAATAATGCGAAAACTCAAAGGAGTGGTCAAAAAATATATTCACTTTGGGATGACATGATTAAAAATATATGGCTAGGCTTATTGATCCCTTCCATTAATGTGTCTGATCGGGCTAAATTGAGGTTGAGTTGTCATGCAAATACTAGATGGGTTCCCCATAGGGAGGGATGATTTAAAATGAACTTTGATAGGGTTACTCATGGTAATTTGGAGCCCTCGGGGCTAGTTGTGTCATCTAGGATCAAGATGGCAATATAATTGCTTCAGTAGAAAAAAGAAAAAAAGAAAAAAAAAAGGTTTTGGGAACAAACGATGAAGCAGAATTTCAAGCCACAAACTTGGGGATAGAAGCCTATAAAAGCCTTAAGGTTTCCAAAATTTACAGTGGAGATGATTCTATGATTTTGATCAATGTGATCATATGCAAGGAAACCCCTAACTAGAAACTTAAAAAAATTGTCTCAAATATGGGAGAACCTTAAGGATTTTGAGGATGTGATGGCCTCACATATTTATTGGGAAGGTAACAAAGAGGTTGACCAATTGGCCAACAATGTGATTAATGTTTGGGATGAATGGTGGACATAAGATACATTATTAAGAGTGGAATTGGGGTTGGGGGAAGATTTCATTGTTGACATTGATTAATAGGGGTAGTAGTGAGTTTGGCATTCACTTTTGAGTGTAGGTGTGAAGCTACATTTGTTGTTCTTTCTGGTGACCAGGGTGTTCAAAGTGGATGACAATGCCTAACTTATGAATTTGTTCTCATAAGCTAAGTTGTGCAACGTTAGTGTGGGATTGCCATTTACTTTGATATGGGCTACAAGATTGGGTGAGGCTGAGATGGTTCAGATTTGACAAAGACTTAACTGTCCAATTGTGAGATGTTTTGGAGATTTGTCCATCCTTTAAGGATAGTTTGTAATGCTTGTAATATTGTTCGTGATTTGGACTCTTGATTTATGATCTAGATTCTATTGTAATACTCTTATTATACTCAAGTGTGGTTCCCTTCAGCCAAATTTATATATTAAAATAAAAAAATCAAATCCTATAAAAATAAAATATATGTCTTTTTTATTGTCTACAAAATATAAAATAGTTTCATCTACTCTAAACTATTTATATACCCCAAAAACATATCCTCAAATACTATGAATTATAACAAAAATGGAAATGGATATGTATGCGGATCCTTTTATAAACCACATAAAAAGAGGCCCAAAATTTTGGGGAACCCTCCTCCCTATTGCACACAGGACATTTATCCCTCAACGTCAAACCACAAATTGTATAAAATGTTTTAACGAAAAGAGATAAATGTGGTATTTTTCTGATTGGCAGCTGCCCGCTTGGGGATAAGATTGTGGGCATGATTCAGCTGATCGTGGCCTTCACATTTTTTTTAAGGCAATGGAGCTTCCACGTAGCCTAGCTGCTTATACGAAAAAACTTAAGTCTCATTAGGGGAGATTGGAAAGTGTTGGATTGGGAATACCAAATTAGAGATGGCTTCGATGATGCTCTCTTCCTCACCATCGGCTGCAGTTGCAGGGAGAAGATTTCAGGTGAAAGGACTGCCTTCTCTGAGGTCTGCCACTCTGAATGTGAGGGCAAGCGGCAAGAAGATTAAGGTCGACCAGCCCCTTGGACCTTCCGGTGGCACCAGTTTCAAAGAAGGCAAGGATGCCTCTGGCCGTGTCGCCAAGGTTGGTTTCAATTCCTCTTTCTTCATACAACCATTTGGCTCTTCATCTTTAGGTTTCACTGTTTACGAGATCCATTCTCATTCATTCATTTGGGTTTCAAGTTGTCTTCTTTCTTTGAATCTTAGATAAGATTTTGGGTTTCATTCATTCATTTGAGTTTCATTGCTTTTGGGATTCATTCATTCACTTGGTTTCAAGTTGTCTTCTTTCCTTGAATCTTAGATAAGATTTTTGGTTTCATTATGTATGGGATTGAATCATTGGGTTTTCTTTCAATTGATCTTTTCTACTGAATCTTAGATTAAGAGTGATTTATGGGATTGATTCATTCATTTTGGTTTCAAATGGTATGTTTTCATGAATTTTAGATTAAGCGTGTGCGTTATATAATGAGAAATGGTGAGAACAAATTTGTACTTCAAAATCTTTCATGAACTTTGTGTTTGAAAATAGACCTGTGAAGTGGGAACTTGCATAGAGAACTCTCGTCAATATGGTATGCAAGGTCAATATGGTATGCAAGTTAATGTGAAAAAATTTATGTGATCTAGAAGTGAAAAAGTTTCAACCATCGTATATAAAGGATCTTAGAATTTACTACTTTTGAACTTGAAGTTAAGGCATTGTCAATTCAAAGATTAAATGATGTCAAGTATAGTGAAAAATGGGTGTAGAGAAGTTATAGGCCAAAATTAATCATGGTATTGTTTTAGAAAATAGGTTTATAACGTGGGAGATAGTCTAGTCAACATGATAAGCAAGCTAATCCTAAAAAAGTTATCTTCGATTTAGAGAAGGATCTCAAACATCTTATGTAAAAGTTCTTAGAATTACTATTTTTGAATCATGACAACATTAATTTAATGATTGTTATTTTTTTTAGGTTTGAGAAAAAATATTCTAAACAAAATTTTGGGACATGATATTGCTCACAATCTTAGTGTTGTCTAACATAAAATAAAACAATTGCTAAGTCAGTCATTTGTTTAAAACTATATATGTATGTAACCCCTTGAATATGACTACAAACTTTTGTATTGCTATACTAATTAGGGTATTGATCATAATCACTATCCTAGTGTTGCCTAAAAATTTATATGTATGTATGCACGCACATACACATACACATACACATATGTATGCATACACATACACATACACATCATAATTTGCAATGTTGCAAATAATACAAGCCACTCGTCAATATTGAAAATATTTTTTATAGTATAATATTTTTTTATTGATTTGTAATGTACATTCTTATTTAAGATAAGTGGAGGACAACTAAATTGAATATAATATGATGGATTCAGCTACATTTTTGTAGAGAAAAAATAAATTACAACTTATTTAGGAAAGTAGAAATATAATTACTTATCAATATCAAAAGTACTCATAAATATTTAAAATTTTCTCTTTAATATTATATGTTATGATACTTGTAAGGATCTATGAACCCTCCTTGGTACATTAATGGAACTGTTAATTTTTAAATAAAATAAAAGAGGTAAAAAATGTGAAGGTTTGTTTTCTTTATCATTATTTAAACTAGATGTATGAGACCCTCTTTATGATTACCTTTTTGGAATACACACATATTAACCATTAGACCAAAATATGTTTGCAAGGCCTCCGTAGATGTCATAAAATCATCTTCATGCCCTCGTGAAAACCAAAATAAAATAAAGATAAATGTACACGCCATTTTTTTTATTCACCCAATATTATATCCATTATAAACCAAACCCCACCCTTTTCCATAATCTTACACTCGATACTTATGAAAAGATCATTAGTAATGTTATCATATCTACGCCTTAATACATAATCATCTATTTATCTAGTTCCTTAGTATCAAAGTTTTCATTTTAAACTAACATTATATAATATTGCTCCTACAATCATATATTATATTGGAAAAATATAATCATATATTATATAGAAAAGAAATTGAGAAGCGACAAAATTTGTTCCTACTAATTTGAATTTCTAACAAGTTCAAGTAAGCCAATATTCTATTGATTATTTATTTTGAAATGCGTTTAAAAATGGTATATTTAGAGCTTTTGACATCAAAAGTATAGATTTCTTCATTTTCACTCATGTATAATAGAGAAATGTTATATACAAATATTTTAGACTATTTTTTATCTATATTTGCTTATGAAAATAATATTTTTTTGACAAATTTTTTTACGTTATTTATTCATATTATATTGTTTAATATTAGTTTGAACACACACAATATGACTTAATATATTATATTTTCTATGTTTGATATATATTACTTAGTGTAATTCTTGTTATGGTTTAGGGTAAAGGAGTTTATCAATTTGTGAACAAGTACGGTGCTAATGTTGATGGTTACAGTCCCATTTATGACCCAAAAGATTGGTCTGCAAGTGGGGATGTCTACACTGGAGGTACATGGATTCATATATATTATGTTTTTTTATTGTAACATACATAAGAACAAGTAATTACTGATGTGGTTTGGGTGCAGGGGTTCCTGGTCTGATAATATGGGCTATCACATTGGCAGGTGTATTAGCTGTAGGTGCCTTCCTTGTCTATAACACCAGTGCCTTGTCTGGTTGAACAAGTTGAATAAGAGTATAATATGTAATCTTCTTTTAGTTTTCTAAATCTTATTTTTAAAAAGATAAGAAACATGTAAAAACCATTGCTTATTTTCAAGAAGGATTTATGTTTAGCTTTTTGCAAATCAATACTAGAATTTATATTCTCCTCTAAAAGTTTATAAACTATTTTAATGTAAAATAATCATACATCCACCACTCTTCTTTAGTAATATCCAATATTTACAAGTTCTTGTGATCTATATGGTGTTCCCAGGTTCTTTTAATTTAAACAACATACATGCAATGAAAGGGTGATCTATGGAATATTAATTTATTGATTAATATTTTATTTATTAACCTTTTTTTCAAAATTATTTCTTAATACTTAAAATGCAATATGAAATTTCATAAATTAAATGGATTGATTGAAAATGAGTTGTTGTCTTTCATTATTAAACACTAGAATCTTGTTAATGTTTTTGAAGGGGATTTAGTGGAAGAAAATCTTTTGAATTGACGTTGAAAATATAAAATAGATCATATTAACAATATATGAAAATCGTATGAAAATTAGAAAAAATAAATTTATATAATCACACATTACATCATATGATCAAATTTTAATACTTAAATGAATTTATTGGCATATACATAAAATTTAATCCAAAGAGAGTGTTTAATAGAGATATGGATGCATTCTAGAGAAATAATCTAATCTAATATGATATAAATAAATTTAAGAGCTTCAACATACTAATCTCTAGTACTTTAATTCCATATGCTTTATTTGTGTGTTCCTTCCTTTACAACTTATTTATAAAAAATATGGTTGGATGATAACATATATAGAGCTATTATATGTCCTTAAAAGCTATAGTTTTAGTTTCACAAATTACCTTATCAAATTTATAAATGGTATTTATTTTATTTTATTTTTAAATATATTACTATCAATTACATTTATATTGTAATGCATGCTTAATTCATAAGAAATTAAATTCACAACGATTCATTATTTAGAAAATTGTTATAGTGAGTTGAAATATATGCTTTTCTAAATTAATACAAAATGGTATTGATGCAAAAAAATGCATCACCAAGGCATAATCTTTAGAATACAAGTGTAACTTTATGTTGATTATCTTGAGAAGACTCGACAATATAACTTGATTAGAAATAAATGAAGAAATTGTTGCTTATTCTTAAAACTTTCATTTACAAAATGGCTCCAATAAGCTCTATGCTTTGTGTAAGGAAAAGATTATTTGAGATATCCAAATGATAATTATTTTCATTTCTTTTGAATCAAACCTTTTAAACTCAAATCTTAAAAAAATTAGTTTATAGATATAGAAAACCAAAATTAAATAATTGATTTTCTTTTGGTATCCTCAAATTGACACATCCTTAATATTTACTCTAAAATCATTAATATTAATCTCTAAAATTTAAATTAGTAACATAGGTCTCTCTCTCTCTCTCTCTCTCTCTCTCTCTCTCTCTCTCTCTCTCTCTCTGTGTGTGTGTGTGTGTGTGTGTGTGTGTGTGTGTGTGTGTACACACACATATACACGTAATTATATCACGATGTATAAAAATATTTATTCAACATAAATGTTTTTTGTCTTCTTTCTATTTAGTGAAAGAAAACATCATTTATTTCATTCATGAAAATTTCATTTCTTCATAGGTAAGTTGGAGTTTTAATCCATTTATTTGTTTTAGAATATCTATGGTAGGCTCTCTTCTTATTAACTGATCAATATTGGATCTTTGAAAGGGCTCAAAACATTTTACAATAAAGAAAAATAAGTTGGGAGCACTAAATCAAGAATAACATATCAAAGAGACTACAAACCATAGTAGGAAAAAAGTATAAACAAAGCTAAAATAAATTGGTTAACTAGAATGAAAACCACTAAATTAAAAACAAGGGCCTATTACTTTGTAAATAGAAAGATGTGAAGGGTTTTACCCACCTCATCTTCCTCCTTCAAGAGTTGGAGACGATCCTTGATGAAATCATATTTTGATTTCACAACCTTAATTACCTTCTTCTTAGTTTGACTTCCAACACAATTGGAGGGCCTAAAGTCCAACCATCTTTGTTTCTTCCATGTTATACCTTTCTAGAGCATATAGGTATGCTAGAGCGTGACTTTTTTACACTTGATCTACTTAATTAAAACACTTTTATCAAAGTTTCCTTTCTAGCACCAAGCTCATTAATATCAATAATTTTTCTTTTTAGGTTGTTCTCTTCCTTGAGTTTATACAATTCACCAAAAGTTCCTACTACCCATGATTAGCACTTAATGGGGAGGGTATTTCTCAAAAAATTGGTTTCAAAGGAATACAATGTAATACCCACCCATCTTCTACCATTTCTATTTGTGATGCCAAATACTATCAGACCTTTTTATTGCTTTTGTTAGATCTTCAAATAGATTTGATGATGTTTTGATGTTATGGCAGTACCTATTGATGATGCAATACATTGATACTTTGATTATTTAATGTATACCATGTTGTTAGTTAGATGATGATGATTATTTGTATATGATGATGTTATGTATATTTATGGTTTTATTGACCTAATGACCTTATATTTGCATTTATATGGATGGTGTGTATGTTTTATATTTATGTCTGATGTCTCGTAGTTGCTTGCGAGATCCACACGATGTACCGATCCTTACCATATATGTGTGTGTGTGTGTGTGTGTGTGTGTGTGTGTGTGTGTGTGTGTGTGTCTATATGTATATATATATGTACATATGTATATATATATATATATATATATATATGTGTGTGTGTGTGTGTGTGTGTGTGTGTGTGTGTGTGTGTGTGTGTGTGTGTGTGTGTGTGTGTGTGTGTGTATGTATGTATGTCCCACAATAGCGTGTCCCACTTTTTGGCCAACTTTGACACAGAGATCAACATTCTGAGAAAAAACTTCACTTTCAAACACTTATTGCCGCAAAACTATTAGGAATTTGAAGATGATGTAAACTAGAGTATTTCATAATTTTCTTTCTAGTTTCTAAATATATTTTAAAAAAAAAAATTAAAATTCATTTAAAGCCATTTTTCCTTCTCCTTCGAAAAGTGGTTTGTGTGAAAAATTGTATTTTTAAGGAGTTACTGTCACTTGGATCAACATAACTTTTTTTAAAAATATGATAACGATGTAATTATTTCGAGATTATATTTGTAACTTCAATATCTAAAGGATGAAATTGGTTTCATTCATTTTGTGTCAATATTTCATAGTTTATTAAGTTCTAAAGTGACAGTAACTGTAATTTAGACATAAGGTCACTTGGATCGTTCTAACTTGATCTATGTATATCGAATTTTATTTTTTCTTTTTTATATAGAAAGGTAACACAAATACTCTTTTCTTACATATTTTTCATATTTTTTTTTGTAATTTACTATTTTTCCCAAAGTCTTGAAGAGACAGGTTGTTGAATGACCAAACAACCTATGTTTAGTTAAAGTAATATATAAAAGTAATAATGAACTCAATATATATTAAAATTATATTTATTAGAAAGCTTCTTCCAAATAGCATCATACTACATAGATAGAGTTTTCAAATGGATTTATTTGATTTGCCAAAACATAAAGTCGAAGTGATTTTTTGTCAGCATTTTAATAGGTGTGAAGGACACTCCATTGTAGGTATGAATGAGGAGTATAGATGTTATATCAATATTTTTTAATTTAAGAAGCTTTGAGCTAACCATTTGTAATTAATTCCTTCAAATAGAACCTCTCAAAGCTTAAATCATCATATTTTATTAAAAATGTGTTATTTCAGCAAAAATTAGCATGTCTAAAAAAGTGGGACACACTATTAATATATATATATATGTGTGTGTGTGTGTGTGTGTGTGTGTGTGTGTGTGTGTGTGTGTGTGTGTGTATGTATGTATGTATATACACACACAAAGATATATATATATATATATATATATATATATATATATATATATATATATATATATATATATATATCTTTGTGTGTGTATATACATACATACATACATATATGTGTGTGTGTGTGTGTGTACACACACACATATATATACATATATATATACACACACAAAGATATATATATATATATATATATATATATATATATATATATATATATATATATATATATATATATATATATATATATATATATATATATATATATATTCCTAAAACCTTATCCTAAATCTACATTTTGTCCTAAGAGTGGACAAGTATCTGATTAACTACCCTATCTGAATTTGTCAAGGTGACGTGAATTCATGAACCCTTGTTTGAGAATGCTTGTGGTTGTTGCATTTTTATTGCATTGTGATTGGTCAGTTTCAGTGTACATGCATGCATGTAAGTCACTGATGCATTTTGACATGATGCCAATAATGATTAATTAAGGAGTTAATTATTAAGGTTAAATAATTATACCTTCTAAAATGATATAATATTAATTATATGGTGATTTAATTATAAAATATTAATTAATGATTTAATTATTAAGTCCAAATATAATAATTGGATATTTAATTAATATTAAATCAAAAATTAATATTAAATGTACAATTTAGTAATGTATCACTTTAACATTACTTTTATTTTCAAAAGTTGCATGTTTGAAATCATACTTCAGTTCTAATATTAAATTTAATTAAAAACTAAATCATACATTTTGAATGCACAAATATTTTATAAAGTCAAAATTGAACTTTAATTAAAAGATCAGTTTTGCAAACTTAAGTCAAGTTGAACAATTAAATTAAATGACTTTATTAAATTGTAAAATTGAGTCTTAATTCTTAATTAGGGTTGCACTTTTCAACCCATAGCTTTCTAGGTTTTCTATATTATAGATCTAGGAGGTCATTTAGAGGATTATTCAATCAGGTTGAAGGAGTCCTTTCGGCAATTTTTTGGGGGGTTTAAAGAAATTGTTTTAAAGCTTTGGCATTTTTGGGTTGAATTTTTTCTTCTTCATTTTTGAATTTAAATCATTGATTTGAGGCAAGGTTTTAAAAACCTTTAAAAATTTTCATCTATATTCTTTGTCTTCTTCGTGTTTGTATAGATTTGGTGTGTAAATGTTGAGTGTTTGAGAAAAAGATGTATTTCAAATAATCAAGATTGCTTAAAGAATCTTTTGGGAAGGGAAATTTGAATAGGGTTTCCTTTAAAAATTTACCTTCATTTGCATATTTTAAATAATAAAAATATATATGCATACAAAAGAATATAAATCTGCATGTCATAAAAGAATATATAATTACATTTGCATGTATTCTACACAAATATATAGAAGAAATAAATCTATCCATGCATGTTCTTTTAGAGATAAATATAGATATACATGTATACATATATATAATATTTAATAATAATAATAATAAATAAATAAAATTGAATGTGCTTCTTTCCATGCATCACTCTCTTTAGATTTAAAAAAAATATAAAAATTAAAAATTAAAAATTAAAAAATTAAATTAAATTAAATTAAAAGTACTTATTTCCATGTATTAGTCTCTTTAAAAAAATAAAAGTGCTTCTTATTTATACTTTAAATATGATTATAAATAACTTGGGTATAATTGATGTGGTCAAATGGGAGTTTTTATATATTGTTGTTATATTTTGCAATTTTTAGTGGTTGATGGTCATCCACGGGTAGTGTTATGCCCTAGGTGGGGTTTGTGTCTTTGAGGCTTGAAGTACTTCTATGGATTTATACTTTATACTTTTTGGTTTATATTATGAAGAGTTAGTAACCATTTTTGGCATCACGATTGCTCATATGTTGTGGTGAGTACATCTGGGAGTTATGTTATGTTTTCTATTGAGTCCTCAATCATCATTTTATTTGACCTCAAGGAGTGACAACTATTGTTGTGTTGAGTTTTATTTGTCAACTTGGTCACCTTGTTTCTTCTATTGTAACTATTCTATGACTTGAATGATGGTATTTTTGGATTATTTTCTACTCCATGATTGGAAGTTGATGTCATTGATGAGTCTATTTTGATGACCATCAATCTTGTGATATGATAAGCTATCTGAATTTGGTAATTGATTTTTTGATATGTCCATATCGAGGTTGGATAGTTTGGATTATGGTGTAGGATGTGATATTCTTTATTATGCTCCAACACTTTTATTTGGTAATTTTCATGATTTGATGATTCACGAGAGGTCTTTTGAGGTTATAGGTATTGTCTTCTCTTTGTTTTAGTTGGAGAATTAGGGTAGGTTATCTAGGAGCATAGAAGAGAAGTGGCTTGCAATGGGGGTCAAGGCCCTAAAGAGGCCACCGGGGTAACTCATTGTGATTTGAGTAATAAGTGATAACTTAATAAATTTATTAGGAAAAACATTAATAAGATAAATGTGTTCGTATCTCATGCCTTGAGTTCTAATATAGGCTAGGTTGGGAGTGGGAGAATATGCTTGCTCGTCTAGAGGATAATTTGAGGTCTGACATAGTTGGTTTCCTTGTCTATATGAAAGGATTAGTGATACAACATATGGTCACTTGGGGGCCGGGTCCAAAGAGACTACCAAGATACTCAAGGGTTACACATATGTGATGACACTTACCTATATGTGTTCTAGGTTCCTATAAGTGTTTTAGTACATCTGGTATTGTGTCTCGATCATACCTATTTGATAATCTTTTAGTCTTCTTATCCAGTGTACATTTGCATTATCCTTTCTTGTTGTGATTGTCTGGTTGAGTGGGGCCTAGTTTTTATCTCCTTAGTAAGGTGTGGTGGACCTCAAGTTTCCATGTGGTTGGGTGGTATTCATTCTATTTACCATTGAGATTATATGTTTGTGTCCTTGTACTTGGATGATCCTAGTTGTTGCTACCATGTTCATTGTTAGAGACCTTGCTTATTGTCATCATGAGATGTATATCTTGTATTCTATTATGTATTTATTTGAGACATCAATTCAAGAGATGTTATGTATAGTATTTTTAACTTGATTGGTTATTGTGATCTCTGCAACATGTGTAGTGGAAGATGTATTATATGTATACCAGGATGTATAATTTATATCTTATTGGTTGTACCTTTACATAAATTGTTATGATGAATGTACCTTATCACTTAAATTTAACATATATATTACTTACTTTATGGTTGGTGTTCCTAGTTCATACTTCAATTTGGGATTTACAATGAATGTAAGATATATCATGCACAATTATGTTATGGTTGATCTTATTAGTTTAGTTAATGTTATTAAAAGTAACTATCTCTTGGAACCTTTGGGATTGTTAAATGAGTTTATGTACATTAATATTGTTTCCTAAATTTCACTATACTTCATTTGGGAGGAGTGTATTTACTTTAAACTGAAAAAGAAGGTACATTTTCTCTATCTCTTAATTTGCATTCAAAGTATTTTAAACAGAAAGCTTAGAGTTTTATCTGATAGTTGCATGAAATTGCTTAAGTCATGTTTCATTATCAAAAGAGTAATTACAAGTGATTAAATGAAAGATAACTCTTATTCATCATACAAGGAAGATTGCTTATCTCACACAAGTCGTGATACCGACCAATTGTTCAATACAAATCAATCTGTATATGAACATAGAAAGAATGCAAATAGGAGGTAGGACTAGTCAATGCCTGAATGACTGGTTCTTTGAGGTCACTCTATTTTATTTCTTGTGTGTCCTATTGTCCCACTACTCCGGTGCTCCAAATAGCTTTGGTTCTTGCATTTAGAGGAAACATGAGTGATGTTAGATCATTATGATCTAAGCAATGAATGATTCTATATTCTATGTACATTCATCCTATGTTCATACATCTTGGTTTATATGTGTATTGAATAAGTAGATGTGCATGATCAAATCAATAAAGACTTCAGATGTGTAACAAGTAATCAATGGAGACTACTAAGAACAAGAAAAAACCTCAGTGAGTTCCAGAAGCACATATAAAAGATAGATTTTTTGTAGAAGTATAAATGGAAATAAGAATAAGATTATACAATGAAATGCACAAGAATGACAATACTGTGGAGAAACAAGTTTTTTTAAAAAGGAAACAACCATAAATGATGCTTCAAATCAATAGCTACAATTGTGTCAAAAGAACAATTTAATGCAACAATATGAGTGATAGCATGTCACAATAGTATGCAATGTCATAAGACTATTATGGACAAGAATGTATCAAAATAGAGATGAAATATCCTTAAAGAAATGACTGTAAAAGTAAGCATGATAGAGACACGTGATAAGCATCACATGAATATCAAGAGAATAATCAACATTCAGTGATCAAACATCCACATGTGTTATAGAATAGCGTTTAGTTGTTGATGAATCAACTATAAATCAAAATTTCATAGAGCATCAAGGTGAAATGAGAAACAAAGTACATAATGCTACATGATACTAAATTGAAAAAGCTAATTTTTCTTGATTATTTCAGTGAAAAGATGCTACATGAATCATGAACTTCATATCTAAAGAGAAGATCAGAGTAGGATTACAATGGAATGTGTTGTTACAAATCAGACATGTATAGACTTTTCAAGGTAAAGTCATATATAGTAATAAAATTACAAAAAAAAAAATTATAGCCGTGACATCTCAACAAGAAGCAATAAACCAAAAAAAACAAGAGTCGCACATTCATAAGATGAAGATAGATGAAAATGTTGTAATTCTATGTATAGTAATCTGCATAATTGTAGAAGTTTCAACTTCTAGAACTTCTTTCACTATGGAAAATAAAAAAATTTAAAAAAGTTAAAATACCCTTTTGTAGAGCCCAGAATCATAATTTGGGATATATAATCTTTATAGTATTTCGAGTACAAAAAGTTGATCAAATTTACTAAATATTGCAAGTGGGTATGGGGAACACCCCACAACGCAATGGTAAGTTGTGAGCCTCTCATTTGGGAGGTCTTGGGTTCAAGTCTTCTTGAGCCCCATGTTGATCTTGGCTTCGGCCTATTACCCATAAAATAAAAATAAAAAAAATTGCAAGTGGGTATATTAAGTTTCAAGAAGGCGTTGATTTAGAAAATAAATTAAAAAATTAAAAAATTATATACAACACTAGAGGAGAGAGTTATCTTCAAGAATATATATATATATATATATATATATATATATATATATATATATATATATATATATATATATATATATATATATATATATATATATATATATATATATATATATATATATTTATTTTTATTTTTATTTTTATTTTGTTTGGTGTAGTTTTGATAGGGGAAAGAAGGTGGGAGATGAAAACTATTGATTTCAGGTAAGTTTAACTTTAATTAGTTATAACAGATAAAATATAGATCGAAAATAGTTCTTTCTTTTTTCTACACTAGTTATACATGTCATCTAAAACATATTTTAAAATCAGTGGGAAAAATGCTTTTTACTTATAGTTTTTTGGTGGGAAGTGGACCCCCTAATTTGTAGTATTTTTTAGCAAAAAAAAAGACTTTAAAATTTTTTTTAAAAAAAACATATCAATTTTTTACTAATTTCTTTATAAAAAAATTATAGGCTTAAACTTCATCCAGTTTTACACATTTCATCAGTTTACATCATCTTCAAATTTTCAACAGAAATATCACTTTTATGCCCTTGAAGTTGAATAGTTTTAGTGTTGTTAGCCTTTTCCTTTATAAAAGTGTGACAATTTATTGTGCTTTTACCCTATGATGATTAAAGTTGTGAAATTAAATACACTTAATTTTTTAATAGGATAGATTGATGTAATAGGATAAAGATCCTTAAAGTCTCCAGAGATTAGTAAATGAAATTTTATTTACATTAGAGTTAACTAAACAAAATAATTGTACTTCATAATACAAGGGTTGGTTTGGCATTTATTCTTAGAAGAGATAAAAATTAGTTTTTCAAACCTTGACTTATTGGTTTTATGCTCAGTTTGACATTGTTGACATGTACATCTTTCTGCAGGAGCGAGATATGGTTGGGTTTATCTCTAGAGATATTGTAATCAAATTAGTAATTAGATCATGATAAGTTATCAAGTACTTATTGCATGGGTTGATGCTTGCATGCTCTATTGTTTTATATATTTATGTTCTTTTGCACACTCTATGCTTCACATGAAACTATTTAATGACATAAAGTATCACCTAGCTATCAAATTTGCATGAAAAGGTAGTTTGAAATCACATAAAATCTTGTATGATATTGAAGAAGGAAAGTAAATGCATTTAGTAGATCCTAATGATTATCATTTGGATGGAAAGAAAAGAGTTAATCCAAAGAGCATATACATTTTTCGTTTAACTTGTCTTTTATGAATAAATTATTTTTCTATGCATGTGTTGGGTCTTCTGAGATGAGTGCTAAGTATGAGCTAATAGAGATGGTTGATCCTCTTTTTAGGATCTACTAGTGCATTAAAGTGTTTTAGCCAAAGCCACATTTTCATTGAAATGGATGAATGTAGCTTGACAAAACTATATTTATATGTTTCTTTTCCATATCTTGATAGTAGCACAATGCATGCTCATGTTAGAAATGTGTGCATATGTGTCAAGTTGCACAAGGGTTATTCATGCCTAATGTTTCCAAGTTGTTAGACATTTTATTTTGGATTAGATATTCCTTGTGTTAGGAAGAATTTCGGGGAATCAAAAGATTCATGTTTGGGGAGAAAACTACCTAAGTCATGTATGGCGGATTTGAGAAAATTATTGGTTTTTGGTTTATTGAAAAATGGAATATTTGAATATTTTGTATGAAATGATGATTTGGAATGTGGGAATGAAGGTGCACTTCGTAGAATATTGAAATAAATTTATTGGAAAATGTTAAAATTATAGTTGCAAAATTTATTGTGCATTGTTTTTGTGACATATTTATTAGAGACCATGATGACCTTAGGATGTAGCTATTAGAGAGGATTATGAGAGTGACTCCCAATATGTCCCCAATCCAAAGTGGTTCACTAGAAACCATAGGTGTTGATTCTAAAAATTAAGTGAAAACTAATGAAAAATGTGTTAAGAATGGGAAAATTGAGAAGGGGGGGTTGAATCAGTGTTCTATAATTAATGTTTTACTGATTCTTGAAACTTAGCTCAATTACTTAAATACTGAAATGAATAATAAAGAAAATGAAACATTCAACCATAACACATAACACAAGATATGTTTTTTTAACCTTGGCCAGAGGAAAACCTCGGTGGGAATTAGCACCCATGAATAATTGTACTAGTCTTATGAACCTGTTAATGTTCCTTTGCCCTGTTAGGAGCAGTCTTTACAAAACTGAGTACAATGACTCTATTAGGAGTCTTGATAGAACAAACCCTATTAGGGGTGGATGGCTCACTTCCAAAGCTCACTACTCAATGAAGAAGGCTACAACCTCCTGGTTATCAGATACACACTATATCTGGAATGGTGAACTACTGCTTTGACATTGTTGTTTGATCAATTCTTTTTGTGCGTTGATGCTCTAACTTATTTTAGAGCTTTATCTCATACTGATTGAACTCGCATACTTCTCCTCTTTTATATATCTTCCATACTTTGTATCTCTTCCATGTCTCCAAATACAAAAGCACATGTCATATATATACATGCTGAATGGGTGCAACCAAAACTAACTACCGTGTCAGCCTAAAACCTAACACATACAATGCTTCCAAGTTAATTGGCTCAAGCGTGTTTACATACAATGATAATAACATGTTTACATCACTATTACAATAGGCGCATATCCTTTACAAAACAAAATGATACATGCTAAACAAAAAAACTATATGTTGGTTGCATGCTCTGTTTTGCTCTGTCACTTAACTGCCAGTGTCACTTAGACTTGCTGTAACTTCTTGATACTATCAAATATGACCATGTGTTCTTAGATTTAGAATAATAACATACTCAAAAGCTTATATCCAAGGGCACATACCAAAACTCGATCATACACATGTGTGTCGATGCTCTGACCATCAGGTGCTTCACTGTCTACTTTGTCTTCCATACTTAGTTGAATTATGATCTTCCAAGTTAGTGCACTAACTATCTAAACTTCATATGACTTTGTTTCCATAATGAAAACTCAAAACTTAGTCATATATGCTAGTAAAGTCAACTTGCCAACAATCTCCCCCTTTTCATTAATGGCAACAAAGGAATATGGTGAAGTTGCTAAACTTAACTTACACAAAAAACTTGCTATCAAATTGTACATCATATCTTCTTCTTCTTTATACACTACTATCTCCTTTAGTATATACTACTCCCCCTTTGACATTAATGACAAAGGTGCTAAAAAAAGGAAATCTTTGAGTACTTACATTTAGAAAATACATCGGGGTATGCAATCTGAAGGTTTTTTATTTCTTGTTGCCAAAAGACCTTAAGTGCATCAACTATCTAAAGATGGGCATTTTAATACCTAAAATGTAGTGTCTAAGAATACTAAACTAAGTTAGAATTCAACAAAACAAAGAAAGTAAAACCTTTAAGATTAGACCTACAAATGAAAGCAATAAAACATGAGGGAATGCAAACCTTAGACCCAAAAAGACTCCAAAGTGTAGAGGATTTGTCCAATGAGGATATGTGTGCTCAATAACCTTGCTCAAGCTTCAAGATGTGTGGGAGAAATTTGACATTATAAGGTTTCTTTTGATGTTTTTGGCTCTCAGGTGGGCATGATAACAATGCTTTGATGGTGGATGAAAATAAAGGAGAAGGAGGCTCAATTTATAGGCAAAAGGAGGGGTGAATGGACAGTTAATATGGAAAGATGAGGAAGGGTTGAGATGCATTTGAGAGAGAGCACATGGATTGTGCTTTCTCAAATGCATAGCATTGTGACAAGTGTCACAATGAGAGAGGTTGAGAGGAGAGGTCAAATCCTTGAAGAATGTGACCATTTTGGGAAGAGGGATGGGGGACAAAGGTGTAAGAGGGAGCTGGAGTGTGTAAGAGATGTGTAAGTGCATTCATGGTTGACATGAGGTTTGGGGGTTGGGATATGTGAGGATGTGATAAGAGAGTTGACTTGGGTTTGCTAACCTATTTGATTAGGATTGTGCAAATGATTAAGGTGTGATTAGGCTTAGATTAGAGGACAAGTAGGAGAATTAGGAGGATGTGATGGGAGGAGAGAGAATGAGTGGAGGGTTGGATTAGCTAATCATGGGTCATTAGCTAATTAAGAAGGATTATTATGTGTGAATGGGTTGGGTTAAGTATGAACTACATGTTAGGAGTTTTGGGATGGGTTTAGTTGAGGGTTAAGGTTGAAATTAAATATTTTATTTAATTCCAAGTGGGAGGAAAATGGGGTTTCATGAATTAATTTAAATAGATAAATATATCCATTTAAATTAATAGAAGAATATGGATTAATTAATTATCAGACTAGGTTTGTCATTTAGATAATTAATTGGACTATAGTTAATTAATTAACTAGGGGGATGACATTAATCAATTAAATAATGCATGATTATTTAATCAATAATGCGAGTAAGATGACTAAATTTAATTAAACTCGTTAATCAAATTTAGGTGTCTACAGGCACATAATGCATATGTGAGCTTTTCCATCTTTTCTAAATCTGTGTAGGGACCTTGATCATAAGTCACAATTGTAGCATCTATATGCTTGATGTTCTGATTCATTATATCTAGTGATGGCGCTAGTGGATTTCTTAGATGTGTTTGTCTAGCCCTTATCTTTGCAATCTCTTTTTCTGCCTTTTCTATTTTTTCTATCTGTCCTTGATAAATATTATTACACATGTTTATGTCTTGGGATGGATCTTCCACTGATTTTCTTATTGCTGCCATCAGATATTATGCTTCCTTAAATATTTTTAGAGTCATCTAAGGTGAGTTTATCCTTGTTCATGGAGTCAACTATTATTTTCCTTCCTTTTGCTACTAACTCTTTCAGCATTGCTCGATCGATCTTTAGAGAATTAAGGTAAAGTGAGAAATTGCTTATCAATTCATTCAGCCTTTTCTTGATGTATTTCTCTTCTGCAATTTTTGATGTTGATTCTTCTAGACTTGAAAAATTTACTTTAAAGCTTGATAAGATGTTGCTAACATCATCCACTAAATGAATACTAATCACTTTCTTATCCTCAGGCAGTAAATCGTTCAATATGCTAACTTATTCAACAAATAAAGGATTCCTCATTACTTGTTTTTCTTTGGCTTTCTCCATAGCCAATACACTTATCTTTATCAAATCTTATTCTCCCCATGAGTCTAAGCTTGTTGTATCAGGGGTCAAACTTGATAACAATGATATTGAGGACTTAGGAGTAAGAAGTGTGCTTTGACTTACATCCATAATCTCACTCTTTACCTTTATTGGGATCTCAACAAAGGGCTCTTCTTTAGGTTCATTTTCCTTCTCTTCTTCCTGTCTTGTTAAGTCTTCAACTTGGACTTCTTCTTGTTTCATAGGTGATTCTTCACCACATAGAATTTCAACTTCTTCAGTACTCACAAAGGCTTCTTCAAACTTATCTAGATCTTTATTTGTTGCCGCCATGGATATTTCAACATTATCAATCATAATAGTTTCATCCTTTGTTTCAACCTTGGGCGCAGAATCCTGTGGACCTGCCATAGGTGCATTAGGGATCTCAGATTCTTTTTCTTTCTTAGAGGGAACTTGGGTTGTAGGCATAGTAGGAGGGTACATATGTCTTTCCAAAAACACTTTTTCAAATGCCTTCTTTGTCTCCTTTGCAACCAACTCATAATCTTTGTTTATTATTTGCAAAGTTCTGATTTTTGTTCTTAGACGTGGCTTTACCAAATCTAATAGCAATATTTTCTCTTCTAGTGAACAAACAGAAAAGTTGTCATCCAATGTCTTTTCTCTTATTCTCATATCTTTCTCTATAGCTTGTCTTTTCAAAGAGTCAAGTATATTCCATACTTGATCTGGAATGACTATCTTAAGTTCCAAAACTGACTTTTTGAACTTAATCATATGCTTGATAATCATAGGATGAATTTCTGACTTATCAATCTCATGATACTTGTCATAGAATTTTGCAATCTGGTCTATCCTTCCTTCATCAACAACTCTAGTTCTCAAGACTTCCAAATTCGGTCTGAATCCTACCTTAAGAGGTTCTTGAGTGTTCTTTCCTTTGCTTCTAGTTGTCCTTGAGGATGGGTGGCATGCACCGGCCTGCTTCTTCCTTCTAGACATCTTGCTTGGCTCAGGAGGTGGAGTGGACTCCAGATCAATTGTAGTTGTGGACGCGGAGGTGTTAACATCACTTTTACTCTTCTTCTCCTTTAGATCATTAGATTTTTCTATTTTGACTTCAGCAGATGAGGGTGCGCTCTCAAGTTTCATAGAAATCTTGGCTTCCCTTGCTTTATCTAAGTTTGCTTGGGTAACACCATGAATTTTTAGAATATCTGAGGTAATTCTAGATGCTAAATTCTCTTTTTCGCAGCACTGTACAAGACATAATCAGCTTGTCTTGTCTTGTCTTCATAAGCTCCCCATCTAAGTTCATTGGGATCCTTAGGCGCAGATAGGAGGACTTGTGCATAACCTTCCAAAATGTGCTCATCAACTTCATAACCAAGTGGATGAATCCACTTTGTCCTAGGCTCAACTTCTTCCATGCATGTAGTGTCTGTTTCCACCATTAAGCATATAATGTCCTTGTATTTCTCCACTATCTTCTCAGGTATCCTGTACCTTCTCTGCATCTTAATTATGAATGTCTTGATTTCTAGTTCCATATAATCCTTTAAGGTGCTCTCTAATGTTGCCTTGAATGAAATTTTAGGCAATGTCGGTATGCTCTTGTCAAGATAGAGATTAGAAACTTTTCAAACTATATGAAAGTACATGTAAATAATTAGTGAACCAAATTTGAATATTTTTCTTTTATCATATTTTATGGTTCTTATGTTTTCTAACAACTGTGTGCGCAAGATCTCACAGAGGTTAAACTCTCCATTTTCTTTTACTATCCTTATAGCTGCTAGAATTGTAGCCGTGGATACACTATTCACTCTATTTGCATGCTGGAACTTATAACCAAGTATCATAGCCATGAGTTTAATATATTTCTCCTCTATGGGCTCAATAGTCATGCCATGCTTATCACTCCTGGACTTACATGCCTTCTCAACCTATTTTTTGACATCTTTACCTGTTGGTAGAATGGCGCTGGTTTTAGAAAGTCTGATCATCTCATGAATGAGATTAGTTGTTATGCGAATAGGGACTTCACCAATCCAAAACAAATCATCATGAATTCTGCTAAGTAAGATCTTGATCCATTTCGACTCATAGAACTCATACGCAGTCGCATACTCTATGATAGGGTTATTTGTGAAGTGCGTGAATTCATCCTTGAAAGTGAATTCTGGATTAACCATTCATTCAATGTGCGACCTTATCCTGTCTAATCCTACAGGCTCCTTCTTACAATAGATGTAAGCATAAATATCTTCAACATGCATAACTCCCATCGGAGTTATGGAAAACGCTCCTTCAAAATCATCTAATACTGACTTAAATGGATGCTTCTTGAATACATATCTCTTCATTTTTGTGACATCAAAGACTACTAGAGTTTCCATTACTTACTTGCTTCAACGCTTAAATAGGATTCCAAGAGGTTTCTGAAATGACACGTCTGAGCTAGGGTTCCACAATAAATTAAAACTCCTTTTTCGCTAATGAAACGACTTCAATCCTTCAATACTTGCTTCTATGATATCCTGTGCTCTCCAAGGGCTTGATCTCAAGTGCAAAAGTGAAGATAATAGATCTCCGGTGACTAATAAATTGACTTTATGCAATTAATGCTTGTCGCATTAACATGGGTTGCAACAGTGAATTCCAATCTTATTTCTTGATGTCAAACAGGCTGTGCGATCTTGCATACTACATAAAATAGCAACCAAACAACTAAAACCAAAGGCACATACTTTGAGGGTGAGTATACCAGCCGCGTAGGGGTCTAGAGCTTATCTAGCTCCCCCTTTGACCATGAGGGTCATTTATCCAGAAGTAGAAGGTGTGTCCATTGCGGATGCATCCACTACTTTGTCACTGACATTATCTTTCTTTGCTTCTATCTAGGTCTTGCTCGTATCTTCTGTAGCTTTCACAAACTTGACTTCTCCAGATTCATCCAATATTTATCCTTGAGACTTATTAGGTCTTTCTTGAATTTGTGCTAGTGATTTGCAAAACTTTGAGATGTGTCCAACCTTGTTAAAAGAGTGACAAATAACTGGAGGCCTTATATTCCTCGACACATTGATGTGAGTTACCATACTGCATTGTCTAGTTGTGTGACTATTGTAATTGTATATTTGACATGTGATGTTCTGAGGAATTCTAGAATTTTGCCGTGGTTAATTTCTCCAATTGTGTTGTGTCTGATTTCTTTGATTTGATCTACAATTCATAGCTCTATGACCAAATTTATTGCATGAATAACAATAACCATTGAAAGGTCTTACCTCTTTACAATCTCTTGCTATATGTCCATGCTTGTTACAAGCATAAAAAGTTATGTTTGTGAGCTTGAATTCATCTTTAGGTGGTTGTTCTTTAGCTTCAGTATGATTTTTAGTCTTCTTAGCTTCTGTAGATTCTTCAGGTGCTTCCAATCTTTCTTGCATTGTATTGATTTGAATTTGTGCTTCATTGAATCCAATACCACTGGGATCTCCTTTTATCCTTTGTGCATATATATGAGAATCTAATAGATCGGTACTTGTGTGCAATTTGTCAATATGATTCTTGGCTTCTGTTAATTCAGATTCCATCTTTTTCTTGATTTTTTCTAACTCCAAGATTTTCAGATTTGCTTGCATAAGTTCTTCATCCAACTGTTTGTTTTCTTTGACATGTTCTTCATAGGCTTCCTGATTATTAGTTAACTTTTCATCCAAATCTTCAATCTGATCCTTCAGAGATGTGGTTTCTTCATTCATCTTTTTGACCATTTTTCCCAAATCATTTGTTGAACAATCTTTCAAATCTTTTCTCAGTTTCTTGATGAATACTTGTGAACCAATGACCTTCAATTTCTTTTTTAGCTTTGTCAAGATCTTCAAGAGCTACTTCAAGATTTTTCTTCAGATGTTTCACTTCTACTGTATCCATGATGTCCTCAAATGGTTAAACTTATCTTAGAGGACCAAAGCTCTGATACCAATTGTTAAAAATGGGAACACTAAGAGGGAGGGGGGGGTGAATCCATGTTCTATAATTAATGTTTTACTGATTCTTGAAACTTATCTCAATTACTTAAATACTGAAATGAATAATAAAGAAAATGAAACATTCAACCATAACACATAACACAAGATATGTTTATGGAGAAACCTTGGCTAGAGGAAAACCCCAGTGGGAATTAGCACCCATGAATAATTGTACTATTCTTATGAACTTGTTAATGTTCCTTTGCCCTATTAGGAGAAGTCTTTACAAAGATGAGTACAATGACTCTGTTAGGAGTCTTGATAGAACAAACCCTATTAGGGGTGGATGACTCATTTCTAGAGCTCACTGCTCAATGAAGAAGGCTACAATCTCCTGGTTATCAGATACACACTATATCTGGAATGGTGAACTGCAGCTTTGACACTGCTGTCTGATCAGTTCCTTTTGTGCGCTGATGCTCTAACTTCTTTTAGAGATTTATCTCATACTGACTGAACTCACATACTTCTTCTCTTTTATATATCTTCCATACTCTGTATCTCTTCCATGCCTCCAAATACAAAAGCACATGTCATATATACATGCTGAATGAGTGCAACCAAAACTAACTACTGTGTCAGACTAAAACCTAACACATACAATGCTTCCAAGTTAATTGGCTCAAGTGTGTTTACATACAATGATCATAACATGTTTACATCACTATTACAATAGGCACATAGCCTTTACAAAACAAAATGATACACGCTAAATAAAAAACCATCTATCAGCTGCATGCTCTATTTTGCTCTGTCGCTTAACTGCCAGTGTCACTTAGACTTGCTGTAACTTCTCGATACTATCAAATCTAACCATGCATTCTTAGACTTAGCATAATAACATACTCAAAAGCTTATATCTAAGGGCGCATACCAAAACTCGATCATATACGCATGCGTTGATGCTTTGATCATCAGGTGCTTCACTGTCTGCTTTGTCTTCCATACTTAGCCGAATTATGATCTTCCAAGTTAGTGCGCTGACTATCAGAACTTCATATGACTTTGTTGCCATAATGACAACTCAAAACTTAGTCATATATACTAGTAAAGTCAACTTTCCAACAAAATGGGTAATTGATTAACTAAGATAATGGATGTCCAATACTATGCTGTGAGTACTCATATAGACTATGGATGTTGGTAGAAGACATGCCCACCCATGGGGTGTTATACTTGTAAGATTAAGTATTTGTGTTTCTTAAATTTGAGAATTGGCGTGTTCCTATTCAAAATTCTAATTATAAAAAAAAGATAATGAAGAACTTCTCCCTATTTTGATGGAGTAAATTTAGGAATTGAAATCAAGGGTAGGTCCCCTTGTGTCTGCTTAGCTTTATTTTGACTTAGAGCAACTGCTCAATTGTTTTAGCAACAATTTGTGGAGTTGGTGGCCCCATGATTATTAAATTTCACTACTTATTTTTTTGAGTCATCTTAAATAGTTTTTTTAAATGAAACTATTAATAAGAATTTTTGGGGATAAAATTTAGAGAAAAACTAGGAGGCAAATAAAAATGAGGGAAAATAATTTGTGGAGCCATGTATCATTTTTTATTTTTCCCAATAAGTAGTTGGTACTTATTTCTAGGCCCCCTTTTTCAAAACTTATTTTCAATTTTAAAGCAGTGGTTACTCCACTAATGTAAGGAAAGACTCTGATTTATCCTTTTCCCATAGTTAAAAATTTGCATGGGAACACTCTAACTGCTTAAATTTAAGCATAAATTACAGTTAAGTAGCTGTATGGGGACATGGGGTAAAGATTTGGGAAAAAAAGGCACTAGCATTTAAAATTTTAAGCAATGTTTGCTCCAAAACAATTCCAATTTATCCTTTTCGTAATTAAAATTTTATAGAGGAACACTCCAATTGCTTAAATGTAAACAGTTGCATGGGGACACGAGGTAAACACTTAGAGAAAAAATGAGGAACTAGCAATTTCATGTTGCTGAAGAAAATGCTACACGAGTCCACAAATTTTTTTCCCTCATGTCATTGACTTTACAAATATCTTTTCGTTTACAAATTTATTTCCATCTATGGAGATAAATCCACAAATTTCTTTTCAAAATTTTTGATATAGGTTTCATTTTTTTTTTTCTAAATTTCAACTTCACAACTTGGTAATTAATATTATTAATAAAAATTAAAATATCTAAAATTAAAATTAAAATATAAATACATGAATAAATTTCTCTCCCTCAACATTTTTTCCTTTTTTTTTCAAATTTCAAATTTCTAAATTATTATTTTTGATTGGTAAAAGGTTTATTGTATTATATCTCAAAATTTGTAGATTACAAAAAATGGTTGTACACACTAAATAGTGCACTTCTCTAAGTCATTACTTCCAAGGGAATTCATGAATGAGAAACCTTGAGAAAGCAACCTAGAGCTCCCTAGGCATGGAGTCACAAGGATGTTGATGGTGCTCTTAGCTAGAGCTATTGAAGCATGCAACTTTGCTAGTAAACCACACAATGGGAGATTCAAAGAGACAAGGGCAAGAATGTCAATATCTTCAAGAATCAACAATGAAAATGCAATGCAATGCAAGCTATGCTAAGAATGAAGATGCAAGCTAAGCTATGAAATGAAATGAAAGTATTACAAAGCCTCCTAATTAAGCTATGTGAGCTAATCTAGAGCATAAAGGAAACTAAGCTAGATGCCATGAAAGCTATGATGCAAGAAAGAAACTAGAATGCAAGAAATGATCTCCAAAAGCTTCAAAGTCTCCAAGAAATCCTACAGCATAAGATTAGCATAAAAAGATGGGATCCTAAAATGAGAAGAGAACTCTTCTTTTGTAATAAATGAGAAAGAATGAACCATGGAGATTAAGAGGCAAAAGATTTAATCAAGGGTGAAGTTTGAAAGAGGAGCAATCCATGTGCACAAATATCCTCCAATGAGAAAATAAGAGTTGACTTTTGTGTCCATATGAGACAAAAAATGTTTTTCTTCTTTTTATAAAATAAGAATAATGCTTTATTTGTGCAACTTAGGATAAGAGGAAAAGTGGGGGCTTTTTATTTAATAAAAGGGGAGGAAATTCCTTTTAAATAAATAAAGACTTTAGGATAAAATGGTTAGCCCAAGGCAAATAATCGAAAATGATAAAATAGGATTTAATCAAGGAAATTGATATAATTGATAAAATGTTGATTTTTAAAAATATTGATTCAGGGATTTGATAAATTGTTGAATGGGGGTCCAAAGTCTAGGCGACCATTTTAGGGTGCATACATTTGCCCCTCTTTGGGTGATGTGAGATCGATTTGGGATCACATGTGGCCAAAGAAGAATTAAAATGTGAGATCAAGTTGGGATCACAGAACAACTCAGATGTATGTTCGACGGATGGGAACACATCAGGACAAGCATAAGCATAAGCTGAAAGACACGGCCAATCATCGTTGTATATAAGTAATTGTCAAGTTTGAAATAAGAGATAAGAATCGAAAGACAAGACCAACACCGTTGCTGTTAAGTGATAATCAAGTCTCAAAATAAAAAATCTCAAGCTGAGCTAAATGATAAAGTTGAATCAAAGATTGAAGTTGATAGGTACTGCCCCCTCAGAATCAGAATCGGAATCAAAATCGGGTAGAGGAGAAATAGTAAATTGATAAACTTGATCAAGTCACTAGAAATCAGAATCGAAGGTGAAAGATGATAGAATAACCATTAAGCAGTAAAGACATGCCCTAGTTTGACTAGGTTTGACTGAGAAAGATATAGGATAAAGATGAAGTCAAACCCTCAAAGAGATGAATCGAATGACAATGAATGAAAGACTAGAAGCTTGAAAGAGATGGGGGTGAATAAATGAAGGTGCCCCAATGAAGATCGAAGGATCAAGCTTCAAATGGTCAGTCAACTATGCAAAAGAGGGTGAAATTTGAAATGCGATTTTGACTATCAAGATGAACTTGGATTTTGATTTCGATCCCAAAATGGATAGAAAATGATGTGATATAAAAGACAAGAAGTGAAAGACATGATCAGGAAGAAGTGAAAGGTGAGCGCAGTTGACCGATAGGTCCACGAAAGATGAAAATGAGAGCTCTCTCCATATGCAAGATGCAAAACTAATCTAACATGAACCTAAAAATGCAAGCTACTATGAAAAGTGGTTTACTTGCAAGGTTACAAAGCTTTTAGACTCTAATATTCATCATCGAGCTTCATTAGTAGCATTGCAAGATCATACAATGCACACTAGTATGACTATGTGAATTTGAATATGATCTATATCAGATAGATATGTGGGAATCCCACCTAGGCATCAAAGACATATAGGTCAAAAATGACTAGTGCAGTGAGATTACCTAAGTTTAGTATAGCAAGATTATAATCACATCGAGACACAAGGAAAGTCAAGATGACTATAAGTATGCACCCGCATAAAATAGTCAAGGATAATACTTTGTAGATCCCATTGTCAAGTGGAACAAGCAAAATGCTAATGATAATTAAGACCAACAAAATATACCCACAAGCAAAAAAAAACAATAAAACATGTCCTCATGCCCTTAGTCTTCTAGCGATGCATCATCAAAAACTTCTTAGGGAAAGAACACTCATAAAAAAAATCATCATAGACAACACAAAGAAATAAAGTTAAACAAGTCTCAGCAAGTCAAGTGTTTAAGTGTGTGTGTGTAGGTCACAGAGTCAAACTTTGAGTATCACATTTGCCAATAAGAGATATCATATCATGCTAGACTGTGGGATAGGATTATCTGATAAGTGTTAAGAAACACTTGATGCTAGGGTAGTGTTGAAAAATACAGTTTGGGGTGGTGTTGAAAAACACCATTTGCAAGATGTCCTAAAGACCAATGCATCCTAAAGACCAAAGCTAACACAGTTATGCCCCCTAGACAAAGACAATGAAAAATTCTAAACCAAGGCAACAAGGTCAAGACATGATGGAGAAAGGCTAAGTGTCAAGGATGCATGCTAAAAGACAAGGGTGCAAAGACCTCAAGTAGCGCTTGTTTCCAGATTTTCACCACTTGGAGATTTTTTTGACTTTTTTATATTTTTTTTAATTTTTTGCTACCAAGGCGCCCGTTTCCAGGTTTTCACCAAGGCACTTTTCCTATTTTTTTGTATTTTTTTAAGGACTTTATATGCTTTTTAGGATTTTTTTCAGCATTATATATGAATTTTTCAGGATCAATAAAAATATGTACAAAGGATGCCCCCAGACTGAATGAGCATCAAACTCCCAAGCAAGATCACATCGTGTAGTCCCAATGTCTAGGAAGGTGGAGAAAAAGAGGGAATAGCAAGCTAGTGGAAGAGATGGAAGATAAGAGAATGAGAGAGAATGAAGGGAAGAAATCCTCAATGACAAACTTCTCAAGAGTACCCAAGCTAGGTGGAAAAAATGTCATGCAAAGCACATTTGGACAATCAATGAAAGGCCAGCATAGGATAAGTCACAAAAGTGTAATGCAAAAGAAGGAAATGATGCAGTCCAAAGGAGTAGAGATGTCAAGAGGCTTCATAGCATCGTGTTTTACTCTTTTTTATTAGATCAAGACCAAAGGGGAAAAGGATAGCGAAAGGCTAGAAGGAATGAAAGAAAATAAATATGAAGGCTAAACATGAATGAAATGAAAGTAAGATCATTGTAAGATAGCTCACAAGATAGCCAAATGTTCGTGTATAGGTCAACATTGTCAAGATCAACGAGAGAAGACAAAATGGATGAAATATGTAGAAGAACTATGCATGATGCAGGTGATTACCAAGTTTTCATCATGGTACTTATCCAAGGCACCACAAGAGAGTGGTTTTCACCATAGGACTAATTTATTTCTCTTTACTTTTTCTACCAAGGTGCCTATTTCCAGGTTTCCACCAAGGCACATTTTCAATTTTTTCTTTTTTTTTTTTTCATTTTTTTGGAAGAAGGCAAGCGTTTTAGATAATGCTCATTGAAAGGTTAAACCATGATATTCCAAGGATTCAAAATGATATGCTCAAAGATGCTGATAGGGAAAGGTAGATGGAAGAGAAAAATGGAGGATAAGGCTTTATTTCAAGCGAGTGAGGTTGGAAGATAGGAGGAATAGGCAAATGAGAAAAAATGATAGAAGGTAGAAGGATAATGAATGGAAGCATTGTGAAAGGGTAGATGGAAAGGAAGGCAAGATCAACATCAACACACACCTTGAAGGGTGGCGAGAGGATGGAGGAAACATGAATGAGGGAATACGTGAAAGAATATGGCGAATGTTTGGCAGAGGTTGTGGTTTAGGCGTGCATGGAATGGAATAATTTTTTTGGAAGAAGATGAAGTGGAAGCTTGAATGTCAACTTTGTTTTTTTCTCAACATTAGACTCTTTCAAAAGAGACTTTGGAATCCATATAGCCATAGGCTTTTCATTTTTTTTTGACGATCTAGAGAGAATATCTTCAATGATGGATTTTGGAACCCATACTTGTCTTGTAATTTTCTTCTTAGATATCTCTTTTGACTTTATGCCTCCATGTCGATTAGAGGAGACATGGCGATTTTCTTTTTTTGATGGATTATTGTATTGCTTCTTTTTCTTGTATTGAACATTCAAGTTACTTCCAAAAGACTTGGGACTTGTGGAAGAAGAAGGAGGATATGACTGGTTTAGATGGGTGGGTGGATGAAAAGGATTCAAAGGTATGCATCTATGTTGATCTTGAGGAAAGATAGGAGATGGAGGGACGTAAGGACCCAAGATGGATGATGAATTAGGAGACTTAGGAGGGGAAAGTGAAGGGACATAAGGGCCCAAGATGGAAGGAATACATGAAGCCCTTAATGGTGGTGGAAGAGGTCCAAGGATGGAAGTGGAAGATGCAAAAGGATAATCAATAAGTTCATCAGCATCCATATGACAACCAAGGACATCAACATCTTTAGAGTGACCATTAGGATTTACAATAGGATCATGAACATCTTGAATAGGAGAAACTTCTTTGATAGGAATGTTCAGAGCTTGCAAAGACGTAGGAAGAGTAGAAAGTGGAAGCGGACATGGAGTGGTAGAACAAGAAGATGGAAGACTTTGATCTTGACAAGGAGCTTCTTGATCTTCAATAGGCTTATCATTGGAAGTAACAACACTATTTTTAATAACTGTAATGGAAGTATCATCTTTGGAAAGCGCAAGTGAAGTAAGGTTATTTTGATTATCAATAAGCTCAACAACGTAAGTAGTAGCTTGATCTTACTTAGGGAAAGACTTAAGACATGGTGGAATGAATGAGGAAGGGTGTAGAGGATCAAAAGGACCATGAAACAGATAAGAGACATCATGAAAAGAATTGGATGACATGGAGGTTTTTGATCTTGATCTTTCTTTATGTTCTTTTCTTTATTTTTAGAGTCTTGTTGACATGGAGCCACTTCTAAGGACAAGGAAGCATGTTGGAATTGTATGGAAGACTTTGGAAGAGATAGTGAAGGACTAGCTGAAGTAGGCATTGTAGCGCATAAAGGCTTAGGCTCTTTAGGTTTAGCATTATTGAAAGTATTTGCAGCCAAGTGAAGGTTAGCTTGAGTTTCTTTAAGAGGTAGCCCTTGAGGATAACTATAGGGAACCGTATGAAAAGTATTAGGACTTTCATTGGATGAAGGATTTGTGAAAGATTTGGAAGACTCAGAAGCTTTAGGAAATGTATGGGTATTGGAAGAAGTAGGGGATGGAAGGGAACCATCACAAGACAAAGGTCTATCATCAACATGATCTTGCTCGAGAGTGTAATCTTTATTTTCAGCATGAGAGTTCTTAGAGGAGAAATGCTCATAGTATCTACGTTTATAATCAGCATGGAAAGCTTTCTCTTCCTCAATAGAAGTAGATGTATCATATTGTTCACAAAAAGCATCATAGTCTCTTTCAAAATCAGAGTCATATGGATCACCATCACGATCTATCCAATGTGATGACCCATTTCTAGTAAGCACGAGCACACAACTAGGAGAACTCTTAGGAATAGAGGTGTCACGAGGATTATCATGTTGCTCATCATGGTATGTCTCGAGAAGAGAAGCAAGACTCTTGGGAGAAATAGAAGAGGAACGAGATTGTGAAGAAGAAGAAGGTGAGGACCTAGTAGAGGAATAAGACTTGGATAATGAGGAATGCGAATAATGTCTAGAAGAGTCATGATAAGACTTGGAATGTGAAGAAGAATGAGAAGACTTAAAAGATGAAGAATGTTTGGAAGAAGGAGGTCGTGATATGATCATGTCTATGATCCTAGCAAAGGCGTCTGATTCAATCATCTTTTATTTTATTTTTGCTTTAAGTTTGTCACCCATGAGATATCTAGAAGGACTATTGGAGGAATAAAATTCTTTGAATTGAGCAATGAGTTTGAGATCATCCATTCTCAAGAGAGGTTCCATAACAAGGTAGTTGAAATTCATGGTTCTAGAAGAGAAGGAATCAAGCATGGAAGAAATGAATAGATGAGATGAAATAGAAGAAGGCAGACTAGATAATAAGAGGAAAATAATCAAGAAGACATGAAGAATTTAGGAAGAATCATGAAGAAAGAAGAGAAAGGATGAAAATGGAAGACTAGGAAGACATGGAAGAAGCGGAAGAAAGAATACTAAGAGTCATTTTTTGCAATTTGATACCATTGAAATTCATTTGGATATTGAGCAACATGTCACAACACCTAAGATCTGAGATTTGGACTGACCAAGGAAGACTGGAAGTGACACAAATCAACTTTGGATTGCAAGCAGCAGTGAGACAGCCAAAAGGACTCTGTGCGATAGTTTCCAGGCTAACAGAGTGATATAATTTCTCCAGGCAATACTTCGCATAAGGTAGTGCGATAGTTTCCAGGCAGCTGGTGCGACCAAATGTATAATAGGCAAGTGATACAATAGCAGCGACGAAGTATCGCACAATATTTCTTAGGAGGGTGTGTGATGGTTTTCCAGTATCGTACGACTCTTGACCAGTGAACATAAAAAAACTTGGTTTTGAAGGCAATTCGGTCAATGTTTCAGTTTGATGGTTCAATTTTTTGACTCCAAACACAATACTAGCAGTAATTAGACAAGTTTGCAAATAGTAGGTGATCAAACATGTCATAAAACACTTGCACAAGGGCGAAAGCAACCTTGCCAAGACAAGCAATTGTGATATCAAAGAGAAAAATCCTATGAATGCTACTGTGATGTTTGATGTTTGAGAATGTTTACATAGGTAGATCACAATGAGAACACTTCAAGCACTTACTAGCCTAAAAAGTCAATGGCTCAATACTTAACAACTTGGCCCACACTTGATGTCCCATTGCCTCACACAAAGTGGTTACCCACAATAGATATTGGGTTTGTCGTGGAAGTGCCAATGACACAACCAAAGGAACACAGATGGTGAGTAATCTTGGGGTGATCCGGGCTATTCCACTTGGATCAATCTTTGCACCAAGAAGCTAACCGAAAAAATAGGGTGGCTTCTATCTATGGTTCTTAATAAGGGCTTCCTTTCGTAATACCCCTCTTGCTCCTCAAAAAGGACTGGGACCTCACAACCACAAGAGTACCTTAATCATTCTTGCTCAACACTTTCTTCATGGTCACAATCCCACAAGTACTCATATCAAGCGAAGACAAGTACTACGCCTACCAAGGTTTTGTGTCCTTCATAGCCTTGAGTTTATAGTGGGTTGGAATAGTTGGCAAAAAGCTTGTCCCCACTTGGGTCGTTCCTCTTGATTGCTCAAGAGCAGGCCCACTAAAGGATTTTAAGAGCTAAACAAAGAGTGGATCAACTTGTGAGGTTCAAGGTTTTTGTTTCACCACAAGGGTGAAGAGCATACTCCCCTATCTCAAAGTTTTCTCCCAAACACACCAAACAAAGGTTCAATTACCCTCTTTCTTTCAAAATCTAAAGATGGGTCAAGATTTTCTGGTTCACCACAAGGGTGAAGAGCATACTTCTCCTACCACCCAAAGATTCCTACAACAAGATATTGAGTTTTTATGAAATGAAACAACTAGTAGATGCCACACTCAAAATAAAAGCAATTAAACAAGCACTTGATTTGTTCTTATGATTTGGGCAGCCCTACAAAAACCTTTAGTAGCCCTTGTACATGCAATTTTTTTTTGGCAAGATATTCAAGCAAGAGGCACCTACAACCACAACTTGTTAGCCCCACAATGGTTAGCAAAACAAAAATCCAAATGAAATCTGTCTAACCACAACAAACTAAACCAGCAAGCTAATTAGATCAAAACTTAGCAAGAAAGAACCAAGAAATAATTCACTACTGGGTACAGGTGACAATACAATCACCAGAAGTATCGCGCGATATTTTGCAGTATACTAGGGCGATATTATCTTTCTGGGTGACACTTCATTGTACTTGCAAGTGACATAATGTTCCAAACAGTGTGACAAAATGCTGCAAAGAGAGCGATATTCTGGCAAAGTATATAACGAACTATCGCACGACACTGGCAAAGTATCACATGATATTATAAGCCAGAAAAATCAGAGAGCCGAAAATGACACTAAATTATGATGAAAAATTGATGAAAATGCATGAAATGAAGGACAAAACAATAATATTTTGCCCCACGGTGGGCACCAAAAATGTACACATTAAATAGTGCACTTCTCTAAGTCATTACTTCCAAGGGAATCCATGAATGGGAAACCTTGAGAAAGCAACCTAGAGCTCCCTAGGCATGGAGTCACAAGGATGTTGATGGTGCTCTCAGCTAGAGCTATTGAAGCATGCAACCTTGCTAGTAAACCACACAATGGGAGATTCAAAGAGACAAGGGCAAGAATGCCAATATCTTCAAGAATCAACAATGAAAATGCAATGCAATGCAAGCTATGCTAAGAATGAAGATGCAAGCTAAGCTATGAAATGAAATGAAAGTATTACAAAGCCTCCTAATTAAGCTATGTGAGCTAATCTAGAGCATAAAAGAAACTAAGCTAGATGCCATGAAAGCTATGATGCAAGAAAGAAACTAGAATGCAAGAAATGATCTCCAAAAGCTCCAAAGTCTCCAATAAATCCTACAGCATAAGATTAGCATAAAAAGATGGGATCCTAAAATGAGAAGATAGCTCTCCTTTTATAAGAAATGAGAAAGAATGGACCATGAAGATTAAGAGGCAAAAGATTTAATCAAGGGTGGAGCTTGAAAGAGGAGCAATCCATGTGCACAAATATCCTCCAATGAGAAAATAAGAGTTGACTTTTGTGTCCATATGAGACAAAAAATGTTTTTCTTCTTTTTATAAAATAAGAATAATGCTTTATTTGTGCAACTTAGGATAAGAGGAAAAGTGGGGGCTTTTTATTTAATAAAAGGGGAGGAAATTCCTTTTAAATAAATAAAGACTTTAGGATAAAATGGTTAGCCCAAGGCAAATAATCGAAAATGATAAAATAGGATTTGATCAAGGAAATTGATATAATTGATAAAATGTTGATTTTTAAAAATATTGATTCAGGGATTTGATAAATTGCTGAATGGGGGCGCAAAGTCTAGGTGACCATTTTAGGGTGTATACAATGGCTTTTCGACTAATATAAACTATAAAGTCCTAGCCTTATAACATCCATATACATATCTATCTAATTTAGTATCTCCATCCTTTACATACAAGAACTTAAAACATATATGAGCTTGTGTATTAACAATATTTAACAAAAATGACCTATCAGGGAAAATGTATCAAAATTTCAAAAACCACTAATCATTGTAACTTGATTTTGTTTGTCTTGTTGAGTCTCCTATTTGTCATCCTTGGTGAATGTCCATTTTTGTCTTCTTAATGCATGTTTTTTTGAGACACCTGTGCCTAGTTCCATTTCCCACTCTTTTAGCTAGTCTCTAATGTGAAACCAACAAACATGTGCTTGAGCCTTGTGTTCCTCCTTATCGAGGGCAACACTCCAAAGAAAGAAAGGTCATAGTGGTGGTTCGAGCTTGGCTGAGTCAAACCATTCTCCCTCTCTTTCTTTTATTCTATTTCTTGGTATGACCATGGCAATAAAAACCTCTATACTGTAACACCATTCACGTCTTACACACATGTTCATCATCTACTTGGTCTCATCTTTGCTCTAGAATTCTAGACACCATGCCATGAGCAAAGAGGCCATGCTTGCGTTTGTGTGGCATCTATGCTCTATCCTCAAAACTTCATCTCTAAACAATATTTTCAACATTTGCAAAAACATGGGGTTGTTGATATGAAAATATTCTTTAGCCTCTCATCTATGATTTTGCCAAGGAAAACTAGTAGTTGCTTTTTGGTTCACATAGTGAAAGTCACTTCCATATTGCCAAATACCTTGCCTTATGACACTTTCATTCTATGAAATGACTCTCAATAGTGGCTTCCTCTGTGAATTCTCCCCCGCCCTACAAACTTCATCTCCAACCCTTTGCTAAAATAGAAAGAAAAACAATTATTTTTAACACCTTTTTTGTTCTTAGTTTAAGAGAGTTAGAGGAATGATTATCTTTAAAAAAAAAAAGTGCCTTCCTTTGCATAATGGGTGGTATGTTGCTTTAAATTTGCATTTAATTCCTTATTCATCATTGCCTTCAGTCTATCAAGTTTTATGTAATGCAAATCCCCCATCATACCATTCCTTCTCCAACACCAAATATCGGTAATCCTCCCATTCAATAACTTCATTACTACAATTTAATGCTACTGCCCAATTGAACAAGGTGTCTACCACCTTATTGCCAAATTGGTATACATGTGTAACTGCTTTAAAATCCTTCAAGGTTGCTAACACGCCACAAATTAATTTTATTATTTTGTTGATCTTCCAAACTTGTGATATCCCATTTATAATTACATTTGAAATTATTTGAGAGTCACCTTCCAAATGCAAACTTTCAAATTTCAATCTACTTGCCAAATTGACAAGTAAAGTTGCTTTTGCTTTTGCCTCATTGTTGTACTCTCATCAAGCTTGTGAACTCCCATCAACAAAATATTTGCCTTCCAATCTCAAGTCACACATTAAGCACCAAATGATCCTAAATTTCCCCTTAACAGTGCATCAAAATCAATCTTGATCCAACCCTCTTTTGAATTTGATCACACCAAAATCAATCTTGATCCAACCCTCTTTTGAATTTGATCACACCACATTTTTGTCTTTTTAGAAGTTAAATAAAAAAAAAAAAAAAAAAAAAAAAAGCAAAAAAACAAAACACATTAACAAACAAACTTCACAAAGTATTATTAATATAAATAAGTCCTCCAAAACCCTCACACGCAAATTCCTATATAAACAAAAGCGGGGGGAATAGGAGATACTTGAGCGAAGAGGGTTTTAATCTAATAAGCGGTGGGAGCTCTGTAAAGCCATCCTTGAGTTTTCGAGCATCCTGCTACAGGGCACACCAGGGCATCGGCTCGTGTTTGGACCACGCGACCTGCCGAATTTGAGTAAACCCCCATCTGGGCACAAGGAGTTGCTCGTTTTGCTCGATCTTGGTCTCAGCAGCTCTCGTTCCTCCGAAAACACAGAAACATCGTCATTGATTTTCTTCAAGCCAGCTATGCTTTTCTTCGGTGAGATGTTTTAGCGGAGGCTCATTGCCCATTAGCTCAACTAGTTGCCATGCCATTTTGATCCATTGGGTGAGCAGATTCACATAAGTATTGGGTGAGAAGGAATTGAATAAGTGAAAAGGAACACCCATTTCACGAAATCGAATAAATACCAGCTATACTTGAGATTCAATGTCTCGGTGCTTCCCGTTTCCGCCTCCTGGATATGAAAATGAAAAGAAGTCAAGTAATGGGGAGATAGGGCATGTCCACAAGGTTTGTGCCCTACTTCACCTTCTATGGCTTCTCTTTCGATGTTCATCTTACCCTAACCCCAAATCACGTGTGCGGAACCTCATGTTGTATTATCAATGTTTCTCTTCTCACAATCAATATTTTGACGCCCAGAATAATGGGATTCGGGTGATCCACGTTGGATTGCTATAATGCCTGCGTGCCTGATTAAGGGTAGGGTTTGGAGCTGAACGGCTGATTATCTTAATACAGCGATTTTGACTTTTGTTTGTCTGTCCTCGAAATCTATTAGTTTTTTTTTGTAGTGCTTGCGTTGTTTAGGCAGACACGGATTGGTGTTTGTTCTGTATGTGTAGTTTTAACTACAGGGTTGTAAAGTTTGTCAAGAAAAAGTTGTGAATGAGGGTTTTTAGCTGGCTGGAAAGTGCAGATTGTAATACCCGAGAGCGCAGTTGTAGATTTTTGGCATGTTGGCATATGATAGAATAGTATCGATGTTAGTTCTCCATCTGTGACAGTTTTGTGATGAATCTTTTTGGTTATTATTGTTTTTATTGAATCCTACGTCTACCATTGTCTGCCAGCCTAGCTAGCTTAAGAGTAATTTAAGCGTTTCCGTAATTGTTTTTATCCAGGGTTTTTAATCTACGTGTTTCACAGAGTCAGTTTAAACTTACATCTTCAATTGCATATGAACGATAATTTTAATGAAAGTTTATCAGTACTTTAGACCTGTAAGGGCTGTGTTGTTTGGGTACGCTGAATTATTATCAACCGGTTGCTCGTATAGCTGTTTCTAATGTGTACTTGAGAAATGCAAGCGAATTAACAGTGTTTTTGCTATTTAATTTACAGATCTATTCCTAAGGAATTATACTGCCACATGAAACATATGGAATATCTGCAATGTCAAACATGAGCGCCCAACACTTCTACTAGGTTACAAGTTGTATATGGACATTTCTTAAAATACAAGCGTGCCTAAGACCTATGGATCAAACAAACTAATGTAGTCGATATCGGCTTACTAGGGTTTATATCATTATTGCTCTCTTCTATTGCTGCCTGATTGTTTGCTCAAATCACACAAAAGAAGACGGAGCTGGGTAAAAGATTGCTCCCATATTCCGTTGCTTCCCAGTTCATTCTCGTGCCTTGAAAAAGCAAAGACAGTTTTTAGATTTTTTGGTACTTCGATGTATTTTTGGGCCTTATCTGTATCTAGCTACAGTCGTTCTCTAATAGTTGTCTTAGATAGCGGTACCATGGAGGGAGGTTATTGAAACATTTGGGTGGGTGTTTCTGAGAAGTTTTAGGAATAGTTGACTTAGGTAGCGGTACCATGGAGGGGTCATTAAAACATTTGGGTGGATGATTTTTTGGAAATTTTTAAGAGTACAAGCAATGGTCCTGTGAATTTTTGTGGTAGAGGGCAAACTAAATTTTAAGCTTAAGAAATTTTAGGAAATTGGTGGTCACATGGATTTTTCGCCAAAAAAACTAAAAAAAACTCAAAATCATGGATTTTTCTAGGAAATTGGTGGTCACATGGATTTATTGAAACATTTGGGTGGGTGTCTCTGAGAAGTTTTAGGAATAGTTGACTTAGGTAGCGGTACCATGGAGGGGTCATTAAAACATTTGGGTGGATGATTTTTTGGAAATTTTTAAGAGTACACGCAATGGTCCTGTGAATTTTTGTGATAGAGGGCAAACTTAAAATTTTAAGCTTAAGAAATTTTAGGAAATTGGTGGTCACAAGGATTTTTCATAGATTTTTCTAGGAAATTGGTGGTCACATGGATTTTTTGCTAAAAAAACTAAAAAAACTCAAAAATAGGTGAATTTTTTCTCATCAACAACCAATATTAGAAATTGTAGATGAATAACACAGAAAAATTTCTATAAGCTGATGGATAAAATTCCAGCTGTAGGTTTTATTTTTGAAGATGAAATTCCAGTTTATCAAGGAGAAGATTTTTCCTCATCTCATAAGACTTTCCACTCCATAAAAATCATCCCGAAGCCCTCTCCATTGTCCACTTCTTCCTTTTTCTGCGTTTTGTCTAACTATTTCCTAGTTTGTGCCAATTTTGCCTTTTGCAACCCATAAGGACCTTTGGACATTATAAATTTTTTCGGGAGTGTTGTTATATGTATCTGTTGAAGCTGCTTGTATTTTAATTCATGTCCATATTTATAGATTAACAATATTCTATCCTTTGACTTTGATGACTATGTTGTTTTATCTGAACATTTTGAGGTGTCAAAAGTTCATTTAGAGAAGAGATGAAGCTTAAAGGAGATGATCTACGAAGTCCTTTTACTGGTTGGACAGAAGGAAAGATGGGCAATTATACTTGGTTATAGATTGTATGTACATTTGGATTTGAAGAATGTTTTGGTTCCTCAGTAATAGGCGTATACCTAGATTTTGCATGTCCGAAGAGGATAAAAATGAAGACTGGATTGGCTAAAGCTATTAAAAGATTTGACCCGGCCGCCAGGGCATTCATACCATCGAGTGTCATAATGATAACTCTCAAAGAGTGTGTAAAAGCTGTGGTGTAGAAAATTTTCTACGGACTTGAAACAGAGAGGAGGTAAACTGAGTTTAGAGAGTTGGTTGTGTGATTCTCTTAATGAACAAATTAACTATCGTTTCCTACTTTTGGTAGATGCGACAGGTAATTTCGTAAGATTTGGTCGCCTTCGATCATAGTTTAAAAACTCGGTGATTTTAATAAAACCTGGCAAATTATTAAAGTACTAAAATTCCTCATAACACAATGTCATGTAAAATGTGGTTACACAATGTATCGAATGAGTTATCTGTAAAGCATTGGGCAAGTGTTATTCATTAGATTTGAATACAAAGAGAGCATAATAGCATCAACTTGTGAATGCAACAATTGATAAATATATTTTGTATTATCATTCATGACCATTAAAATTATATATCCATACATTAGAAGAATTTACAATTTTGAAGTACAATATTATCATTTGTCATGTACTTACTCAATACACCTTGTATTGCTTATGTTGCACCTTTTTTTGTTGTTGCGCTAGAGGTATCCCTGCAACTCAGCCCAGTGCCCAACCGGTCATATCTTGGTCTTACTTACTGTCAAATTGGGGCCAGGAAGGGGCGAGCTGGGGTGAGACTAATCCCATGGAATGTACCAAGCCCCCCGCAAGCTGGGTGCATTGGGTGAATTCAGGCTTTGGACTCAAACTTGAGACCACTGACACAAGGCCCAAGCCAACTCCACTTCACTTGGTCTTACTTACTGTCAAATTGGGACCAGGAAGGAGTGAGCTGGGGTGAGACTAATCCTATAGGGCATACCAAGCCGCCCGCAAGCTGAGTGCATTGGGTGAATTCAGGCTTTGGACTCAAACTTGAGACCACTGACACAAGGCCCAAGCCAACTCCACTTCACATTTTTTGCTCAACAATCTTGTCTTTTTGTTAACAAGGGGGTTCCATCTAGCACAATTTAGTTGCTATAAGGATTAATGTCATCCAAGTCAATTGGCTCATGAGCAATTGTGTCTTCAACCTTTTTTTGTGTGTAGGTGAAGGTTGGCTTGCGAGGAGGTCATTCAGGGACTTTTATGTCAATTTGTTGCCCATTCTGCCTTGAATGGCCTTAGTCAAGCTCTACGTGTGCTATAAGGTTGAGAGAATAGTTTGAAGACTAACTTTTGAAGTTTTCGGAATTTTTTTTTGCCCCCAATCTTCCTCCAAGCAATTGCAGCAAGCAATAATTGTACACAACAAAGATTGGAAATTTGAAGTTAAAACAGAGTGAAAATTGAGATTATTTGTTAGTTGTTGCTAGTGGTAACAAAAAGAGTACATCTTTACGTTAACTATACATTTGTAACTCGTGAATAATTAGATTTTTAATCTCAACTTTAGGCATCAGCCTCTCATTGTGTGTTGAGAGGCCCTCTATGATTTCCACTTCAATTTCTCTGAAGTCATTTGAAAAGAAATATTATCCGTTGAAGTAGTAACCCATTGTATTGTATGAATGAGTTGGTGTTGTTGATTGTTCTTCCTTTGATCAATGATGTTCCAAATGAGTTTAAATTTTGCGGTGTCTCCTTGTAATATTTCAGAATTGCCTCTTTGATCCTATCCATGGCCCTATAAATAATAATCTATTGCCTTTTGCTTTCCATTCTTAAAGTTTGAACTTGCAATTAAAAATAAAATAATTTATTTAATTACAATTTAGAATTGTGAAATTAAACTATACAATTTACAACTTAAAATAACATTTGGAGTCACCTTGATGATCATTACAGCTCTCTTCACAAAGAGACTATTAAAACTTGTTTTTGTAGCTCTGATCATCAGCTTTATTTGAATATGAAAAAATCATCTATACTTGGCTCACATATATCTGTTTCAACTATATTAGCTTGCCACAAATTCTTTGCAAAGTGAGCAAATTAGTTTCAAACTATGACGCTGACAGTAGCACCCACTATCACAAGTTCTTTTTCCATGGTGTAGTATCTCATCAAATTAAGTAGCCAAAGTTGATTGTAGATGTATTTGGTGATGTTACGAGTGCCTTCCACGATTGGTTTTACCAAAATTAGTTTTCCCAGTTACAGTGAACGGTCTTCTGATTATTAAAACACGAAGATAATTTGTTTCATCTCCCCAGTCATTTTCTTTCCTGCTGTAACAGACTAGTCCAGATGTAAGATGAGGGCTTTAGAGCTTGCCTTTGGAGAGCTAAGCTAAATGAGGTAGAAGCTTGCAAGGAAATAGTCATCAGAGTCCTTAGGTCAAGATATATGTAGAGTGATTATTGTGTTATAGACGTACAGTTGAGAGTAGAGTTCAGAGAAAGACTGTTTCTGTTATTGGAACAAGCCTAGAAAAGTGGCGGTGGATGTAAATTTCCAAAACATTTGATGTAATCAATTTTTTCAGAATTATTGAAAATTACCAGTGTGGGCATTATTAAGATGTGTCTTGCGTCCATCGTACTCTGATTGACTGAGTGCTTGATGTTTGTTCATTTGACCCTTGCCCACAACATAAAATTTCTTGACAACATCTTTCTATCATCTATTCCGTAAAAACCTATGTTGCTGGTTTGAGATTCGGGCTTGACAGTTTTCCAAATTGTCTCCAAAGTTTGGGTGTACAATAATTTTGTACATGCATGTGTGCATGCACACGCACATATGTACGCTCACACACACAAAAGGGGGAAAAATGCTGCTTTTTCATCTGGTGAAGCCCAAAACAATTTCTTCATTTTGATTTCTAAATCAGAGCTGCTTATTATGGGCAGCAGCCACATGCGGGGTAAAGGGGCAACATCCCTTCCAGGGACCGCATGCAGCACCCATATTAATGCCTTTGGCCATAAAGACTTTTTTTAATAATTTTACCTCTTTTAAACAAGCCCAAATTAAGGTTTTGAGGCCATTCAGATTTTCATGGTATTAGCCATTTTTAGTAATTTTTACTGCTATTCTTTATTTAATGCAAGGTATGGTTAGGTTTTGTTTTTTCTATTTTTCTCTTTTTTTGAAAAAATTCTTGTGGGTCCTCCATGGAACCGCTCCTGTTCTGTCTTGGTTCACGCTGGTTTTCTACTATTTAGGCAATGATTGTTTCTTGCTTATTGGAACATTTCTTTTTTAATAATTATGTATGGATGATCAAGATACCGATAAACAACTGCTTGTGAAGTTTCCTTATCCATATTATATCTGGTTAGATTGTTATGTTAGTCTGGCATCCTTCACTATACGCATTTTCCTACATGCTATTTTATAATCTATCTCCAATCTAGTTGTCTCTGATTGGATTTATGAATTTATTTCTTAAGAATATAAATATATATTGTATCATGTTTTTGAATCAGAATTGTTGGCAATGTTTGCGTACTGTTGCGTGTAGGAGTTTAAGCACAAGCACAGGAAGGAGAAGAAAGAGAAAAAAAGAAAGAGAGAGGATGAAGTCCAAGCTAATAACTTGATAGAAAAGAAGGACAAGAAGCACAAGCATCACAAGCACAAAAAGGATAAGAGAACAGGTAGGCATGCAGAACATGAATTTGAGGATAATAAGAGAACTGGTGTTGCACATGACAACCCCACAAGGGGAGAGACAGTCTCCTTCAAATCTGTACAGAGAGAGAGACCAGGTACTGGGAGTTGTAACAAAGTTGATATATCAGACAGTGAAAGATCCAGACAAAAAAAGGACGAGATAAGAGATAATGGAATGGGAGGGAACCTAAAAATGGACAAGGATAGGGACAATAGTGATTGCAATGTGAGGAAGAGGAAGGAGATGGACGCAAACTTTTTTGGTGGTCTTGGGGATGCAGAGGAGAGCTTCAATAAAAGTGAGACCATTGGGATAAAATTTGTTGAGAGGGAGAGACTAGGAAATGGAAAGTGTGTCAAGATTGATCTATCAGAGAGGGAAGAATCAAGACAAAACAATTGTCAAACAAGTGATAAAGGCATGGAAAAGGACCAGAAAATTGGCAAGGATGGGGTTAAGAGTAATAGCAAAGTGAGGAAGGGTAAGGAGATTGACACCGAGTCTTCTTCACATGGTGGAAATGCACAGGAGATTCCTAAGAAAAGAGAGGCAATCTCTATTAAATTTGTTGATAAAGAGAGACCGTGTAATGGTAAGTGTGACAAGATCAATCTATTAAAAAACCAGAAATTTCTCACAGATAAGGATGATAATAATGGCATCGTGAGGAAGGGGAATGAGATCAACACAACCTCTTCTTTACATGGTGAGTTGTTTATTTGTGTTTTCTTTTTTTTTTGTAACCACGGTCTTCATGGCAAATCCCAAGTTCTTTATTTGACTCTGTCATCTAGAGTGTGAGATGTCTTGTCCATTGACCAATCTTCTAATTTGGCAAAAGGAGATTCAGTCAAGAATTTTCTCTTTCACCACATGTAATTCATTAATGATGGGGCTTTTTTGTGTTTGACAATATGAAATAAGGAAATCGGCCTTGGGAACATTTGCCTGTGCTTATGGACAAGGACAATCAGTCTATTACGCACATCCAAACTACATTTGCTAAAGAGGTTTACTCTGATATTGGGAGAACAGCACAAGAGGCAACAAATCTTCTTGTTGAATGCATATCAATGAGTCATGTTCAGAATGCAGGCAATCATGCTCTTGGGAAAAGTGTTGATAGTACAAGTTTCCGTCCATCATTATCTGGGAGGGATAAGTGTTCTCTTAAAAGCTTTCAATCTACATTTACCAAGGAGGCTTACTTCAGTACTGGTAAAGTAGCGCAAGTGGTAAAAAATGGTCCTGTTAAATGTATACGTAAGACTAGACTTGAAGAGGGAAGCAATGCTTCTTTTGACCATTGTATTGCTAGTACAAGTTCTCATCCATTATTTTCTGGCAAGGACAATCAGTTCAATAAGTGCCATCAAGCTGTAAATGCTGAGGAGGTTCACTCTGATAGTCGGAATAAAGTGCAAGATGCTCAAGGTTGTGCTGTTGGATGCATTCCTGGGAGTAAAGTCCAGGAGGTAAGCAATGCTTGTCTTGAAAAGTGTGTTGCTAGTGTAATTCACCATCCATCAACTTCCGTCAAGCAAAAGGGTTCTAATAATCGCTCTCAAACAGCATCTATTGAGGACTTTCACTCTGATAATTGGAGAAAAGTGCAAGATTCAAAAGAATGCGCTGTTGAATGCTTGCCTGAGAGTAGGATACAGTTGGCTAGCAATGCTGGTCTTGAGAAGTGTGTTGCTATTACAAGTTGCCATCTGTCATTTTCTATCAAGGACAAGCGATCCATTAAGCACTCTCAAACTGCATTATCTGAGAAGGCTCTATTTGATGGTGGGAGAATAGGGCAAGAGGCAAATGGAGTTGCTGTTGAATGCAAATCTGGGAGTAGAGCCCAGGAGGCAAGCATTGCTACTTTACAAAAGTGTGTCACCAGTACAAGTTGCTTTCCATCATTTTCTGGCAAGGATTGTGAAAGGAATGATGTGGCAGATTGCAAGACAACTTCACATTTTATTGGGCATTTACATGGTACTGCTGAAGCTGTTGATGTTTCTTCAGGGAGCAGGGCAGATTGCAAGACAACTTTACATTTTATTGGGCATTCACATGGTACTACTGAAGCTGTTGATGCTGTTCCTTCAGGGATCAGGGCAAATCGCAAGACAACTTCACATTTTATTGGGCCTTCACATGGTGCCATGGAAGCTGTTGATGTTGCTCCTTCAGGGAGCAGGGAAGATTGCAAGACTTCACATTTTATTTGGCCTTCACATGGTACTACTAAAACTGTTGATATTGTTCCTTCCGGAAGCTGGGCAGATGAACACATCCTGGATTTAAAATATTTTCCCAGTTTACGACCAAAGCAAGGTTGCTCTGATGTGGATGATCAAGCTTGGCTATTTCTGAGTAATGGCCGAAAACCCAAGGCTACAGAGAAGTTTGATCATGCATCAAATGTATGGGATCGGTTACTGGTCTTGCAACCCAACAATACATATGCGTTGCCTTACGTTACTCCATTCTGATTTCATTGTGTACAGGAACATTAACAATTCTTTGAATACCGATCACATTTCTTCTCCTACGCATATTGACTCGCAAAGTATCGTACTACAAGGCGAGTCTAGATTACAATGTACCACAATTTATTTGAGTTGTACACTATATGTTACTGTGTAATATTGCAGAGATTAATGTTTGTGCATTTTAATTTCCAATCTCAGTTGATTTTAGCATGCCGACAGGAGAAAACTAATGCTGCTTGTGTTTCTTGTTAATGCCATTTTTAAAATCAGTAATCAACTAATATGCGGCTGCTTCCACTCTCGGTATCTATGTATACGTTTGCTGCATTTTCTTGTTTGTTATGATTTGGTTACGTATTTCCTTAGTAACTTGTAGGAAAAATGAGAATATATATTGTCTTGAGGAGAGGAAATGGTCTTTCCCTCTACTGCATGCGTCATTCTGAAGAGGCAAACAGACACTTGGTTAAAATGTGCTTTTATTATTATCATTTTTTGGTTACCGAGACAAATAGTAAATGATCGTCAGTATGGTATACAAAACTGTGGCCATGCAGAAACAACATTAATTCTAAGCAAAATACCTGTCCAGAAAATAGTATTGCAGATGAGAAATCTTGTATCGAGCATGCTGCTTTTCTGAGCCAATGAACTGATCGCGACCTGTGTAGTCTTCCATAGAAACTGCTTCTACTGGGACTTAAGTGGCTGCTATTTTTGCAGTGGAGAAGTCTATACTGTCTGGGCACGATAAACAGCAGGTATATCTGATAGCTAAACAGGAACTAGCGTGGACTAAAACTTGGGCAGATATACGCATATCAAACTGGTCTAAGAACCAAGAAGCACACTCCCATGAATGAAAAATACAGAGTCTATTTAAGGCCTCAATCATCAGAAGCCCATAAAATGTCCAGTTTAAAACTGAGTCTATTTAAGGCATCAATCATCAAAGCCCATAAAATGTCCAGTTTAAAACAAAGACATTTGGAAACCACAGTACTCCTTGCTGGGCCATATTAACAATACTGTGCACCATTGTTCAAACCATCGTCTAAGTTTTGCCCATTGTCAATATGGTTGACTTAAATAACTTAATGTTGGAGTTTATTTGAGAGTGACCATGGAATTGACTGCGTGATCTTTTACATCAAACATGTTCTTAGAATACACCTGTAATTGTAGGAAGCGGGTGTCAAATGGCTGAAATAAAAGCAGATTATAACTACGAAATAGGTTTAACAGTTTTTGTTTTTGTTTTCACACGTCATGCTACTATATGCACGAGCAAGTATATGACAAACAGCTGGAGCTATTAAACTGCAATTTATAACTTGCTTTTTGAAATATTTTGTTATTTGCAAAACACAATAGGAAGGAATTAATTTGCCCTATAACTATTAGAGTTTACATTTAATTTCATATTTTTTACTTCTTGTTTTTCTCTCAATCAGATCAATTTGTCTTATAACTATTAGATTTTACATTTAGTTCTATAATAGATACAAACTATTTTTACTTATTTTTCTCCCAATCAATTTGTTGTATTGGGTTATTTTTACTTTCTATTTTTCTCTCAATCAGTTTATTGTATCAATTTGCCCTATAAATATTAGGTATACAATTTTTTTTTACTTCTTATTTCTCAATCAGTTTATTGTATTGCACAATTGACATATTAGTCTTTGACTAATATACATGTATCTATATTTATTTATAGATGTATGCATGTGCATGGATCTATCCATGAGTATGGATGTATATATAAATATGTATGGATTTACACACCTGTGTGTATGAATATATTAAAGTATGTATTTATGCATGTGCATATTGCTTGCATATAGATAAAGTAAAATATAGAAAGTTAGATTAATCTTAGTGAATGAGATCATTGGATTTTAGTAAGTTCAATGTAATAAAATGAAGTGTTGTAATTCTATGTTACATGGTAGCATCATAACAAACTATTATTTTTTAATTGATTTCAATTTTTTTTTGATTGGTGATAATTTTTGTATTTTATTAATAGTAAAGTAAAAGATTACAGAATCATAACTGAAAATTCTTCAAAGTCTGCTCAAAAAGGTTTGCCATAGAAGACACCCAACTTCTAACTAAATACTTGATAAGCTTGCTATTATGTGAGTAATCATGCCCCACTTTTAACTAAAACTAGGCATTACATCCGGTACATTCTTCAACATACAAGTATATAATTCTTTTAAAGCCTTATAACCTACAAAATGGGTTGAACATCTCCTATTCCTATTTACATTACAAAAATAGAGGACCTTCAAAAGAACTAACGCAGAGGGCACTGCCGAATCTCCTACTTGTTATGTGTTGATCATGGTGTCCTTGGATTCAACTGGGATGAAGAGCCCGACTCTGGTATCCAACCGAACTTTATTTTTTTCCTTGACAATCTTTTCTTTTGGTCCCCTCTCCACCTCAGTCTGACGCTTCTCTTCCGGTGTTTGCAACAATTCCTTCAACATTTTCCAACCCCCTCTCGCTTCAATTCTGTTTTTTTTGTGTTCTGGTACTCCAAACCAAAAAGAGCTTAAAAGTTAGAGTCGTTCCTTCCATAACCCTACACAAAGCCTCCTCTGTCCTCAACCTGACACTTAGTTCCGCAATTCCAATTATTGTCCCAAGAAGAAGAGCCCATGCCAAAAATGTCGAGGAAATGTCCATATTCGTCCTCTCATTCTCTTAACAGTCACTTCCCCCTTAAAATCCTGCAATTGGTTAAAACGTATGCAATGATAAATTCGCATCCATACCAGTCTTTGTTTTATGCTTTGCAAACTGCCCACCTGGACGAAGGGCACACCTCTGAATGCATTTTAATTATCATCTATCTTGCCTTTAACATCACATGCTCGTTCGTCCCTTGATCTAGAGGCTTCCACCTCAAATCCGATGTCATTTAATGAACTCACCACCTTTGGCTGATCAAGGCATGATGAAGGCAAATTTTCTCAAGATCCTCTATGCATACGACGTCTCTTCATACAATTCAATGCCTTACGGCTTCATCATGACAATTGATTCTACACCAATGGTCCCTAAGTAAGAAAAGTTTCTTTTTTGAATATGAATTTCTTCCAGGGGTAGCCCTTTATTGGGTTTCGATGGCTATAAGTAGCTCCAATGCCCTTCCATTGACTTCATCACACGGGCGGGAAAGGCCCCTCAATTCAAATTCAAATTTGGCAAGTAGCTTGTGATACTTGAGGATGTTAGTTTGTCCGTTAACCACGAGCCCACTCCAGGCCCCTCAATTCAAATTCAAATTTAGCAAGTAGCTTGTGATACTCGAGGATGTTAGTTTGTTTGCTTACCATGAGCTCACTCCATTGATGCATCTACAATGGCTCAATTTGTCAATCCTAGTCAAACCATTCCCCTTTAATTTTCCCATAAATCCTCAATTATATATTTTTTCCCTAGTTCTTTCAATTTAACTCCAATTTTGGACATGACATCCACCTCCACATTCCCCTCCCTCTTCACATGGGTCACTCTAAAGCCTTCAAAACCCCTTAAAAGTGATATGATATTCTTGATTAGTTTGTTGAGATACTAGGGTTATGTCTCACTTTTAGCTATTGCGTTAATTGTTAGCAGAGAGTTGCCCTCTAAGTGAAGTTTCTTCACATTAAACTATTTTTCCTTGCAGATGGCTAAAAGGGTGGCTTGGACCTCGACTACATTATTTGTTCCCTCAAACAAATTCTTAGCCCTTGCTGCAATAATATTTCCTTTTTGGTCCTTGACTACAAAACTAGCTCGACTTGAGCTCGGGTTGTCTTTGGAGGCCCTGTCAAAATTTATTTTAATCCAATCTTTCCCTTGGGGGATCCATTTTCGAATTTCTTCATTTGTAGCTGAAGGATTATCCCTTGAAGGAATTGGTTTCAAATTCTTAGTGAGTTAGATAATTGTACTTTAGTAAGTTTAATGTATTAAAATAGATCATTATAATTTTAGGTTAAATGATGTCACCATGCTATCTTTTAATTGATTTTTGTTAGTTTCTATATATATACAACTATCTAAAATGAATAACGATCATATATATAGCATATATACATATAAAATGTATATATACATATAAAATGAATAAGCTCTATAGATAGCATCATTTTATTCATTTTTTATTCTATCTGTATTTATGCTATCTTAGGAGACCCATTTTATATGTAAATTTCTCCTACTCAAGAAATCTACATTGGCATATGATAATACCTATAAGAGAATTATGGCCTACACAAGAATAAGATGATGAGATGGATCCCAATATTATGTAACAATTTTGAATGATCCATCATGTTTAATCCATATTCAAACAAATAATGGCTACCTAACAAGCACTAATGTAACAAATGAATGTTGAAATAAAGACAATGATGAATGCCAACATAGCATCCCATAGTAATTGAGTTAAAGATGTTGAACACATTGTAAGGTTGAGAGAAGGTGGAGTGAATTAGTCTTAACTAGATCTTAAATTCTTTTTGTCACAAACACTCGACCAATTTTTTTATACAACTAACCATCAATGAAAGATATGACAATGACAACACAATCACATGAACACCATATTTTTATATGAAAAATTCAATGTGGGAAAAACCACAGTGAGAATCACACTTAACATATTACAAATGTTATCTTATGAAATTATCTAATTTTGAAATGTCTTCTCCCGCTCACACTCAGACTTTGTCTCCTTTGGCTTTGCTGGTGGATGGAGATACTGGCTCGCTCCTGTCGGCCCTTCCTGTTGGTGTTGTTCTAGCGTCGGGGGTTTCCTTGTCTGGGTCCTCGCGGTTAGGCGCTCCGACTGCTCAGGGCTCTGCAATCTCCTACGCAGACGTGGCTGCCCTCGAGGCGGGCCTCCCAAGTCCTGTTTCTGGGCGAAAGGGATCTTCCTCTTCCCCCATGCAACCTGTTACTATGAGTAAACCCATTTGGGTAATCCTTGACTCAGAGACTGTAGATGAAATTTTAAAAAATAAGGAAGACTTCTCTTCTAATGCAGCGATTTTTTGATTTAAGGGTTTTTGGCCCTCTCTCTCTGACCTGCATGCTTGGATTTCCAAGCATTGGGAACCTATTTTATTTGCTGCTGTTCAGATTTACCCAGTGGCTAGGGATTTCTTTATTGTTAAGTTTGACAATGCTGAAGATAGGAACTCTATCCTGTACAATAATTATTTTTCGCGGGAGATGCGTTTCCCCTTGATGGCTAAACCCTGGTATATGGGGTTTGATCCTCTTACAGAGTCTTTCAATAAGATCCCCTTATGGGTTAGACTTCTGAATCTACGACTCTATCTGTGGTTAGATTCGGTATTGGAAGTTGTGGGTGAGGCTATTGGGGATTTCCAAATGGTGGATCTCGTCTCCTCTGATGTCCTCAAAACAACTTATGCTCGAATTCTTATGGAGATGGACGTCTCCAAGGGTCTTCCTGAGAAGATCACTTTGGCTTCTTCTTCGGGCTCTTGGACTCAGATTCTTAACTATGAGGGTATTCCATTCAGATGCTAGAAATGCCACAAGACTGGCCATCTTGCTGCGTGGTGTGCTTTAGATAAGATCAAACCTAAGAAACCACCTACTTGGTGGTCGGGGGTTGCTAACCATCATTACACGGTTTGTAAAGCCTCTATTATTGAAGGTTCGGTTGCTGGTTCTCCACCTTCTGATCATACTAATGTTGAAGCTCCTGTGGATGCCCCGAATATCTCTGTTGTTGTTGCTGTTGCTTTTGACTCGGCCTTGGTTCAGCCTTTTGCTGTCTCTGCCTAGTTTGCTGCTACTGACTCTGGTTTTGTGCTGTCTTCTGGTGCTGTTGGTCCTGCTACCCATGGTGCTATCTCTGGCCCAGATGTTCTTGGTGCTATCTTTGTTTCTGCTGATTTTTTGGCTGTTGGAGCTGAATGTTCTCCCCTTGTCTCTCCTGTGAGGGTTCGAGAGAACAGTCCTGGTGCTTTTCCTGCCCCTTCTAGGGTTTTTGATGTTTTGTGCCCCTTAGTGGGTTCTTCTAGTCCTTCTTTACTGAAGGCTATTGGTATGATGGAGGATGGATGGACTACAGTTAAAGGAAAGAAATCTAAGTCATCAACTCCTTTTGATATGAACTTACGTTCACACAGGGCTAGGCAAAAATGTATATCTTGATCGCCCTTTGTTGTTTCTGCCTGGGTTGTACCTTTGGTTTGACCCTTTGGCTTGTTTGGTGGGGCACCATAGTTGTATTATGGTCTTTCTTTTGCTCTATCTTTTAATGCTTATGTTTAAGGTTTTAGGACCTTTCAAATCTTATTTTTACTTAATAAGAACATATTACAAATGTTTAAGCCACATGCTAGGGAGTTCATTGCTCCTAAAAAGGACTTGTAGACTAATGCACACTATCATAGGGCAAGATACAAGGGACTTGCTAATATGAGATGCACGATCTCATGGTACGATACAATTTTGCCCAAGTTGCCAAATGAGCTATTGTCTTCTAGCAGACACATGGATTTGATGAATTGAAAAGATGTAGGATCTCCTGATTGTTACATCCCTTATAGACTTTTCAAATAACTGTTTTAATTGTTTCACTAAAGTTAATGTTGAAATATGTTTATTATGAAATTATTGAATGGTGTTGCTTTTGATGAAATTATGCATTTATGGATGGATAATGATGTATATTGACTACTTGGATAAATGATGATAAACCTAGATGATTTATACTAGCAAGAAATATTTAATATATTATTTGAGTGTGATGTAAGTTACGGCTAGCTTCTTCATAGGTTAGCGGATGCAGGAGAATGATTACTCTTGAAGAAGGGAGGGAGAGTATCATTAGGGATAGAGGATGCACACGCATGGGAAAAGTTAGAATTGCCATCAAATTTGGAACCTATAGTTAATTATCTTGGTCATCAGATTACCAGATGTTAAGATTAAGTTCACCGAATGTTAAGATTAAGTTGGCCTTTAGTCTCCTGTGATCATGGTGAGGTTAGGAGATCCTTACCTTGTTCGTTGTTTAATTAAAATGAATTAATTATTTTTAATAAGAATATATACTTCTAAATAAAAGAAAATTCTCATTTTAGTAAAACAACCCATAACACATTCTCTCTCGACATAAACCTGTGAATACCTATACATAGATGTGAAAGGTACAACACCTACTTATTAATATATATGCTATTTCATTTCACATTAACATGAATAAATCTATACATAATTGCATAGATTTATTTACACATAGTCTATACAACTTATGAAAATGTTTATATATATATATATATATATATATATATATATATATATATATATATATATATATATATATATATATATATATATATATATATATATATATATATATATATATATATATATAAAATCAAGATTGAAAATCTTATTTAAAACATGATTTATTATCACTTCCTAATCATACAACTATAAGCCGAATCTCTTATTCATTATTGAAGTGGTGGTAGATGAAACTCACCACCTTTCCATGGTAATGGGCAAGGAGTTCATTGCTCCTTGGTGGAAACATTAGAAGATGTGGAAGATAGAGAGTTTGTTCTCTCCTTTTGGAATTCTGTGGTGGCATTCATGTTCACCTCCCCCGTGGACCAAGAACAGGTAGTTATTCATTATAATTTGAATTCATCCCACAAGATCTTATGCATTTAATAATCCTCCTAAAGTGTACATATCACATATCTCAACATCTATCATGCAAATGGATTCATCCTCAATTACTTTCCATTCATCTTTGAACGCAAGCAAGTGATCCTTCCATTGTGAGTTCATGCTATACAAATGATAAATGATATATGTAGAGTCAAAAATTGCATACCCCCAATTATGATTTAGGCGACACTTTTGTAACCACTTTAGTGTCCACTCCCCTAGCATTTGTGTAGGTTCATTTGAGCCCTTGCATAAGCCTTTTCCCTCTCAGGATGCTCAGAGTCCTTGTCAGTAGCTATCTTTCAGCATTAGCTTCACATTAACCACATGTTTCCTTTGCCACCCGTCATGTTTGAGCGTGATTCATTTGGACACTAGTGCGTTGTATGGACGTCTGCATGTCACACATTCGTCCACCAACATCTCGATGTTCAAATATCGGTCATGTGCATGTTTTCCACTTGTCACTTGCTTTTGTTAGCAAAAACGGACAAAAATCTTCTAGAACGGCCTGGAAGTCTCCTTTTCCCCTTTAAATTGATGTCTTTGTGTTTCATTAAGCTCTCTCAAATTCTCTCAAAGTTCTGTCTCTCTCTAGAAGTTTTATCTCTACAATCTCTCTTGTGCTCTTGCAACTTTCTTGCTCTCTCATTTTGCTACAACATTCTACTATTAGCTACAACACTCTTTACAACAATATCTATAGCTCTTTTGGCTTCCTCAAATCTATTTGGTAATATCTTTCCACTTATCTTGTATCTTTGAGCATCTTGGAATTATCACATCCTTTTCTATTAATCTATCTCATGCAATAGGGGTTTTCCTCCACTTGCGGGGTTTGTTTCTATTTTCATATCTCATGTAATAGGGGTTCTCCTCCATCTTGCGAGGTTTTTTTCTATTACATTATCATTTATCTACTTGTCTTTTCAATCTATCTATCTATCTGGCTATTGTGGAGGTGGAAACACCAAAGCATGGACTTGACTAATGCAAGTCTCCAAACAACTTCAAACATTTTCCTCTCTCGCGTGTGTGCAGGTTCATTGGAAACATTCAACCACATGAAGGTTTGCTAGATTTAATATCTTATTCATTTATTTTATCTCTATTATATAGTATTTATTATTGCATTTCTAATTCTGTATTTTGCAGGTTATTTCAAGACCAAACCTGAGTTTTTGCCAAATTCTAAGCATTTTCTATCATGACTACAACATGTTGTGCAGAAGTTCGTTCACCATGCTGACATCCTTGGCCAAGACACTCAGATTTGGACCGAAGACTCTTTGTCATCTGGTCTTTCCATTTTTGGAACAAAAATATTATTTTTCCTCATCTATAATAGGACATTTCCACTGCTTTATCTAGTTTGGAGGTATCCGAATGTATATTGTGAACTTGGCTCTCAAGGGAAGATAACTTTCCTTTAGTAGGGTCAAATTTACACCATTACATTTTGGTGAACCTGACGTGAACACTGCTTCTTCATCATTTTCAAAGAATTCTTTATCATTCCTTTGGGTAGTCCTTATCTATTGTAAGTATATTATTTCAAAGATGCATTTTCTATCTTCTTTTATTAATTCAATCTCTAATTTTATTCAAGATATTAGTGATGTCCCTTTTTGTGCATGTGATGGTGACTTAGCTCTTTCTATGTCTCTATATGTCCGTGATCCCTCGTGTAAAGTTCCTTCTGTAAAAGAAGATATTTTGTTGCAAGAAGATGAGATCATTGATACAATTCTTAATTTTTCTCTACCATCTCCCCATTCAAATGCACTCTCTTCTAGAAAAGACACATTAGTAAACGGGGATTCTCATCTCACATCTAAACTCCCACTAGTTGATGTTGAGCATAAATCTATTAATGTAATTGTTGTCTCTGCTGCCCCTAAAAATCCTAAGAGGCCAATAATCTATGTTAATGGAGAATACACACAACCAAAGTCAAACAAAGTTATGGCCACTAGAGGTGACCCTTCTATGGTTCTCCCTACACGTCCTTTCTCTGATTGTTGTCTATCTCTAAACTCTGAAAAGTGTGTGGCTACTAATTATAAAAGAGTAGCTCATACTTATCACACTGATGGAATTAAAAAAAAACATTGTTATACCTACATCTCTTTCATCTTCTCAACCTATTATTTCATCTACACCTAAATCACGTCTACAATCCCCAGTAGAGTGTGATCATATTGAGAAAATCCATGTTAATTCCACTAATATTTCTCTCTCGAATCTTCTTCAAATTTCTCCCCTTTATCGTAGTGTACTTCAAGAGGCTCTACAAAAGCTCTTTGTGTCATCTTCTACTAGACTAGGTGATGAAAACAAGTTATTGGATTATATACACTCCAGTGCTCCAGAGATTACATTCCATCAACATGAAATTCCATCCACCAAAATACGTGATCAAGATGATCCATTGATGATATTTCCTTTTGTAAATGACATTGGTATTAGACATACTCTCATTGATATTGGTTCAGAAGTCAATGTTTGTAGTGTTGATCTTTTACCTAAAATAAAAATGGATCTGATTTCTCTTGAAACTTCTTCTCTATCAATTCATGGGTTTGATAATGTTGGTTGGAAAGCTCTAGGTACAATAATTTTACCTTTGTAGCTTGGACCCATTACTTTACCTACTCTGGTACATGTGATACCAAATACTTTGCAAACTAATATTGTTCTAGGTAGATCGTTGATTCGTTCCATGGGTACAATCCCATCTACCATGCATAAGTGTATCAAATTTATTCATAATGATCAAGTAGTTACAATAAAGACTGATATTGCATCCCTCCATTATTATTATGAGGCTAAATCTAACCAGTCTTCAAGTTTCACAACTTTTTAAAAATTTGATTCCTTCATCATCATCAAGTACTGTTGCACCACCACAAGTCCCTAATCTTGATGGTGGTGCCAACTTTCCTTCTCCTCAATCAAATGCATGTCATAGTGATGATCAAAGTCCTTTGGATAAAAGTGACCCTATCCACCCTGACATTGCAAAGATTTCATTCACAACTGTTATTAAGGATGGTCATTCTTCTATATCACATAATAGTGTAAACATTGTCAACTATGCTAATAATACTGGTCCTCCCACTTTTAAGGAGTTGCAATCATGCTATGGGGTAGGATTCAATATTCTTTCTATGCATGGGTATACAGGAAAGAGTCTTTGATACATTGAACAAGGATTCAAGGTCCCTTTGGAACTGAAGCCTCACTCTTCTATGATGGTTTTAGGTTACTACAAATCTTCTCCTTTGTCTTCATCCACTCTTTCATCATCTAAAATATCTATGCCTTCTTGTGAGCAACCAAACCTTCCTTCACAATAGAAAGGGTTTCTTCCTGCTCCTCATTCTTTATCTGAACAAGAGAATATGTTGTTGTGGATTCTTAAAGCCCACTTAATCACTCTTCCTCCTCCAACATGTAAGAGGCTCCATGATATAAATGATAAAGAAAGACACTCTTTTTGTGCATATCATCAACTGCTTGTCCATTGTACTAGTGAGTGCAAGGCCTTGAAAGATAAAATACAAGAACTTCATGCATCAGGTGTCCTCAATCATTTATCTATTGAACGGTCTACTTCTTTTTCCATGCATGACATGTGATATTGAGGTTTACCTCTATCCTATCTTTTCTCCATATCTATCTTGAGATCTTATCTTATCTTATTTTCCTTTGTGGGAGCCAATCCACTATCTTTTCTTTTCTTATTTTCCTTTGTGGGGGATAATCCACCATCTTATCAAATCTTTCCCTATCATACACTTATCTATAGCTTAACGCTACGTGTATCAACAATGATCTTAAGCCACCCTATCACATGCCTATCTAGCTCAATTCTATGCATGTCAGTGCAATGCGTCTAAAGCTGCCCTATCACATGCCTATCTAGCTCAAAGCTACGCATGTTGGTGCACCTATCAAAGTATCCCTATCACTTGCCTATTTATCATTTTCTAGGCATGTCAAAGCTTATAAAAAATCACCCTATCATATGGCTATCTAGCATAACACAATTTGCTACCCATACCAAAGTAATTTCCTCAATAGCAGCCCTCTTCCCTAGCGAAGTTGGTTACATTGAGTGTCTTTTTTGATATTTTCTTTCCTCCACAATGGAGTTGGTGCTACTAATCATGACCAACTACACGACCTCTAGTGATAGATCAAGCTAGTGTCTTAGTCATGTGGTGTCTCTTCAACACTGGTTTCTTCCCTATCTATTGGTTGCATTCTTCCTTGAGGCAATTAATCCTAGATTCTTCTCTCCTTGTTTAGATTCCTCTATTTGTTGTTTGTTGTATTTTGGGGATGATGCATTGTATTGAGACAACCTTTTACAGCAAAGTCTCTTCAACATTATTGACCCAAAGCCTTTAGTTTTTTGTTGTGTGTTCTAACCCCGCACCTTTGTGGTTTTCATGTTGCAACCTTGTTGTCTTGTGCAACTTTTTCTCTCTAATGCTTTTGTCTTGCAGGTCTTCATCTTGGGGACATACTGTTGTTGTTCAAAGATTTATCTGCTTCCTCTACAATATCCTTTTGACATCATGATGCCATTTTCTTTGATTAGATATCCTTTAGCGTGCATATTCATTTAGATTCATCAACCCGCTAAAGTGGGGGCAAAATGTAGAGTAAAAAATTGCATACCCCCATTCTCAATTTAGGCTACACTTTTGTAACCACTTTAGTGTCCTCTCCCATAACATTTTTGTAGGTTCATTTGAGCCCTTGCATTAGGCTTTTCCCTCTCAGGATGCTCAGAGTCCTTGTCAACAACTAACTTTCAGCGTTAGATTTGCATTAACCACATGTTTCCTTTGCCACTCGTCGTGTTTGAGTATGATTCATTTGGACAATAGCATACCAAAAGGACTTCCGTGTGTCATGCATTCATCCACCAACATCTCAACATTTAAATACCAGTCCTATATGTTTTTTCCACTTGTCGCTTTCTTTTGTTGGCAGAAATGGCCCAGATTCTTCTAGAATGACCTAGAAGCCTCCTTTCCCCTTTAATTTGATATCTTTGTGTTTCATTCAACTCTCTTAGATTCTATTGACATTTTCTCTCCTGTGCTCTTTCTTTATCTTGGCTCTTGTAGCTTTCTTGCTCTCTCATTTTGCTACAACAATCTACTATTAGCTACAACACTCTTTACAACAATATCTCTAGCTCTTTTGCCTTCCTCAAATCTATTTGGTAATATTTGTCAACTTATCTTGCATCTTTGAGAATCTTGGGATTATCACATCCTTTTTCTATTAATCTATCTCATGCAATAGTGGTTTTCCTCCACTAGCGGGGTTTGTTCTATTTTCATATCTCATGTAATAGGGGTTCTCCTCCATCTAGCAGGGTTTGTTTCTATTACATTATCATTTGTCTACTTGTCTCTTCAATCAATCAATCTATCTAGATACTATGAAGGTGGAAACACCAAAGTAGGAACTTGACCGAGGCAAGTCTCCAAATAGCCCCAAACATTTTCCCTCTCTTGCGTGTGTGCAGGTTCATTGGAAACATTTAACTGCACGAAGGTTTTCTAGTATTTAATATCTTATTCATTTATTTTATTTCTATTATATAGTATTTATTATTGTATTTCTAATTCTATATTTTGCAGGTTATTTCAAGAATAGACCCAAGTTTTTGCCAAATTCTAAGCATTTTTTTTTATCACGGTCTGTATAGGACTACAATGCATCACACAAATGTCCATGCATCATGCTGGTGTCCTTGGTCGAGACACCTAGATTTGGACCGAAGATTCTCTGTCATATGGTCTTTCCATTTCTGCAACCAAAATATTAATTTTCTTCATCTATAATATGATATTTCCATTGGTTTATCTAGTTTGGAGTTATCTAAATGTATGTTGTAAACTTGGTTCTCAAGGGAAGATAACTTTCCTTTGGTAGGGTCAAATTTACACCATTACAATATTAAATATTTTCTTTTACATCAAATGGAATATATCTATTATGCATGGAATCACATTGCATAGATCATTATCGTATAAATTAGAAACTATTGTTGTTCATTTTATCATGCACTAATTCAATTCTTAAGTATCTAGATGCATTGTAACCTCATGTCTCCATGTGACTATTTATGCACAATTTCTTCTTAAATTTAAGCAGTTGGAGTGTTCCCATGTAAACTTTTGATTATAGGGAAAGGATAAATTGGAATCTTTCCCTATTTTAATGGAGAAATAACTACTTAAAAAACTAGAAATAAGCATTGAAAAAAGGGGGGGCTGGAAATAGGTAGCAACTGCTTATTGGAAAAATGTCACATGTCTTCACCATTTATGTTTTCTCCTTTTTATTTGCCTTAAATTTTGCTTGCAAATTTTATTTACAACAAATATTGTAAAATTTTTAATTTGAAATATCAATTAAGAATAGTGCTTAAAAATAAGTAACAAATTTTGCTATGCGTGGGGCCACCAGCTCCACAAATTGCTGCTAAAAATGTTGATCAGTGGATACTAGCCAAAATAAGCTTAACAACTGCATGGGGGCCTTCCCTAATTCATTAAGAGTAGCTTCAAACCATGCCATAAAAAAAAATGTTCTGCATAGGAATGACATCCAAAATACTCATGATAAACTGGAATTGTATGAGTAACTTCTTGAAAGATCATATAAGTTGATACATATTCGCACATTATATAATTTGCAAACCATCCATGATCCACAAGTTAGTATGGAATAAGTGTAGGATTAATAATACTACATTTTATATCATCTATTGTTGGTCTGGGTACATCATCCCACATGATCTGTCATTTGATGGAGACCTGCATTAGCAATGGTAATCCATGTCTTAAATATGAGAATGAAGAGAATCAAAATTATTGTTGTACATAGATCTCAATCTTCTTATTATAAGTGCTTTATGTCGAATAAGAGAATGAAAACCCAAGTCATGCATAGCTATAATGAATTTTCTTTTCAAATGTGATTTTGTGTATCTTTATGAATTTTTAATTTCAATATGAATCAATATATCGCTTACAAATTTCACTATTCTGATATGAATCCGTATATCTTCTTGAATATGGATTTAATATATGAATCCATATATCTTCTTTTTGATCAGTAATTTTGATGTTTTATTAATATTAAAATAATATTTACAATGCATAGATCATAATGTAAAGTTTAACCCCTAACCCCCATTACAACCATCTATTTTCCATACTAAAAAGAATAAAACCTATCCCCCATTAAAAATTTACATTTTCCACATTGAAAGTGGCATCCAACAAACCACCTTGTAAGCCATTACCCCTAATTGACTACCCAAAACCACCTTGACACAAGTTTGCAATAAAAAAATAGTGACCAAAAGAGAGGGATTTTCTATCTTTGCATACACATACCACGACAAAAGAATTGTCTTCTTCACCATTGTGTACTACCATTCTAAAATGTAGGGCTTCGAGCATCATCACCCAAAAAACATTATTGTCGCTTCACACTCACCATCATTTTGTACCACCCTTACCATCTCCAACCGCCAACCTGACACACACCTTATGCCACACTGATTCCTCCTTCACCTTGGCACCATCATTGGATCAATCTCCCTATTCACCATTTCCAACACCTTGAGCTGAACATCCCTAATCTTCTGCTTCAAATCCTCCCATGCCACTCCTCTTTCTTACAAATACTTCACCTTGTCCACAAGGTTTAGTCAATGGATAAAGAGAATAATCCCAAATTCCATCACTTTTTGTGGGTCCCCAATACCCTCCATCCCATCATATCCTTGACCTGGGATCGCCCATTAAAATATGTGGTCTAATCCCAGGAGCATATCGTCCGCAACCAAATCCCGCAACACCCACTTGATAATCTCAGTATCCTCATCAAGTTCCAATGCCCACCCCAATGCCATGTTGATAATGTCAAGGTTGATTCGATACCCGTGATTTGTTATGAAAAATTCATCCTTGAGTAGTCTCAACAGAGCCTTCAAAACTGCCTTATCCTTATAGCGACACATTATTTTGAGTCTTTGCATCTCCTCATCACCAAAGAAGGCTTGTTGTTGTTGTGTTGTGAGAAGAGTAAATGTGGCCTCCATCCTTGCTGTCGTACCCAGACCAAAGACACAGAGGAAAATAGTGACTTCAAAAAAGGATAAAAATTCCCTTTAATGCCACCACAACATTCATCCAATCCTTGTACTTTTGGAAAGTTGCACTTCAATTACTACATTCCTATAACCAAATTATTTCATCATTGATGTGGTTGGTGTCATCAGTGTCTGATGCAAGATTAAGATATGGAAATCTTGTTGATGCCATTCACCTACTTAAAATGTCAATGCCCATTTGGAGAGTACATATGCCACCTTGTTACCTTTCCTGAGTGTATGGGATACTTTAAAATTTCCAAAATATGGTAATTCACTTTGGATGGCATTGATAAATTTTTGAAGATGCCAAGCTTGGAATGATGCTGCTATGATAACATCTACCACAACTAACAAGTACCCTTCTAAATGTAACCATATGATTCCCATTCTTTGACCCATTCTAATAGCTTGTAATGCAACCATAGCTTCAACTACATTATTCATCCCATCATGAATTCGTTTTGCTTCAAAACTAAGTATACTCCCACCATAGTCTCGCACGACACATCCAATCCTAGATGGTCCCGAGTTTCCCTTCAAGGCCCATCAATGTTAATCTTTATCCATCCTTCCTCAAGTTTGTTCCATTTGATTGTGTCTCTATCCCACACATTAGAGGCTGAATGAACCCATCTAAGCCCATTAATGGGCTGATATGAATCCATATATCACTAGGAACCTACACATCTGATATTAATTTGATTAAAACTAGGAATGAACATATCAACCATGAATCTATATAATAGATACAAATTTTCAACTTATGAATTTAAAAATAGTTAAGACCATCGTTAGAAACACATGGTGGTCATAAAACCTAGCCTTCAAACATCAAACATCAAGCATGAACTATACTTACTGAATGAGAAACCTCATTTGTGCAGTAATACTTATCCATTACTTACTTTGCAATGATAAACTTGATAGTTTAATAATATTGTAAATATCATGAATGACGAATGATCCTTTGGTTGGGAAAACCTATATGATTATATGAATACAAGAGTATACCATCAATAAGAATATTGAGTTCTATTTCTTAAAATTATAGGATCAAAATTGATTAGATAAGTTATAAAATGTGGAAGGGTTACATTTATTATCCTTGAAAGGTAAACATAATGAAGGAGATGAAAATAAATCATATTAAAAATAAATTATAACAATTGAGAATTGTTGGGAAGGGACTCCCCATAATCTGGTCATGAACAATTAAAAACTAAGAAAATCATATATATTCTGCTTATGCTAGTGAGACACCACTCTAAGGTCATTGGACTGCCATTTCTGAGTTGGACTATAAGTCCTCATAAGGTTAGGGAAGAACAAATGAGTTGTAAGAGCTCAATTATACGAGTAAGATGGTGATACTAACAATACGGAGTACAATGCTTGCAATTGTAAACCTTGTCCAAGGTGGCACTATACAATGGTATAGTGACCATCAATCAAATGAACTAGAAGTGCACATATTGTTAGGAGAGGTCATTCTCATAGACAAGAAGTCTATAGGATGTGACTGACTAAGATTGTTGTAGGTTGCAAACACAAAATATTCATAAGACAATGATAAGACCCAAACTTGTTCTACACCTTTCGTGCATATTTGAGTCACTTCTGTAATAAATTTGTGTTGGAGACCAAAAGGTCAATGGATGGGAGGTAAATCCTTTGATGATTCTCTCCCTCTTCCAAGAAGGCATCAAGGATAAATATCATAAAAGGAAAAAAAAATACATTTCCTTTGTTTACTAGTTTCTATTATCCCTTGCATATGGTTGGTTAATTTAGTTATTCAATTAATTTCCTTTTTGATAAATCAATTTTATATTGTTAGATATTATAATGTCATATTAAGGAAATTACTTTTAAATATCATATTTCCCTTTATATTGAAGTTGGTTGAATAAGTTATTGGAATTTTTCATACTCATGTTAGAAGGAAACAATTAATTTTCTATTAAAGTTAGTTAATTGAAAAGTTATATGACCTATGAAATGATTGATGATTGTTTAGAATTTAATTTATTAAGGTTCAACATGTTACATATGATATCAGGGCTACTAGGTTCAACATTGGACCTAAGAACTCACCACCTTTTCACCTAGAAAGCTGAAATCAACTTGTCAGCGTTTCATAGGATGTGGAATCGATGAAATTCTTAGAAAAAGGTCCATGACTCGAGAGTCAATTAATTTATAAATGACCAAAACCATGCAAAAAAAACAAATATTTTTTATTTTTTCACATCTGATGACGAGACATTAACATAAGCTACCAAATTATTTTAGGATGGGAGTCACATGTAGCCTTCAATCTAGAAATAGTTGAACACTTCCTATAAACTGGATTAACTTCCAAACCTAAACCATAATTGATAAAGTATTAGAGGAATGCAAGGAGATAAAAGGTAAGGAAGATCAATAGAACCATCATAGGATATTATCTCTGATTTCTTGGGGCAAGAGGAGCCCATCACTAATATTAATAGTGAATCTTAGGAAGAGATCCACTAATGGTTTGGTAAATTAGTAATGCATTAAAATAAAACCCAATTATATGTAAGAAGAACAAGATGAAATTCATATAGCCAAAAGGATCATAACACTCATAGAGAGAAATGAGGAGAGTTCTCTGATAGCTGATGAGACAACAAGATTTTACATTAAGATGAATTCGTGTCAGGAGATTCTAGGGGGTCTTGTAGGAACTTCTCAGAGAATTTTCAATTGTTAGGAAAACCTACTAGATGTCTAGAGATGCAACCACGTAGTAGGAGGATAATAATGTTTATCTAGGCCCAAATCAACTAAGATTACACATAAATAGTTTTCCAATCAGTACCTGAAGAAATTTGCTAGTGGTTAACTTACCTACTAGATTAAATGGATGAATGGATGTTAGAATTTATAATCTTTCCTTGGTGTTTTATTTAAATTTGGATAAGCCAAGGTATCCTAAAATGTAATTTTTCCTCTAGTCCAAGTGGGAGGACAGCTCATTTCTTTTATTTCCTTTATTAAGGAAATTATCTTTTCCTCCTTATGAGGATTCTCACACTTGACACACACTTAATATGAATGTGGCATTCATAGAACATGGGAGTTACATTCTAACTCCATCACTCATCTCTATTTAAGAGATGCTTCTCCACACACTTAACATAATTTTTTACTCACTTCTACTCACATTCTCAACTCAGCTCTCTCATTGTTGTAATGAGCTTCTTGCTCACATTCTCTCTCTTTTTCTAGGCTTTCTTGCCTCATTCATATTATATTCACAAGAGTTTTTCTTTGTTTTCCCCTTTCAAAATCCGTGTCTCTTTGTGTTGATATTGGAACATCTTGATGGTTTTGGTGATAGATCTTGAAGCAATCTCTCTTTCATCGTGTTTATGGTAAAAATCTTCCTTTTCCTCACTCACTTGTATTCTTTCCTTTAGCTCTTTTTCATTTTTGTATGCTTCTAACATGGTATCAGAGCTAGCTAAATCCTTGTTTTGAGTGTTGCATGAAGGTGCCATTTGAAGGATATCTCATTTGAGAAGAAGAAAGCTTTTTTGTTTTTGTTGAGATTAACTTTTTGTTGTAGGTTTTTTTTCAAAAAAAAAATCCAACATTTTGTTTAATTAGTTCTGGATGGTTTACTGCTAGATCTAAGTCTATTAATCTCCATTTAAAGTTTTTTTAAAGATTTAACCTTACCCTTTGTCAGGCAACTGCAAGGGTTTATTTATTTATTTTTCATTCTTTCATATTCTATGCTAACATTTTACAAGTTACATTTATTTATAGATCTACAAGTTATTCTAGTTTTAAAATCTAAGTTCTTTTTGCAAGCTTGTTTATCTCATTTTGATTGCAGGTCTAAAAAAAAACCTTTTATTTACACATATCTATTGTTTATTGTCTGTGTTTTGTTTCCATTTATCTAACTATTTTCTTCTCCAAGTGTAAATATATATTTTCTCAGATCTTTGTCCTATTCTAGTTTGCTCTCTAACCTTTTTATATATATCTCTAGTTACTATTCACTTATAACTTTATTTACACAAAATCTAATATATTTCTCTATTTGAATATCTCTATTTTATGATGATATTGGTTTTTACACAAAAATCTAACATCTATTTATCTGTTTGAATAGCCTATTTGCTGTCTATTAGCTTATTTTTTAATATTTTTTTATTTAAAAAAAAATAAAAATAAAAATAAAACACCAAGGAAAGATTATAAATTCTAACACCCCCTTTAATCTTTGCTTGGGGTGATTACATCAATGCTTCTCAAACTGACAAAGATGTATGGCAAGTTGAAAATGAAGAAACTCTTGGAATAGTTGGCCTTTCTGTTGTTATTGATCTATACGTCTTGATTGGACATTGCACCAAAGCCCATCAAGAATGAGACATTTTGCAACAAACTTATGACATCTCTACCAGATCACAAAAGATTAAACTCCAAGACAACCTGAAAGACTTGAGGTATATCTATTTCAAATCCATGGATGAATTCTTACTCAATTTTGATGCTATTCAAACTCAATTAAGTGGCGTAAATGTTACTTTAAATGATATTCGATTAATTACTATTATTCTAAAGAAATGTCTTCCTAAAGAATTTCAACAGTTTATTACAAACATTCATTCAGTTTAATCTTTAATCAAGCTATAATCTTAAATATATTATCCATCCAATTTTTAATCAAGCCATAATATTAAACCAAACAAGGCACATTAATCTTTAATCAAGCCATAATATTAAACCAAATCATCTGATAATTAATTGATCAATTTCAAATCTAATCATCATCATGGGATGTATCCTTCCCAATCCTTGAGGCCATGCCCTCGCAATCACTGAATCAGTCAATCACTCAATCAATTGGTTTCCAGCTTGACTAGGGGAAATACGTTGGTTTGCTTTTAATTTGTTGTGCATGCTTTCTTGTTTCTTGTATGTATTAGTTTTTTTTGCATCCATCATGGTTGTTGCATCCCATTGTAATAGGGGCATCATGGTCTTCCATATCATGGCATCTTAAGGCATATGGTTGTATTTGACCTTTTTGATCACGTACTTGACACATGGTCATCTTGGTTCCTCATACCTTGGTGCATAACATCAAGTACAATATCGAAATAGGATATGCTCTCCTATGTTGACACACTTCCGCTATCCTCACCCTTCCTTTTCGAGAAAATTGTCAAAATTAATTTTCTGCTCAATTTTCTCGAGGGGTCACCATCCTCATCCTCTTCCCGTCATCGCTTAGGCATGACTCCTGGGACATCTCATTTTATTCTTCTTTGACATGATGTCGATTTCGACACTGCATCAAAGAGGGGCAAAATGTAGACACCTAAAATTGTCCATTCACACTAATGTTAATTTTTATTAATATTTGCCATTAACATTATGGTTAATTTTATTAACTGACTATAATCGTTATATTCTTCTATTTATTTAATTAAATTTACTTTAATTAAATAAATTCATTTCCCCTTTGTATTTAAATTTTATTTAAATACTATAATATATTAAATTCAGTTTAATATATTATCCCTCCATTTCCCTCTATAAAATAAATTTTATTTATTTTATTCCTCCACTAGCCTAAAGCTTTTCTAAACCATGATTAAATTAAATTTATTTTAATTTAATTTCATTTTCCTTTTTCCTATGCTTACCTTTTTTTTAATATTCCTCTAATCTTGATTAAAATGTGGATTACATCTAAACATGTGCACAATCACCTTTTCCAAGGTAGCCACCGCTCCATCTTTTTTCTCCACCAATCATTTTTAAAATCCTCTTTCCCTCTAAAAGTGAAGTTTGACTTTTGCATCTTTTGCCACTTCACCTTTTTCAAATCCTACCTAACATCCTTTTGCCTCTTAATCCTAGCCCCTCATTTTATTTTGCCTCTTCATCTTTTCCAAACCCTATCTAACCTTTAATCCTAGCCACACATTCTTTTGCCTCTTAATCTCCACCATCCAATTATTTTCATTTTCTATAAAAGAAGGCCTCACTTCTCATTTTAGGTCTAGGTTCTTTTTCTTCTTAGTCTCTTAGCTCTTGCATCTTATAACATTCTTAATCACTCTAGTTCTTTTATTCATTAAAATCTAATCTTGTTCTTAGATCTTAATCTTGTTGCATTATCATAGATCTTAATCTTATTATCATTATCATTACCATTATCTTGAATCAATCTTACATCATCTTAATCTTTATCATTTGTGAAGCTTGAGAAAAGTTCCTCATACTCATTCTCAAATCCCTTCACCATCATCTAGCTTGCATCCCATAGTTTTGCATTTCATTTGAGTTGGGAGAGCATACCCACAATAATCTTAAAGATAAAATCAAACAATGCTTTGGGTGCCCTTGTCTTAGCTCATCGGAGGTTGTAGTGAAGATTACTTATTTTATTGCATTTGAAATGACTAACATCCAATGTGATTTTGTATGGTGTTTTGGTATTTTTTATTTGCAGCAAATAGGTTCATATTTTCATTGCATACACTACCATAGTCATTTTATATTTTTCTTAGTTTACTCTCTTTTAATACATACTCCCATACTATAGTTTTAGTATATTGATTTATTACTGAGGAGAGGCTTAAAGATTTTTTTCTTTTTTCATAATAATAGAAATGAAAAAAAAATCTTGCAAAGAAATCTCCCCGTAGGGATGCCGAGCCAGCTACCTTACACAGTTCAGTCGGCTGTTGCTATTGCAGAGGGTGGGGATTTATTCCTGTCGCACCCCACTAGATAGCGTGCCCTGCATGCCGCTACCCCAAAGGGGTAACGGTGGCAGGTCCACCTCTCCCCATTGGGGATGCGGTGGGTTGTGCCACCGCTCCCCAAAGGGGTTGCAGTGGGCACAGTCTCGCCTGCCCCACAAGGGTTTGTTTAATTAAAACAAAGTATTTAAAAAAAAAATTCTCTATAGTTTTTCTTTTTAACTTTTTTAATATATTTTTTTAAGTTTTATTAAATTAGTTTTAAGTTTATTATTTATTATATATAGTATTATATATAATACTTATTTTATATATATATATATATATATATATTTATTATATATATATATATATATATATAAATAGATATATATTATATATTAATATATTAAATATCTATTAATTTATAAATAAATAAATAAATAAATAATATATATATATATATATATATATATACATATATATACATATATATATATATATATATATATATATATATATATATATATATATATATATATATATATATATATATATATATATATATATATATATATATATATAAACAAGAGTGAGATATTGATAGTTTCATGAATATCCACTTGAAATAAATGAAGATGATAAATAATTTCTTACTAAAGCACCAACATAGCAATAGTTTTTCCAAGATAATATGCATCCATGTATATATACCCAAGTATATATACATAGGTGCATATTCATTATTTTATGTGAAACTAACATAAACATGAAAATGAATCTTTTCTACTTAGGCTAAAGACAAGTAAAAAATACATTCTTTCCTTTTTCAATACATGCTTGGAATAAACTCGCATACATAGGAAAGAGATTTTCTTTCAAATGATAAATTTAACTTTTTCATGCATGAAGTGAAACAAACTAGCAAACTAACTTTTGCAATTAAGCATAGAAATATTGTTATCTCTATTTGAGCATTATTAATGGATTGTCATTAGTATCAATCAATTATTCAGTTGGTAAAGGTTGGTATAAGGAGATAACAAGTCAGTCGGTCAAGTAGACAAAGCCTTCACACCTAGCAAAGACAAGGCACAACTTCAAGATCACCGAATATAGGTTTGACCGAGAATGCTTACCGAGCGTCATGAAATTACTAAGTATTGAGATAGTGACCATCAAGCATTCTTACACACCGAGCATCAGTAATTTACCGAACAATGAATGTAGTGATTACCAAGTAAAATAGGAAATGATATAGTAATCAGGAATGACACATATATTTATGCAAATGGTTTACATCGATCATATAAATGGTTTACTAAGATCGAGACATATTTAATATGGATGTAATCATTAACTTTTGTGATGGTTCCAATGTAATGGTAGATCTAGGTTATTTTTGTATACCATTCATCTTAGGTTTTCTAAGATGATGTAAACCCTAATCAGGCCAAGTTAGTTTGATATATAATTGTAAATATGTCATTATGATCATGTATCATGAAGCAGTAGCCACACTAAGGACATTAGGAGATCAGACACGAGGTTTTATGATAGAAGGTTTATGAGAGACATAATCAGTTTTCAGAACAACATACCTACCAAAAAGAACAAAATAGCATATACATCACATTGAGGTGATATCTATTTGATACTTAATAGATCTGAATTAGAAAAGTATTAGAAAGTATTAGTTGTCATTTTACATGTAAGTATGCTTTAGCACCCGCATTTTAAAACTTCAAAATCAACTCATAAAAAGAATCTTGGTTGGTTTTTATTTCTAATGGTGATTTTGTAGACTATGACTTGTGAAGAAGACAATGTTTTGAGGATATGTTGAACCTGAACTTTGAACCTCAAGGTTCAAAGTTCAAAGCTCAAAGTTTGTAATACAGTTTGCAAAGTTCAAAGCTACCAGTTCAATATCACAGTTTCAAGGATTCTAGCAAACTCAAATATTAATGGCTCGTTGGATTCAGATGTCCATTGAGGATTGTGTTCAGTGGCATAGTTTCAAGACACAAGCAGGATGCTACAAATGATGATTATCATACAAAGGGGTCAAATCAAGGCATTGAGGAATATACAAATGTTTGATTAAAATTCTCTAAGATAATTCAAAGGTTTTTCATGAAATTCACAAGTCTGAATGGTTCAATGAATTGGAGTTCACATCTAAAGTGGTAGTTGTGATGAGTTTCAGTTTTTATTGTTTCTGATACTCCTTTGCAAAGAGATATTCTGAGATGTTTATAAAGTAAGAGTGTTATGCAATTGCATTATCTTCAAAGGTAAAGTAAGTGGACTTGGTTGAATCACACAGACCAATGATTGTTGATTCAGTGCATAAGCATAGATGACATGGATGTGTAACAAAGCCCGTCTAAGAAGTTCATAATAGAGCACATGTACTGGGCAGTGTGATGCATATTGTGAGCTACCACCAATGGTAAAAATTGGTCATGCCAAAGATTGGGAATAAAGACTAAAATTTATAATCTCACTGTCATGGCAGAGATATAGTTTGAAGACTATCGATGCTAGACCATTAAAATTAGTAAGCTCTGCACAAATGGGGTGCTCATCTTCATTCAATCATTCATTTTACTAATGATTGGATATTGTACTTAGATGCAGAGCATAAAAGGAATTGAAGGAAGCATTTCAGGTGTAGCCGTGGATAGTTAATTCACAAGCTTACCGAACATTTTGCAATGGTATGTGCAAAGCTGCCAAGGTTTGGAGGAAACCAAAATTATATATGAAATTCAATCATGGACTAGGTCACATGTTCTGTTCTTTAACATGATAATCAAAAAGTATGTAATTTTGCAATGGAGATGGCTTCATTTCAAGGAATGAAAATCTAAGGAAGAGAACAGAACATGGCCCAGAGTGTACTCATTGAATACCATGAATGGAAATTGGTGGCTGTAAGGCTAGATTCCACAACCTGTGCTAGCATCCTCCTCGCCTGTTCTGAAGTAGAAGCCTTAAAATGTGTATGGATGCCATCAATACAAGATGGGATATTTGTTTTTATTGAACGTACCCTGACAGACATGTATGCTAGAATGTGGAGGAGTGTGGTGTTGTTTTAAAAAGGACTCCCACAAAGAAATGTTGTTTTCGTGAATGTAGGAGGATGCACACTATGCATGAGGTATGTTTGACAGAATGCTCCCGGGAAATTTATGAGTTTGCATGATATTGGAAAGTTTATGAGCCTCAGTGGTATGTGACATTGAGATGAAGTGAGTTGCAATAAGATCATAACATAATGGATGTGCGCAAGTCATAACTGAACAAAGAATATCCACAACCCCCTTTCATTTCTGCACAGAGCATACTAAAGATATTTATGCTGTCCAGAAGCTCACGAGTTTAAAAGAATTCAAGTTTCGGGTGTTAGACATTGATATATCTTGCTACCCAAATACAAGTGTACTACCACATTCCCCAAGAAATATAGGGAAATTTCATCATGACGCTCATCACAAAATTGGGTTTCAAATGTGGTGGAGGATGACCATGAAATGCTTGATAAAATCTTGAGAATTAATTTTTACACCTCAATATTGCACTAAGGATGATGCTTATATTGTTAATGGGGTTGGTTTTAATCGTTAGGCTCATAGGCCTAAGATACCTCACCTTGGGTCCTATTTTTGTTAATCGTCAAGTGTCCCTTCATAATCCCATGTGGTTGATCTTTGAAATGCCACTGGATGTGAACAAGAATTTGAAAGAGCTAGATATACATGAACAGTCATGAGCTTTTGGATTGATTGGTTCAGTGGTCTTTAAAAATTGAAGACCACATTTCATATATTCAATGCAGAGAGCCAACTATAGGGAGTGACTCAATTAGAATCCCATTTACCATTCAAAAAGAATGATGCGAAGGCCAAAATAGATGCACCCGATGAGATGCATAAAGGGTAAACCTAGTAGTTTCATTTCATCTAGAGGCAAGTGTGGAACACTCAAAGCACTGATAGGGATACCGTGAAGTTTGAGAGATATCTGGCATGGTGATGAAGTTTTCAAGGCTCGACTAAAGATAAGTGATACCACCATTTCCTATATGCACGCAAATGAGAAAGTTAACCATGACAAATGTAAAGATAGGTGGCGATGATCCCATGAGAATTGCTTCACTTTGACATGATACATGATGCTATTTAATTAAAAGGTGTCCAAGTATCAGGTGCATATATGTATCATCTAAAGGAGATTCATATTATAATGATAAATATATTAAGACATGAGGGAACCCGTAATCAAGAAGGATATATAAAATCTTCTAAAAAGGGGAACAATTTTAAATATTTTTAAAAAGAATCAGTTATTGAAACTGAAAGGCCCAGAAAGGAGAAACAATAGAGCATTTAAAAGGTATTAGGAGTGAAGATACAAGGGTTCTTCTTTTTCTAGGAGTCAGTCGGCTGTGAAAGTGGGAAGAATTATTTTCTGATTGTAATAAAGGATAGGGGAATTAGTTTAAATTTCTATATTTCAATTGTATTTGCAGTGATAGGTAAATCTTATGGTTTTATATTATGCGTTTATAATAAAGATCAGTTGTGTTTATCAAATCTTGTGGTTTGAGATGTAATTATTGGATTGGAATGAATCATGTGGTAATTCCTTTCATGTTTTAGATGCAGTCCTGCATTGTCATTTATGGTTTATAGAATAGAATGTTATTTCCTCTCATTTTATTCTGTGATATTAAAATGTTAAACAAGCAAGTCTTGTGGCTTCCTGCCTCCTTTCCATCTTGTTTAAGTTATCAAGTCTTATAATCACATTCATTTCATGTTTATGGATGAATATCAAGAAACCTTTTGTATCTCCAGGTTAAAGATACACTCTGTTATCTAATTCATTGAATATCTTTTCATGAGGGAGCTGTACCTATTAATTCAGAGGAGGGTTATCAACCAATGATAACTCATCCAACTATTAGTTTAGTTTGTCTTCTTATTTTGGGCATCTAAGGATCACTTGTAAGGTGTTTTCAAGAAGATAAATCTGTTTACTAATAGATTTTTGGCAACTCTGCTGGGGATCAGAAATGAAGACCAGTATTAAATAATTATTTCCTCAGTTTTATATATATATATATATATATATATATATATATATATATATATATATATATATATATATATATATATATATATATATATATATATATATATATATATATATATATATGTGCAGGAGATTGGCGAGTCTAATAAAGTGGCGACTTTGCTGATTCTTGATGCAAATCCAAAAGAGTTGTAATAATGGGAAAAAGACTAGGCCCCACTATCTCGAAGATTCTTTAGATGAATGATAAGGTTTTACAAGATTTATGGGAACACTATAAACAAAGTATTTCAAAGGCTATGAAGTTGAAGATAAGCCTTGAAGATGACCACACCTCTTCCTTGTTGTGGATGAGTTTGTGTCACAGATTTCACAAGATCAAAGATTTGGAGGCATGCAAGAGAAAAGTGCAACAACTCGAAAAAGAACTGGAGGTTGTGGAGGAAGAAGCTCCGGTGATTTCATCAAGTTATATCTCTTGCAACTACTTAGTTATGAGTGAACAAGAAATAAACTCGAGGGAACAACCTCAAAAGAAGCCTACTACTGATGAAATTAATTCAGAGAGAGATGGGATGCTTTGGTATCTTTGGAATTCCTTCAAAGGGAGCATTTGTGAAGCTGAAAGGGATAAGTTAAATCTTGCTAAAGATCGACGATCTGCCATAGTGCTGGAATGTGTGCATAAAAGATATAATAATCTCAATAATTTTGATCAAGGAATTCTTGCTGCTATGAAGATATCTGAAGAAAAATTTGAGATCAAAGAATCATCACTCTCCATTCTCTTGGTCTCTGAAGATCAATATTTTTCATCACCAATGACAGAATCATTGGTGCTTTGGAGTTCTGATCAGCAACAAAAGGGAAATCAGTAACAAGCCGGGCAAGAAGAGTTGTATGTGTTAGAGAGGTTGTTGGTAATTGATGATAAAAAGGTGAATACTTATGATTTTCAATCGTTATTCTCACCCGAGGAAGATTTTAATTTCATTCCAAAAGAAGAAGCCTTTTCTGCTAAGTTTGATCCTATGACAGTGGAATGTAACATTGAAGAACCACTATTTTTAGTTATATATCAAGAGAATGATCTATCATATGACATGCAAAAAGAATCTTTGAATCTTGATGTTTCTTTTCTTCATCAAAATGAAAGCATAATTGATATTGCAGCAGCTAAAAGGAAAACATAGAAAGTTGATAATGAAATCAATTGGGGTAGTGTAAATGCCTTGTATTTACCTATAAAGTTCAGCCAAGATTTTTAGAGCAAGCATAACCCTCTGTTTGAATTTGATGATCCTCAATTAGCTGATAAAGATTGGCCCCTTCTATATGATGGAGACAAGCTAAAAAAACGTGTTCTCAAAAGAGACAAAAGCAGGATCATATATGAACAAAAAGAGAAGATAAATTTTTTGCTAATGATTCCTCTTTTGAAAATAAAATTTTGGTTGAGTCAACATTTGAAGGACATGATCTAGCTAAATTTATGGCTTAAAATTTTGTGATTGGTAATATTGATGATAGGCTAGTATCTCTGATTTTTATGAAGAAAAGGTTAATTTGAATCATAACACCCAATCATAATTTCTTATAGCAAATAAGTCCCAACTATTTGAGATAATTGAAGAAAGTGTGGATAATGATTTCCAAAAGGCCGCAGAGGTGTTTGATGAAGAGTGGTTGTTTGAATGCAAGCACATGTGCATGAAATTTTTTCACTCATCCAACCTAGGATCCAATATCAAAATTGCCGACATATGCCATAAGTATATGCTTGCATCATATGGTCATCATTTGCTGCTTCATAAAGGATCCTACTTCTCACAATTGGTCAATGGCTTCACATGAGCAATGAGAGGCATCTTTGAAGGTATGGGCTGCTAGCCCTATCTTTTTGTAAATAATTATTTTGATGTGCTCGTTAGTTTAGGTGTCTTGGTGTAGCTTGTTCTACTTTCAATTTTGGTTTGTCGTTGCCTTGTTCTCCTCCACCCGCTCCACAAGAAGCTCCCTGATTCTCATTTTACCTTGACTCTATTTCCCAATGATGCTAGACACTGGCCTTTAACCAGAGATTTTTAGATTCTTCATGCACTTTATAGTGCACATCCCCAGTCAGAGCCAACTGTAAGCATGCTTTAGCACCCGCATTTTAAAACTTCAAAATCAACCCATAAAAAGAATCTTGGCTGGTTTTTATTGCTAATGATGATTTTTTAGACTATGACTTGGGAAGAAGACAATGTTTTTAGGATATGTTGAACCTGAACTTTCAACCTCAAGGTTCAAAGTTCAAAGTTTGTAATGTAGTTTGCAAAGTTCAAAGCTACCAGTTCAATATCACAGTTTCAGGGATTCTAGCAAACTCAAATATTAATGGCTCATTGGATTCAGATGTCCATTGAGGATTGTGTTTAGTGGCATAGTTTCAAGACACAAGCAGGATGCTGCAAATGATGATTATCATACAAAGGGGTCAAATCAAGGCATTGTGGAATATACAAATATTTGATTAAAATTCTCCAAGCCAATTCAAAGGTTTTTCATGAAATTCACAAAGTATGAATGGTTCAATGAATTGGAGTTCACATCTAAAGTGGTAGTTGTGATGAGTTTTAGTTTTTATTGTTTCTGATACTCCTTTGCAAAGAGATATTCTGGGATGTTTAAAAAGTAAGAGTGTCATGCAATTGCATTGTCTTCAAAGGTAAAGTAAGTGGACTTGGTTGAATCACATGAACCAATGATTGTTGATTCAGTGCATAAGCACATTTGACATGGATGTGTAACAAAGCCCATGGTAGGTGTGATTAAAATGATTTTAAAATCTAAGAAGTTCAGAATAGAGCACATGTACTGGGCAGTGTGATGAATATTGTGAGCCGCCACCAATGGTAAAAATTGGTCATGCCACAGATTAGGAATAAAGACTAAAATTTAAAATCTCACTATCATGGCAGAGATACAATTTGAAGACTATCAATGCTAGACCATTAAAATTAGTAAGCTCTGTGAAAATGGGATGCTCATCTTCATTCAATCATTCATTTTAGTGATGATTGGATACTGTACTTATATGCAGAGCATAAAAGGAATTGAAGGAAGCATTT